>JAMZAV010000824.1:0-504479 GCA_024449915.1 Sweltsa coloradensis | reverse complement strand
GCACTGTGCACTACCAAAAGATAGGAGTGGAATGCGCTAGGTGAATCGTTGTTCAAAAGCATTACCTCGATTAACCGTATGGTTGAAAACGTCATGACTGACGAAAACTTTCATAGATAAATTTTTTGGGGTGAGGGGGGGGGGATTCGAACCTGTGCCCGAAATTAGTCTCCGTACAGTTAAAAACACGTAACTGGGTTATTTTCTAAATAGCTTGAAACAACTTAATTGTTTTAAGATAATGCAGGTCGTTCGCGGAGGCACATACGAGTAGGGTGCTGGCCCGGTGCGTATTGCTCTACGAGACGTGGGTTCGAGTCCCGCATAAGACATGGGTTTTTTGCTTGTCCTCCATCGTAATCTATCACCACTCATCGTCTCGAATAGCAATATCAACTAAGATTATTAAAACATTGTCGACTGCAGTTTCTTGATGTCATGCAGGGATGTGGTCTGCCCATGGTCTGGTAGTAGTGGTAGCGGTACGCAAAATAATACTGCACTTTTTGAACACGGTTTGCCACTTTGCACAGTTGTAGGTGGGACCAAAAGTAATTTTTAAGGATGTGGAGGCACTCGAAATTTCCCTTAGAATTCAAAATGGCGGCCATTTTTCAAAACGATGTTTTCAGATACAAAAATTCTTTTGATGTGTCTAATAAATCATGTTTGGTATCGTTTTCGTATATTTCCGACTCGAATAGCACAAAAATAATGTTAAAAAAAAATCCAGGTGAAATTCTAGAAGTTTAACATAGTAGTATTTTCAAGAAAATCTTCATAGATTGGGTTCCGTCATAGAAACTTTTTACCCTACCCTTGTAAATGCTTCTAACATAAAATTATTATGATTTAAATGTTAAATTTAAAACCGAAATTCATTTTTTTTACTTTTTGGCCAGTCATTGCTGCGGCAACCAGAGGTGCTCAACAGGTGGTTAATGATTATTGTGCTGATAATATGCCCCCTTTTTTAACGCGGTTTGGCACTTGGCTCAGTTGAAGCTGGTACCCAAAAGATTTTTTTAAGATGTGGAGGCATTTAAAATTCCCTTCGAATCCAAGATGGCGGCAATTTTTGGAAATGACCTTTGAACTCAAAATTTTGCTCAAAACGACTAATAATATCATGTTTGGTGTCAAGTCCATATGAATTTGAGCCAGAGAACACGAATTTGACCTCAAAATATTAATGATACGTACAGTTTACAAAATTCACTAAGGCTATTAGCACAAATCGACTAATGATAGGTATTTAGTAAAGAATATAGGTATTTAAGATTTTCTGTTTAAAGCAATTTATTACTTCTATGCCGCGTTCTTCACTTAGTTCACACATTGCTCTCTTGGCAGACCGCTTGCCTTTGAAATTAAAAGCAGACACTGTTAACAATCAGTGAATGTGTGAAAATCTCTGAGTCCTAATGGTTAGTTTGCCTTTGTTACCTATGCGCAGCTCACCATTTGCTGAAATCGAAGGGGGGCAAGCCTGATTTTCGTGCGGAAAAAAGTCATCTAATTCAATTTCCCCTGTGCTGACTTGCAATGAATAGTTTAGAGAAAAGCTGCTCATCAGTCATCACACTTCTTATTCTTGTTGCCAGCAGACGTAATTTTTAGTTTAGCCGTGAAGATCTTTTTGTTCACTGTCTTTAAGGGTTGAAAAGTAGTTATTAAGTTATCAACTATATAGTACCTCCTTTACAACCTTATACAGATTGATGCCATCATCTAAAAGAGAGTTTAATGTGTCAACACCTTCCCTGCTCACTAACACCCGGCTGTCAATTACTATAAGATCTTCGCTTAATTCCAAGAACGTATTACCAAATTCTAGAAAACTGTCTTTGAGTCGACAACTGCTATGAATCAATAATAATAATATTGTTAAATGTAACACTAAGAATCCACTTTATAAATTTAAGTACCTAGCTTACATAATACCCACTATAGTGGTATCATTTGTATATATTTTATACATTATATACTTTATTTATACACATACATTTATATACTTTGATTGAATACTACATAATTAGGTATACATACCAAGATTCAACGTCATCTGCCATCTAAACCTGAATTGCCACATCTAAACCTGCGCCCACACACAAGCCTCTCTCATGTGGGCATTCACCTTCATATTATGTAAATCAATGTTTGTTTTCTATGTTATATATTATCTGTATCAATGAAGTTGAATAAAAGCGTGCTAAATCTGAATCTGAAATCTGAAATCTGAAATCTGAGCGCAAGTGTCTTCCCTAAACATAGTCTGGTATGCTGAGTATTGCTCCATGTCTTGTCGAAGAATACTTGGGGTTTCATCTTGTGCGGGAATAAATTCACTGTGTAACCTGCAGACTTTAGGACCTGCAACTGACCACCTCCAAAGAGCCACTGGATCTTCTGTTAGGCCCTCTACACCACGGTCGGTCACCCATAAGAGCATTATTTTGTTCGTGTGCGTTATCTAAGGCAAGGGCAGAGAATGGTCTGGGAGTCTTGTAGATTATATAGTTTCTACTACAGAACTCACGGTGAACGCTGAGCTGTGTTTGAGAGCTCTTCAAGGTCTTTTAAATGAATTGTCAATCAGTGAGAGTAATGTGTGTGATCAAAACAAGAAACCAAGGAACTATGCATTTGAGAGATTCTTTGAACAGGTTACAGCTACCATTTTTAAGTTGCCATTGGACTAAACTTTGCTGAGCTTGCATGGCCCAACTCAAATGCGCGCACTCAGGTGTTCATAGGCGCCAGCTCCGTGGGTGCAGGAGAGCCAAAGCACCCACGAGATAGATTTATGTAGGAGCTGTGCACCCACACAAATCATCACAAATCATCACACAAACGGCTAGTACTTTTGCGCATCCACACACATACGGAATTGAATGGTATATATGCAAGATTTATTTTTTCAATGTAACAATTGTAGTAGTGTTGATTCGAAACTACCGCAAAGCCCCCAGTGCCAACCACTAGCGGGGATGTAATATAATCTATCACCTCAGTGACTCACTTCTATTTGGTGGGTTTCCAGTTTTGACTGCACAAAAACTACATTATTTTGGTATTGCATTCAGCCCACAACTTTTTTCTAAAACGCACCAAACGCACTCTAAAAACCTGATTTTCACAATTTTCGACTATTGTTGGCGGGGGCGAAGGGGGGGCTTCGCCCCCCGAACCCACCGTGTAGTCCCCATATACTACCTCCGGGATATTAATTTCACCTCACCAGTAAAACTACTCCAGAATCGCCACTGCTCTACCCCATAGTTTGTCTATGTTTTGAGCACCCACAGTCGTTCTGAAAAGTTGGCGCCCCTGCAGGTGTTGATGATTTATGCTGAACGGTTGGTAATACATTACCAAATTTTGCATGCATGTTAATGAAGTACTTTAATGTAGATATCCACACTTGGTTGCAAGTAATGAGCCAAAAAGGTCAATTGCGAGACATAAGTCCAAAACGCGAAAAAAAATGGGAAATCCAAAACATGGATTTCAATTCTAGAAATTATCACCAAACCGTTTATATTACGATAAAACCAAATTAACCTGCTAGATCACATTGATTTAATCGTTGATATCCAGTATTCAAATATGCGTTAAAATAATCTGTACACTTGTAATAAATTCCCAAAGTTCACCAAAATTGAGTAAATTACGGAGATTATACGATTTGTGAATTCAAAATTAATGAATTAATTTAGGAGTACGCGTAATGGATCTCATAGATGGATTCTTTATAAAAGTTCATGTGAAATATTATACCGACGTTATTAACCGTTTACCCGAAAGAAAGAAAAACAGAAAACTGAGTTCTGAGACTCGTCTCCGAGCCAAATTCAGCGACTCCTCTTAACAACGTCACAAAGTAAACACAGGCCAAGTAAACTCCAGTATTGAGTTTAAATTCTACAAAATATTCAGTTTCTCAATTTTTTGTTATTTTACTTTAATATTGAAGTAATATTTGTATTCTGAGAGTCACTTACATACGAAAATGACTCCCAAACACAGATGAATTTGAAAAACTGCAAGAATTTTGTTACTAAGGTCAACATTCCAAAAACCGCCGCCATCTTGGATTCGAAAGGAATTTTTATTGCCTCCACATCTTTAAAAAAAAACTTTTGGGTACCAGCTTCAACTGAGCCAAGTGCCAAACCGAGTTAAAAAAGAGCAGCATATTAATCAGCACAATAATCATTAACCACCTGTTGAACACCTCTGGTTGCCGCAGCAATGACTGGCCAATAAGTAAAAAATTGAATTTCGGTTTAAATTAAACATTATAATCATAATAATTTAATGCTGGAAGCAATTACAGGGGTAGGGTAAAGGAGTTTCTACGTCGTACCCAATCTAAGAAGATTTTCTTGAAAATACTACTAAATACATGTTAAACTTCTAGAATTTAACCAAGATTTTTATTTTGACATTATTTTCGAGTTATTCGAGTTAGAAATATACGAAAACGATACCAAACATGATTTATTAGACACATCAAAAGAGTTTTTGTATCTGAGGACATCGTTTTGAAAAATGGCCGCCATTTTGAATTCTAAGGGAAATTTCGAGTGCCTCCACATCCTTAAATATTAGTTTTGGTCCCACCTACAACTGTGCAAAGCGGCAAACCGTGTTCAAAAAGTGCAGTATTGTCGTTTTTCATGTCGTGTACCGCTACCACTATAGGCCTACTTCTAATTTAGACTTTCAAAACACGATAAATTTTTTTTGAAAATTGCACCTCAAAAGACCAATCAATCAATTAACTCTGACTTTCGGATGGAGGCCATTAAAGTTCATAGGTGCCTAAACTAAATATATAGTCACGTCAGTATCAACCACAGATTATTAAAACACTATAGTAGGCTAGATACGCATCTCCAATACCTTCCGCACAGGCACGAGCGTAGCAATTGAAGAGTCAATCTGCCATCACAAATAGCGATTTGGCGTTTTTGGTGTTTTAATTTATGTTTAATTTTTGTATTTTTTAATGCATTTAAGTATTTTACTGGATTGTTTGATATGGTTTTAGCTTGTGCAGCATGATATTGAACTAACAGAACCAATAAGAACTTTATTGCAAAAGGGAATTTGGCTAGTATGCTCACCTGTCAAACTACCGGCCATCTTTAAAAATATTTTGGCTACAAATCGCTCACCATATACTTAACATGGAAACTGCCGTATTCAAAATGGCTTCAAATTGTCGCGGAAGTGGATTAACGACTGCGTTCTAGTCTACTATAGGTGTAAGATATCTATGCTATCAACAGCTTGAGATGAGTAGCTTTGTGTAAACCTTTAATAAACTTTCTCAACTATACATTAATAGTGACCTATGGCGGTTAATAACATATACGGAGGTGTTCAACTATCACCATACTCGTAATTGGACTCGCCTTCTCATTCCAAAACAAATGTCCGAAAGAAAATGAGAAGTGAATGGCGGTCGGTGTAAAACTTAAATAATCTCGTTAACGCTACCTCCACGCAAGTATAGGCCACACTTTCCAGTTGGGAAAGAGCAATCAGTTCCGCGGTTCCGCCAGAAAGCATCTGACGAATGATTCACTACATAATATTATAATATAGTAAAGAGCGCAAGTGATGTCTGGAAATGTAGTATTTATTGTATGTTGCCTGTCCCATGACGGGGTAGGAAGGCCAATGTAGGGCATGTTACATGGACAATATCAAAATTAATTTGAAATAACATCGAATAACAACAGTTCAAACGTCACAATGTAATCATAGTAATCTTAATAATTATAATTAATAATAACAAATTGAATTGAATTGCAAATTGGATATAATAAATAGAATGGCAATGGATGTTAAAATTAAGGTCCGAGAGATTCAGGAACATGACGAGTGATAATATCTAACAAATCATTACGATTGTAAGTGAAAAAACCAAACTATTTAAATGAAAGTTAAAGATGCAGAGGTTTAATTCTTATTCGTATGATAAAACTTGTTTACTCTTACCTAATACTGTGATTGACGGTTTGAAGCCACTATACTAGCACTGCACTACTCTGTATTTTAGCCTTGTCTGGTGATTCTAGCGTTACGTCTGGACGATGATGATCTAATGCACGGCTATCACCGGCCGGGTCGCGCGAAACGTGTGCTACGCCCCGCAACCCCGCGTGCATGGTGCGTTCCCATTGGTCAAATCTACACACACGCAAATCACAAGAGTCAAAAGCTTAGGCCAACACGTGCCTACACACCCACTATTATTATCAATTGTCACCTTAAATATGCCGTCTCTAGTTGGTCATTATTAGCTCGCCGATGGTGTCGTCGCTTACAGGGTTGGCTTGGTCGGCTTATAAACATTGAAGCTTTTAAACAAAAGCTCTGAACTTTTTTTATTGTAATGATTGTTACACGATGCTGCCTCTTAAAATATCAACACGCGGCGAATTATTTTATATTTGTTGGATGAGCGTAGCGAGCGTAGCGAGCGAAGCGAAGATTCCATTCTACTACACTGGAGAAAAAAATCCGGAATGTTTTTTTTTTTTTTTTTTTCTTTTTTTTTTTTTGTATTTTTGTCTGTTTGTCCGCACGATTCCGGCTAAACCGATACTCCGATTGAGATGAAATTTTATGGAGGCCTTTGAAATCTCTGAACTTAGAACTGCCACGTTTTTGAGCGCAATCGGAAAATTATTTCTCATGAAAATCGCAATTTTACGATTTTTTTCGATTTTTAAAAAATTTCTTTGACTTATAACACCTACATGCTTTATCCGATTGTAATGATTTTTTCGCAGAACCTTAATTTTATGATTTTATATATTAGTGTTAAATTTGAGCGCAATCAAGAAATTATTTCTTATAAAAATCGCAATTTTACGATTTTTTTTAACAATTACGATTAATAAATTAAAAAATTTAAGTTAATTTTTAATTTAATTTAATTTAATTTAATTAAATTTAAAAAAGAATTCAACTTAGTAATGATTTTTCCACAGAACAACAGAAAATTCGCATTAACACATGGCAGCTCAATGCACCAATTACGCTCATCCAACAACGCGGCGGGACTTAAGCGTTTTCCTAGTATAATTGTGTTTATTAAGTAGCTTCGCTCCCTCTTCAATTGTTACTCCCGTGCCCATGCGTGTTATTATACGTGAGACAAACTTAATTAGTTGGAACTAATATTCGTTTAATTAGACGAGTGAGCGCAGCGAACGTAGTCTACAACGCTACTCGATCGGTCCTTGGTCGTGATTAATTCTGTTAAATGTTAAATGTCTGTCTGTCTGTCTGTCTGTCCAGGCTCATACGGCCGAACGGCCAAATAGACCGAGCTGAAATTTTAAACAGACATCAGTGACCAGGTAACTGAGAACTGCTAACAAAATGAGCACAATCTGTTACGATTTAAACCTGCAAGAAATAAAAAACTGAAAAATTCGTTGAAATGTATGGGAATTATTTTAACGACAATGGTTTTCATTTTGAAATAATATTTTTTGTTGTTTGTTTACCTGGCTGTGAAATGCCGTGTCCAAGGTTAATCGAATGTTGGACGTCAAGGTACCCCCAAATTCCGCTCGTAGATTGAGTAAACCTTGCAATATTTCACGTATTTCCTACTGGCCATGTTTTCCGTAGTATTGTCACAGATGATGGACTACACTGCGTTATATGCATTTCAAAACATGTTAAATAATTTAAAAAATACAATCCAGAAATTACAAAATCTTTCCCGACCATTAAACCCACGTCTCCCACATTTCGGCTATAAGTGCGCTTTAGCCAACTCGACTAGGGAAACGCCAAAGTCGTTGTTAGACGAGTGAGCGAGTCATGTGTTGAGTACACGGCAACATTTGCATTTAAGTTTGATAATTATATCGGTATAGATAATAGGTTTGAAGTTGAGTTGGTATAAGGGCACGTCAACTGTAAGGTAATAATGCACCATTTTAGTCTATGATAGGCTAGGGAGACCTTAGGTAGGTAAATAATAAATTGATAAATGGGCTTAAATGTGTAGGTTCTATTTTAACAACAATGTTTTTTCGGGAAGAATTATAATTTTTGGAATGTCAAAAGGTGCGCGGCACTGGCCAAGATGCATCGAAACTTGCACGCTCAAGATTACCCAAAACTCCGCACGGAGATTGAGTAAACCTTGCAGTCTTAGCTCGTTCTCGTACTGGCTATGTTTCTTATACTATTCTGCAATGTTAAAACACTACAGAAATTATTTATTTATTTGTAATTAATATTATTAACCTAGATGGTTGGCATGCGAAATAAAGTACGATGTACATGAATAATCCCATACAATTTGTATGTCTTTTGTAATTTTTTATACTATACAAATTTGCGTTTAGCGACAGAAGATACGATTGGTTTGTGCATGGACTTAAAATAGTTACATCCTTGGTTTGTAGAAACTCCATTGAGATTCGTGGATCTTGATCACTGCCTTGGTACAAACAATTAAAGATCAAACAGGAATAATTAAAACATAGTATGGGCCGTGTTTAATTTGTTATTTTTGCAAACAAAAACACATTCTACGCCGCCATTAATTGGCGTGCTTTCTGTTTGTTTATAAAACTAGGAAAACGCCAAAGTCGTTGTTAGACGAGTGAGTGAGCCATGTGTTGAGTGCGCCGGAACATTTGCATTTAAGTTTGATTATAATATTCGTATAAATAATAGGGTATTTAAGTTTAGGTCATAGCTTAGGCCATAATGCTCCACTGTAGCCTATGATAGGCTAGGGAGGCCAAAGGTAGGGGGAAGAAAAGGAATGTTACCGGGTACTCAACACATGGCTCACTCACTCGTCTAACAACGACTTTGGCGTTTCCCTAGTTATTGAGAAAGACGTGTTTCTTGTCGAATGAAGCCGAGAGCAGTACATTTCACAATAATATAATGAGAAGCTGTGGAAGGTATTTGTTTTAAATACCCCATTTTCAGATTCCCTGAAGAATATTGCGTGATTTATAATCAAGTTTTATAATTCACCAGTAATAATTTCTTTGATTATTGTTATGCTGGATGTGCATAAGAATTATATTATTGCTTGTAATACATTTATCCGTAGATTTATACAAGGTTAAACATTTATAACAAATATGCTTATAATAAACAAGAGTTTATTGATATGAAAACAATTTAAAGCAATCATGGTGTTTTCTATCCTTATAACAATACTGTTATGACATAAGATTTGTATTACCTTTCCCATGACTTTAAGCTGCAGGTTAGACATGGAATTTTAAATATTTAAACATCCGCATAACGCCTACCTTTAGCGAGGGGTAAGATCAGGTACGGTGGTAAACTTAAAAAACTGTTAAAACTGTATAGTTAAGACGGAACCGTCCCACAGTGTCGCTTCCCTTAAGGCCATCAACCTTTTTATCCTCCAATGACATCATTACTACCTGTCGATGAAGACCAAGTTACAATTGTTGGCCTTCGGGGAATTTATTTATTCCCCTAAGACCAACAGCGTATATGTATCATTTAAAGTAAGGGGCAGGGCGTTGTTGGCCTAGGCGAAATTCCACTTAGGCCAAAACAAACCTTGTTTGTATATTCAATAATGAAATTGCAGGGTGTTGGCCTAATGGGAATAAGCAAATTCCTCTTAGGCCAACAAACCTTGTCCGTATATATTCAATTATACAATGCAAGATGTTGGCCTTAGGGGAATAATTAAATTCCCCTTAGGCCAACAACGCTTCCTGTAACATGGTATTTATCGACAGGTAGAAATGATGGCATAGGGGGAAAAAAAAGGTTGATGGCCTTACGGGAAGCGGCACTGTGGGAAGACACCGTTAAGACGGTTGGATAAGCAAGGGAAAACTTTTTGTACAATAAGAGTTATTTTTAAAATCGCCTGTTCGCCAAAATGCAGCGAATTTCACAAACATTCTGAATTACTTTTGGACCTCCAATATTTCACCTTAAAAATAATCTTTTGAAGTTTATTTACAAAGAATGTTTGCAGGTCGCGATCAGAGAACATGTCAACAATTCAAATAATAGTCCCCTACTCAAGCTTTAAAGAAACGTACATAAAACGTATGGTGGCCTATTTACTGTTTGCTGATTGTTGTGCTCTGATAGAACCATGTACACATTCTAACTTGACGCACGGTGCAAACCACATATTCATTGCACAATCGTCGAGCTTCAGAGCGTTCCAGAATATATTATATAGTAAAATTGAAGCAATTTGTAAAATTGAAGCAATGATAATGAATCAAAGAGCAAAAAATTGATTTTTACTATTTATCTGTAAGTTATTGTCTGTGTGTTTGTGTAATGTTAATTTACCTTCATAAGCTCTTATAATTGATTTTGTTTTTCTCTTTGTTTGTTCATTATTGCTTTGATTATGATATAAACAATGTATTTTCAACTATATTTTTCTGCCTAGATTGTCTGGTTGCCGCCCACTGATGGAGCTTGCAACTTGATTTAGGTGTCCTGTATCATTGCTGTGATCAGTTTGACATGAAATTTTTTAAATAATTATATATCTGATATAATTATATATATGAGTCAAGATTTGAACACAAAAATGAAGATTGAACCCAAGAATAAAGATTTCGCGTTCGGTGGTTTCTTCCGCGAAAGTTTGATTATACTCCCTGATTTGCTGTTCCTGATTTTTGGCAAACCTCATATTCGTTTGAGTGGGATCGTCTAATAAATCAGTTTTTTTCTTTTCGTTTTTCTTTTTTTTTTTTTTTTTCTTTTCTTTTCTTTTCTTTTCTTTTCTTTTCTTTTCTTTCCATTCTCCACCCTTTTTTATATTTGATTCATTTATTAAATGCATATAATATCATTCAATTTGTTACCAAAATTCTTGTGTTAAATGCATTGTTGTTGTAATGCTACTATTTCAAATATTTACGAAAATGTAATTTATTGTTGTTTCTGCATCTATGTAATTAGATTTATTTAGTTGTCCTCCTTTGTAAATCAGTTTTTATAACTGAATAGGATAGACGTTAAATAAATAAATAAAATAAATAAATAAAATAAACCCCTGCAGTCTGCATAAAAAATAAAAACCCGGCTTATCCAGCTATTCCAGAGCACTCTTACCGATATTTTGAAAGTCAAAGGAAATGGCCATTATTTGCAAATTTTGGGTCAATAAAAAAAGTAAAGTTCTAGGTGCAATACTTAAAGGGGCTAAAAACCCAAAAAATTATTTTTTACCACGTGATCTATAGCACAATACTACACTTAAATGACCGTTTAAAAAATTATATCTTGTAACTGTGATTTAACACGAATTTCTTAATTTTTTGGATCCAGAAATTGGCGAAAATTGGTATTTTGGAAAATTTCCTAAATCGGCTTTAACCTGCTTTTTTTTTGGTCCACATACACTAGAGCATAGTACCAATCTAAAATTCCCCTTCATAACATCGTGTCTTGAAACTGTGCCCAAATATACCCTCAAACACGCAAAAATATGCATTCCAAAGTCACATCCCATCTAGGTAATCAGCATATTTTGACCGAACTACTTGCCCAAATTACAAAACAAAATATAGAGAATTTACAGAAAAGGCTGTCGAGTACGTCAATAATGGCCAATATTTTTTTGGATCAAAATTCTCCAAGGTCACGGGGCATAAAGATCGTCCCCATGGTATTTCGTATGGGAGATTTTTGCCGATGGGACCTAGCTTTGACAATTTTTTGGGAGGTAATGGTGGCCCCAAAAATTTTTTTCTGTTAATTGCTAAATTCATTACTAGTTAGCCTGAACGAAATATACTTCTTGAGTTTAGCTGTTAAATACCCCTTTAACATTGAGCTATGATTTCTTTATTGTTTGCACACACCTTTGTCTACGCTACGAGTGTAAGGGAAAATAATTTTGTGAAATAATGTTTGATGCGCGATTTTTCTCGTCCACGGTTCGAAACTCTTATTTGTACCATGCCATTTCTAGTATAAGCATTTTTTTAAACAAACTAAAACAACTCCTATGTAACAAAGCATATTACTCCGTTGAGGAATTTTTAAAAGACAATCTACTATAACACTGCTATTTTGTACTATAATTCTCAATAATATAGATATAGTGTACTATGATAATACTATGTTTATCAAATAGACTAAGATATTTATGGTAGGATCATTTCTTTGTCTTGTATCTTATGTCTTATATTATGTCTTATTTATTTATTTATATTGTCATTTGTTAAGATTCATTTTAGTCTTATTTTTAGATTATTATTTGTCTGTCTTATTTGTCTAATGACTTATCTTTGTCCTATAGGCCTATACATCTTCGTGTACTGCCTTAAATTGAAACCAATCTCCACCCATAAAAAAATTGGACAAAATTGTTCTCTCGTTTCATTCGTATCCTCATGTACTTATACGAGGCATTCAAATTTTATTAATAGCCAACATAAGCCTACAGAAAAATTGTTATGATATGCACAAACTAAGGCTATATTAATTAATTATTCCATTAATTGGATGAGCGTAGCGAGCGTAGCGAGCGAAGCGAAGATTCCATTTCACTACACTGGAGAAAAAAATCCGGAATGTTTTTTTTTTTCTTTCCTTCTTTCTTTTTTTTTTCTGTATTTTTGTGTGTTTGTCAGCACGATTCCGGCTAAACCGATACTCCGATTGCGATGAAATTTTATGGAGGCCTTCGAAATCTCTGAACTTAGAACTGCCACGTTTTTGAGCGCAATCGGAAAATTTTTTCTTATAAAAAACGCAATTTTACGATTTTTTTCGATTTTTTAAATATTTCTTCGACTTATAACACCTACACGCTTTATCCGATTGTAAAGATTTTTTCATAGAACCTTAATTTTATGAATTAAGATATTCGTGTGAAATTTGAGCGTAATCGAAAAATTATTTCTCATAAAAATCGAAATTTTACGGGTTTTTTCTTTTTTAAAACAATTCTTTGACTTATAACACCTACATGCTTTATCCTTTTGTAATGATTTTTTCACAGAACCTTAATTTTATGAATTAATATACTCGTGTTAAATTTGAGCGCAATCGAATAATTATTTCTTATGAAAATTGCAATTTTACGATTTAAAAAAAAAATTACGATTTATTAAAAAAATTAAGTTAATTTTTTATTTTATTTAATTTAATTAAAAAAATCTTCGACTAAGTAATAATTTTTTCACAGAACAACAGAAAATCCGCGTAACACATGGCAGCTCAATGCACCAATTACGCTCATCCAACAACGCGGCGGGACTTAAGCGTTTCCTAGTTATTAAGTAACTTATTATTAGGGTAGAATAATTGTGAGGGAGTATCTCCCATTTGCATCCTGCTTGATACAGCAATTTGCACCTGAATTCTAAACACCTCAATAAAAAAGTTTATTTGTTTAGGAGTAAGTAAATAGATACTTATCCCAGACAATAAACTTAGGGGTTATCACAAAGTGTTTATTACAATGTAATAATTATGTTATGTGTCTGGAAATAAAACTTACTTACATTTATTTTTTGTATTTTACCTGCCGTGATTCCAACAACTGCAAACCAAGGTCAATACAGTCGATATATAAGCTCGAGGTATTGTTAAGGGTTTTTGGTGGTATAATTTGTAAATGATTAAGTTTTCGTATAAACCAGTCTACAGACAACTTTCCCAGATTTAGACGATTTACTATAGGTACCATATAAATTAGTAGATATTATATAGATAGGATATTGCTTAACGTCTCATATTTATGCAACTTGGCTAATCGAGACGAAGGGAGGGACGTAAGGGATGACGCGGGGGGACAAGGAGTGGACAGGCCTGTGCTGGTCAGAACCAGCCACAAGCGAATGGGGAGGGCAGGGGTTCCCCCACGTCGTGGTCGTCTCCGTCTGTGTCATCATCCGTCCGTGTTGTCATTGTCGTCGCCGTCGGGGAGGTAGTCAAAGTGAAGGGGAAAGTTTTCCGATGACGACCCAGAACTCACCATTAGTTTCAGGGAGAAGAACTCCCCTAATCACGGGCCAAACCACGAGAAGGTTGCGAGTTGGAATTTGATGGATTTAGAGTCTACCCACTAACTTACAACTGATTTTCAAAGAGGAGTTTAATTTTAATTTTTTCCATGCTCATCGAGTTGTCATGCTAAACTAATCTTATCTAACCACCGGACACAGACATACGTAAATAACTTCTATCGGCAAACTGTCTTATCTCAAAACAGAAAATAAAATATTTATTCAATCAAGTTATTATGAGTGAATACAACTTTATTTTGTTGCATGAATCCAACAAAAGTTAAATAAATGCTTAGTACTCATGAGACAGGTATATTTTTTATAATATATTTGTATCTTTGATCATGACAGTTAAAGTTTGCATTACTTTAACTTCGATACCTAACCTTTATTCACGCAGTTTGCCTGGCCGTGTGTATCCCAAGCTTTGATTAGTGTTACATTAATGTCTCGTTGCCATTATTTCCTTATGGAGAGACATAAATAAAATGGGAGTTTGTCAGAAAAGGTCAGTAAGCCCCAAACACAACTATCTGCCCACCTCTAGAAAACCAGATTATTAACGTCGATTATCTTTATTTAGCTAATATGCTATTTCATTAATATACATCAATACATTACACAGTACAGAATAAAAATAAAAAAATAAAAGCAAGACCAAAGAATAATGGCACAGTCTGTATATGAAATTGGGAACTTCAAGCAATATCTACCAACAGCATTGATTCCTTTCTTGACAATTTTAGTTATCCAAAAATCCATTACTCTCATAAATCAAAGCAAACAGCTAATAGAAAGCAATCCTGACATGTTTTGAGTCAGAAACATTCTTTAGATGTTTTCATGAATTGTAGGTATTAAAATCAGTGTCATCGACCAACGGCAATCCTGAATGAAAGTTTTCCCCAAGCTTTTCTTCTGTCACCTATGCGAAAGGGGTATTCACCCGCTAAACTAAAAAAATATATATTTAATTCAGGCTAACTAGTTATGAATTCAGAAAGTAACAGATTAATTATTGGGTCCACCATGACCTTCCAAAAAATTGTAAAACTTTGTAATTTTCGAGCTAGGTCCCATCGACGAAATCTCCCATAAGAAATAACATAGGGACGACCTATATGCCCCGTGACCATGGAGGATTTTGATCCCAAAAAATATAGGCCATTATTGACGTAAGTTACTGTACAGCCTTTTTTGAACATCCACTACAAAATGTTTTGTTATTTGGTCAAGTGCACCGGTCAAAATGTTGGCACAATGTTGTAAAGAGCCATTTTAGATTGGTACGATGCTCTGGTATTTATGGAACAAAAAATAAGCAGGTTAAAAACGAATTAAGAAATTTCACAAAACGCCAATTTTCAGGATAAAAAACTACAAAAATTCGTGAAAAATCACAGTTAAAAGATATACATTTTTTAAACGGTCATTCAAGTGTAGTAATACGTTATAGAGTATGTGGTAAAAAATATTTTTTGGAGGTATAATAGCCCCTTTAAACAGCCCTCGGGTATAGGTATCTTTCACAACAACCCTAAATGCAAAATGTCTGGTAAAACACCTGAAGAGAGGCTTGAAAATGGTCTGGGCCGTCCTTTAACGGGAACTTTAAAATTTAGAATTAAAAATAGTAGTTCATACCTAATTTGAAATGTTATGCTTATTGTTGTTAAGTTATTTGTGAGTGATAATGTGACAAGTAAGATTTAGGCCAGTTTACTTTACTCATTGGCAGATAAAAATTAACAGGCTTGTAAAACACACTTTAACTACCCTTTTTCAATTTAAAGTTATAAACATGGTTTAAATCAGGGGACATTATAATATACTTGGTTGTGGATCAGGAATAAGGTATAGAAAGGAAATCCAATCGTCTGGTACATTTCGAGGTGTAACAGTTTCGGCTTTGCACTATCAAGAAATCGAAAGGAATTTTCTTTTTTTTTGCACTTGCGGGAAATTACTTTTCGGGATTGTGTATTTTAGGCTGGAAGTTGGTGTGGGATAACCAATAGTATTACATTGTCTTTGTGAATAACCATGTGCTTTCAGCCACTTGGATGAAAACATGCTACAGAGACCACCCTGACTATAAGTTCAGCGATTGCGCGCTGAAGAATGGAAAGCTGGCTATACCAATGCTGGTGCAAGGTAGAGAAATATTATTATGTGTGCCATTTGTTTCGTGAATACATTCAATGCAAGAGTGTTAGTTACGAGAGTACGAGAGTACACACAATAAACCAACACAGAGTTTGAAAAGAAAATAATTCTAAATGCGTTGATATTTTAAATGGTGGTGCCAGGTTTAAAGAAAAGCTTACTATTAGAACATATGTTCCTCCCTTGTTCATGGTAATTTTCAAACTTTCTGAGGGAAGGGGGGGGGAGGGGGGTTACTTTGAAAAGTTTGCTTTTGGGGAGCAATGTTCCCCTATCAGGATCACATTTCTGTCCGTCATTCCCGGCACCTCCACCAACAACTTCTTTTGAACAAAAGAAAGGAACGTATTATCTTCTACAATCTGTTGCAGGGACAGTCCCGTTTACCCGGAAAAACCTGAAAGATGAGCGCTTAAACTCGGTCTCCGCGCCAGCCTCAGAAACTCCTCTTCTAGAAGCTTCCCTCTTAGGGACAGTCCCGTTTACCCGGAAAAACCTGAAAGATGAGCGCTTAAACTCGGTCTCCGCGCCAGCCTCAGAAACTCCTCTTCTAGAAGCTTCCCTCTTAGGGACAGTCCCGTACACGTCATTACTATAACTCTTGTTGTAATCCTTGATTAATATCTAGGTTTAGTGCTAAGTCTGTGTTGCAACAAAGTTGGTGATCTGTCCTTCTACATTCGTACTGAGAATGAGAAATATGTTCTTATTGGCTATAATTTGAGATTTCCCGCTCTAACTAGACATTTACAGCATGCACGACACCCAGCACCTATTTATTATACTTGGCATTTTAATTCATTCTCATGAATAGTAACTTGTAATCATGCACAATTAGTCACTAATAATGATCAAGAACACGCTAAATTACAACTAATAACACTAGAAGGATATACGATACAAAACTACTAATATTGTATACACCTGGAGACCCTACATGCAGACCCATTTCATTATTGTAACTTGGCGTTTAAATTACACAGAAACATGAAAAGGCGAGACAGATAATAACTAAAATTTTACTAAGACGTAAGAACCAGTAAAAGATTTTTATCAGATGCTTACATGAATAATATTTTTGCAGGCCGTTTTTAAATTGCAATTTTATCTAGTAGTAGGATAATGATTAATTTAACACCATTTTAACTAACTAATAACTATTTAAAAGGGACTGCTTTAAATTCATTGTACATCTCATCCAAGCTGTGGTTGGATTGATTGAGCCTAAAAACTGAACGATTTAAAAAATATTTCCTATGACCTACCACTATTGGTTAACATCATTTCAAATCACTACACATTAATTTGTTTATTTTTAATTTCCTTGATATACTTTCCGCACGTCTTCCTTCTTTTTTTTTTTAGTATTTCAATTTCAGTATCAGCTTGGCTTGTAAATGACCTTCAGAGGGCAAAATGTCCTTGAACAGTTATCCTAATGCATTACATATCTATTTAACGTCATTCCTATTCAGAAATATAAATGATTGACAACGAAGGGCAGTTATTAAAACTAAGGGTACGTAAGATTTAAAAAAAAAACTTTTTTTAAAAAGTTTTTGTAATTATTACAAAGTAATGCGCAATAAGACAATATCCATGATAACTTAAAGAATGTACATTAAAAAAGATATGAATTATAAAACAAATATAAATAAGCAATAAATTAAATTTTTTTAAAAAACATAAATTTTTATTTTATCTTTATTTATTTATTTAACGTCTATCCTATTCGTTTAAACAACTGATTTACAAAGGAGGACAACAAATTTGAAATTGAGTGAATTTTGAAACTAAAACATGTAAATGAGGATTGCAACAAATCATAAACATCATCATCATCATACATTGCCGTGACCACTTCTGGCATGGTCGTCTGTATTCTGAAACCAAATGTTTCCACTTCTTTCTAACCTCCCAACAATCAAGTATCCTGCTATGGTGTCCTTCCATATCTTCCCTTGGCCTACCCCGTCTTCTTCTTTCTTTAATCCTTTTTCACACATTTTATATCAGGTAAATATCGAACGTTCATGGAAGAAGAAACCAAGCTAGAGTTTTCATTTTTTTCCTATTCAAATTATACACTACTACCAACACACAGAATACTCAACAGTTCAAATACTACACTAATACCAACACACACAATGCACAACAATTCAAATACTACACTAATACCAACACACACAATACAAAACAATTCAAATACTATTCTTAGTGAAATCCATATTTGTACAATGTATGAATTAAGGATGAATACAAATCTTCAATATTGAATCTTGCACCTAAATACATTATTTGAGTTGCGTTTATTTTCCTTCCAGGTGACAGAAAGTTCCGCATCCCAGCGTTGGACCCCCTCGAGGTGACAGAGATCCGTATTGGCAAGGGAGAAACTAACATAGGCATCGATGTTACCGTAAGAGACCTCAAGCTCATGGGTTGGCACAGTCACAGCTCCAGGAATTCAAGTAATTTTTGTAATTTAATAATTTATTGCTCTGTCTAAACAAGAGAACAATGCGGGCTTTGGATCGTTGGCAAATTGAAGTAGTATTAATTACCACCACGACACAACAGCCCGATTCATAAAAACATCATCAAAGGGTTTCCAGACAGACACATCGAATTTAAGTAAAAAATTATAGACATTCAGACATATTTACAATGTTTACAAGCAACTTGTCTTAATTGTGATTTTTTTAAATTCAAAGAATAGTGTAGGTCCTTCATTCCTTAACATGAATATAGGTACTTAGCTTTACGGTACTGTAGAAGAGACAAGCACATCCCTCTTATCAACCATATAAAGTCCAGATGTAACGATTTTTTTCTGCCTATACTTTTTAAGTGGTCGTTTTTTTGTGGTTAATTGTTATTGATTACATTTTTCTTGACAGCTGGCCAAATTATATTGGATGACCACAAGGGTCCAACATTTATATCAGTAAAGAAGAGTGCATAATTAAAATTAGTACTGCAAGTGTATGTTTTTTGTTTGTGTAACTGTAATGTATTTATGTCTGCTAAAAAACTAAGTAAAATGGAATAACCTAAACATATAACATTTTATACTGATTTTTATGAAAGATCTCTAATGTTTACTAATGTAAATTAACTTTCATATGTAATTTTAAATTAAAAAGTACATTTATTTTCCTCAGCCTCGGCCATGCTGGTTAGCTAACAATAAGGAAATGCAAATATATATTTCAGACTCTTTCTTCAACATGTCAATAGAACTGAAGCTCATGTTACTATAGAGGTTGCAGGCTAGGCCCAATGTGCTTCTGGCTTCAATAATAATTTTGAAAACACCACTCCCAAGTATAACTAGTAGTTAGTAGTAGTAGTAGTATGAATAACTAGTAGAACACGTATTGATTATTTAAATCAGTGTTTTTGGACATAACACTGCTTTCACAATATTGTATTCGTTATATTTCGACCGTTATTCAAAGGTATTTTTCAAACTGAAGTTTGAACACAGGAAAAGAGTATCAATTTATTCTCATTTTAGATTGTTTTTATTTTTCCTTTATTGAAAGCTCACTTTGTAAAAGACCTTGCAGTGTCATGTCCAAAAATACATATTTAAATCACCTTCAAAGTATGTTTGTAATTTCAACTCAAACATGTTCTTAACTTTCAGTGTCGACTTCGAGAAACAGCGTTTGTCCTTCGTTAACTTCGTCCCGGTAACGACCGTGCTAAGTACATATAACATAACAGGGCGGATTCTTCTTTTGCCAATCGTGGGAAAAGGACCATCAAACATCACTTTACGTAAGTGTTATATATTATAATTACAGTTATGTTTTATACCAAGACTTTATCAAAAGGTTTTTGATTTTTTCTTATCTAAATTATGCCGGAAGGACCATGTTATGGCTTTTCAGATAACGCCGCGCGGGACGTATCATTTTCAGAATAATATAAACCTAAAAATAGCCTTCAGTTTTGTGTCTGCTCTTTGGCTTGACGAACAGTACTGCTGCACGCTGGGAATCTGCGTTTATACGTTCTATGATTAATCTGTGCACGGGAGTGGTTCCCAATTATTTCTATCTTGAATTTTAATTTTTAGTTGGAATAATAACACATGGATAACTTTGATTATTGTTTCTTTCTGTCACAAGGAACATGGTTATAGTATAGTTAGAGTTTGGCTCGTAGGTCGAGTGATAATGTCCCCTTCAATGACGTGGGTTCAATTACCGCCTCAGGCATAAGTTTTGAATACTTAAATTGACCATTAAATGATAATTTCTAAACATTGATTTGAAGCCATCCTAGAAACGACCTCCACCACCTTTTTATAATTGATTCATTAATTAATTGCATTTAATATCCTTTTTGAATTTGTTACCAAAATTGTTGTGTTTTAATGCATTGTTGTTGTAATATTACTATTTCAAATATTTACTTAACTGTAGTCTAATTAATTAGTATGCATCTCTATGTACTACTATGTATGGCTGTTGTCATAATAACAGTGTCATTTAATAAACAACAGTTATCATTGCTAATCTTGTCAACTAATCTTGTCTAACCTACGGGAGTGTTTCCCCACTAAACAAATCTAGAAAGAAAATGTAGTCTAATTGTTGTGTCTGTATCTATGTAATTAGATTTATTTAGTTGTCCTCCTTTGTAAATCAGTTTTTTTAACTGAATAGGATAGACGTTAAATAAATAAATAAAATAAATTGTACATGTTTTCCCGAACTAACCAATTGTCGATGCGCAAGTGAATCGTGACCAGCCAGCGGTCCACATTTCAAATACTAATCACTGGTTGTCCATTATTCGCTCGCTTTTGACATCGGCGTCAGCGGGGCTGGTAAAGAACGGTTTTAATTAAATTTTCACACTGGTAATCAGTTGTGTGACTTATTAAGTACTATAAATACATATGTGACATTCATTTATTTGAAATACTGACAGGGTTGGCTAAAGTGTAAAGCGATACTCTGAATCAATGAGGTCCCGAATTCGAAACCCGTCGAGACTGGCAATCCTGACTGAAAGTTTTCCCAATGTTTTCTTCAGTCGAATGCAAGGGATTGAGTCCTATTGAAAATCCCTTGGACATCCCTTTAAAATTGTCCCAACTCCAACGTACCAATTAAGATACCTAAAGAGGAGCTTGCATTGCACCCTGGGCAGGTTCACCACAAGGAATTTCCATTTTAAAGCATTTTTTAAGTAAAGTCCAAATTGGTGTGTAGCCTTATACATCAATAAATAACGTAAATATAATAACTTGCGTTCTTCCAGTTGACACAACTTTCAAGTTCTACGTGGATTACGAACTGGAGACAAGGAACAACAAGAGATACGCGAAACTACTAGACAGACATTTAGAATTCAAGAACGCCAGAATGTTGATCAAGTTTGAAAACCTGTTCAACGGAAACAAGCTGCTGGGTAAGAGAACATTAAATGTCTTCAAAACTATAATTAAAATTATATTTTTATTCCATTGAAGAGTTTTTAAAAGAGCAAGTCTGATATCGAATGTACTTAAGATGTGTTTATTCTTTTTAGTTTTATAAGTTACATGTAATGTATTCTAATGTTGTCATCTAAGAATAAGGTGTGTATTCTTATTCTAGATACACCAATATATACCTGATCATCATCATCATTATCACATCATTATCCTTATCGAGTCTTGATACTTAGTTGTGCGTAGTTATTAGTTTAGTATCAGTTAGTAGTTATACAGTATATTATGTTATTAGTGTATTTTCACTAAGTGAACATATTTTGTATCTGACCCTACACATGCAGTTTTGTAGGACTTTTTAAATTAGAGAATTTTTTGACAGTTTTAGGCTAACTTAGATTGTATAAAACATAATTTTAAAGTACTACATACACTATTACACACACACAAATTTCCGCCACATTTATGATCTTAATTTTTTTTAAATTTAGATAATCTTTCTTTTCGGAAGCAAAATAAGACAATAAAGACAATCTATATATCTCTCTGCTCCATAGCTTTATGTAGCACGCCTTTAAGCCAATAAATATCAAATCTCTCTCTCTCTCTCTCTCTCTCTCTCGAAGGCTATCGGTGCTAGGTACTTCTACTTGATCATAATTAAATTTTAAAAAATATTATTAGACGAAGGAGCGCAGCGACTGAAGTCTACAACGCAAGTCGAACAGCTCTTCGCCGTGATTAATTTGTCTGGTTGTCCGTCCGTATTTTAAACGACATACGTGACCAGTTAACTGAGAACTGCTAACAAAATTAGCAAAATCAGTTGTAATTTTAACCGACAAGAAATATTAAATTGAAAATAGTCTTAAAATGTGTAGGATTTAATTTAACAACAATGGTTTTGTTCTTGCATGCATGCATGCAGTGACCAAGGTGTATCGAATCTTGCATGCTCAAGGTTACTCAACATTTCACTGGGAGATTGAGCTATTAAACTTAAAAAGTTCTTGAAAATTCACTTAAAATAATTGATTAAAAATAAAAAATAAAGAAAAATACCTACACCTACTTTGTTTTCTGAAAAATTTACCTTCATTTTCCTCTCATCTCACATTTAAATAAGTTTAATAATAGCCATTCTTACTATCAAATACGTAAATAAATTTTAAGTCCTACCCAAAAAGTACCCCCAACCCCATTCCTCCTCCGCCACAGCCATTCCCCCCATGATTCATTAAAAATTTTATTTTATTATTCCATAATAATAGTTTATTATTTTATCGTGCAAACCTCTGAAATGTGTCTGCTAGTCCTATGCTAAATTGAAAATAAGATTAAACGTTAATATGTTGCCATGTATGCTGTGAATTGTAAGCTCGACATAACGACAAAACAAATTGACGCACACAAACAACATTGTTTCGGTATTGCATTCAGCCTACCACTTTTCTCTAAAATGCACCAATTGCAATCTAAAAACCTTATTTTCTAAAATTTCGCCTGCGCCGCTATATTTATGGTGGGCCTGCCACCCAAACCCCCCGTGATTGGTCCCTTTCCCACAAATATACATGCAGGCGCAAATCCCCCCCCCCCCCCATGATCATGTCCTAGATATGCCACTGTCCTGTGGGCCCCCTTATTGGGAAATCTCTGCGCACACCTATGTAAATTTTGTATAGGCCTATTTATAAATTAAGATTTTTTTTTTCTAAATTTTAAATTTTGAATTTTTGTAATAGAGCCTATCGGCCTAAAGTATTTTAAAATGTAATCTGTGCAAAATGTAAAGTATTCCAATAGTTCTATTTCTAGATAAAAATATATATTAAATTAACAATAACAAAATAAAGAACTGAATGTGTTTGTTCCTGTGTTCCAGGAGACAACATGAACAAACTCCTGCAGGATAACTGGGAAGAACTGATCGTTGTATTCGGTCCTCCCATGATGGAGGCAATCAACGATGTATTAATGTCAATCTTTCAACAGCTCGTTGACATAATCCCATTCGATGATTTTTGTCCAGCAAAACCGAAATGAGGCAACATTGTAATCCAACTATACTTCAAAATAAAGCTTACTTTGTCCCGACCAGTATTGAAGAAATTCATTGAAGTAATAAAATTACACTAAAGTATAGTACACTCTGTCATCAAACAGCATAATACCCGCACCACTACCAATCTAATCTACCAACTAAACTGCTAGTATTGTCCTGCCAAGTACATAGGCATGAGCACCAGGTTGAATGGCCACAGGCAAGACACGGTCAGGAAACTACAGCTAAAACCAGTGGCACAACATTCAGGGACCCACCAACGATATTTACACTACCAGGGTAGTCAAGTCACTACCAGGGTAGTAAAGTCACTACCAGGGTAGTCAAGTCACTATCAGGGTTTTTATTTACTACAATTCAGAAATTAAAAAAGTCCGCCCCAACCGGGAATCGAACCACGGATCTCCCACATTCCAGGTGGACGTCTTAACCACTAGACCATCAGGACGGGTACATTTTAATCTCTGAATTGTAGTTGCATTATACATCTGAATGGATGGAACAGTACTGCAACGAATATCTGCTGCCTTTGAACTGACCACCAAACATTAATTATAATGTCATTACCTTTACGCAGATATGAGCGAGGGTTTATTTCTCGATTTGGTTGATCGGGAAACACTCCCGTGGGTGTAATTGTTTTTTAATTTCTGAATTGTAGTAAATAAAAACAATTACACCCACGGGAGTGTTTCCCGATCAACCAAATCGAGAAATACTACCAGGGTAGTCAAGTCACTACCAGGGTAGTCAAGTCACTACCAGGGTAGTCAAGTCACTACCAGGGTAGTCAAGTCACTACCAGGGTAGTCAAGTCACTACCAGGGTAGTCAAGTCACTACCAGGGTAGTCAAGTCACTACCAGGGTAGTCAAGTCACTACCGCTGGCATACAACGAGGAATATCTTAGTGATGGGAACTGGTCCATCAACTTGTTACCAACTCCCGCCAGAAACCTAACCCCAACCCAGGCTTGACCGCCGCTCATTGCTTTCCACTGCCACCTACACCCCCAACAGCGCCTAGAAGTTTGTAAATATGTATAGCAGGCTTAGGCTAGTGTAATTACTAATTAGTTTTTGAAACGGTTCTTCTCCAACGGTTGAGTGACCAAGACCATGCGGGCCGACACGTTTAGACAATAATTGTGTTTTGTTTGTATTATTTACGTCTACTCGTCTCACGCCGCCACCTATGAATATGATGTTCACGTAGGTAAGCTGTTGGGACTTGTTTCTCCTGTCCCCACTCATTCACAGTATCATTGTTTTAGGTTTTCATGTATTTTGTAAATGTTAGAATTCTATTTAAATATTTTTATTTTTTCATTTTTATGTGGTGTTCAAACTTAAAATATAATTAACAAAAATATTCCCATTTAGACCTTTCTTATGTATTTGCAACATAAAGATCGCAATAACCATTCACATTTCCCAAAATTCTTATCCCTGTTAGTTATTATAGATTTTTACCTTCTTGTCAATTTTGGAATTTTATTTTTATGTGGTGACCAAATACTATATTGATATTTCATAAAAGTTACAAATATTCCCATTTATCGATATTCCATTGAAATATTGATTGCATTGCCTAGACCTATAATTATTACACAAAAAAAAAAAATCCTGTGCTGAACTATAAGTTGTAGGACACACTGAAAGTGGGACAAGGAAGAGAAGAAAATATCACCAGTTCAGAAAATATAACACTTTAATAATGTAATATAAAACAGTTGACATTGTTACAACAAGTAATAAGTACAACAAAGGAAATACATCCAGCACATTTAGACCAAACAGAATAAAATGTTCTCTTGGAAGAAAGCACTGAAACATGTAGACATACAGTACCTAAATTCAAACCTAATCATGATTAGGTCTTTATTTGTGGTAGGCCTACATTAATTTAAAAATACGTAACTCAGTGACAAAGGTTTGGACTGAAAGCGGCTGCCAAACGATTAACAAAGTTGCTGAACTCCCATTGCCCAACTTTATTGATATCCCTGTCACACGAGTAACAATATAAAGAAACAGTGGTGACACCTACTGTTATGATTGGTTATCAACGATCACGAGACAATTTGAAGATATCTTATTGGAAATTGCTAGTTTTTTTTAAACTTTTTTTTTATTGCCAAGTAGCCTAGTTCAGAATGCTGGACATTCTTGGGGTCGACTTGAACGTTTGGCGAGCAGTCGGCAATATAATATATATTGTTGGGCAACTATGTCGATCGTTTGACAGCCGCCTAAGGTAACTACATTCTCATGCAATGTACTTATTTTTCTGACAGACCAGAGTTATCAGTGGAAAAGGCACAGAAAGTTCTTAATTGCTCCAACAAAATATAACAACTACCCATCCACTAAACTTACACATGTTATTAGTTAACACTGAACATATAACATTTAAAACACTACCTACCATATTAACACAGATCTAACAAAGTAGTTTACAATAAGATAAACACCAAAGTGTTGAAACAACCATCCCCTGAAAACAATGGAAGGTCTTGCAATCGAAGACAGTGGCAAAATAGCCAGAAAATTATCCATCAGGTGGCAAATATTTGTGTAATTCGTAAAATATTTATGTAGTGAGTTTGAGTATGTGAAGAGAGGCCTAATGCCTGTCACTTAGATTGGAGGAGAGTTCCCAGGTTGGAAACAATCGAGAATGTAAAGAACAAAACATGATTAGTTTTATGTTCTCTATTCTTTCCCAACAACCCGCAAACTAAACTATTCTCCAATCAAAATATTTAGTAGAGGTTGAACACTTCCGAGTAAGCCTAAATGCTAATCAGTAACTGTAGGCCTACTAACAAATAAAAATGTATAGTACTATTATTAGAAAGTACAAGTAGTCCTTGCACCACAGGCGGATTTCAATATGGCATCATAGGACTTCCAATTTTGTTAATTTGTCCGCAATTATTATTGTAAACCCAATAAATGCTTAGAGTAGGTACTAACCGTAACTACCCAATTGCAAGCCTACCTTTTTTGGCACATTTTTGCAGTTCAAAATTCAAAAGGAAACCCCTGCTTGGGATTGAAAGCTAACTTGTGGGTATTTACGTACTTGCTTTACTTATTAATTTTGTTGGGTGAGACGAGAATGAATATGGGTACGGCTTACAATCGATTAAATACATTGATGTATAATAAATACTAAAATATTTTTTTCAACAAATCAACATAATAATCAACATAATAATCAATATTATTATTATTCTTATCTCTCTCAACTCCGACGGGTGAACAAGGCTCTTATTAATATTAGGTTTTTAAGCATAAACCCGCTTTAAGGACATAGTTATTGATTCATAGCAGTTGCCAAAAAAGTTTGATTTATGTCATGGAAGTCAACAGTCACAACAAATAGCAGTTTAGTAAAGGTTTGTTCTGTAGTCCCGGTAGCTTAATAGGGAATGCTCCTAATTTTTTTCATATATTCGTAACGTTGAAACTAAAAAAAAAAAACGATTCCCCAAAAAAGTCCGTTGAAAAATGTTTTTTACTTGGTTTTATGAGGGTGTGAATATTTGTGTTTAAATTCCGCGCGTAAACAGGCCTAGCTGCCATGTGACGTCACATAGAAGTATCGTTTCATCAGTCTGCCGGTAGGGGTTCCACCGCCTGTCAAATTCATTGGTTCCTAGTCAATTCTTAGCAAAGGCAGTGGGTCCAAGGTCTTGGTTACCATGGAAACCAGAGTCGATAAAGAAGGTTCCCCCGATTAGAGTCGGTAATAGATCAAACAAAGTACAATGTTGAATAAACAAATTTGCAGATAAGTAAGGTATTATTTGTTGACAATGCATGTTAATGTTATATTATGTATACATTTTTATATTATACATTATCATTATTAGGTGTAGGCTCATGCCTCAGACAAACTATTAGAACATATTAAATTGCTTGACATGGATTTGACTACATTCAATTCCAGCCGGCGAGCGTGTGGTGCAGCGCGCGCGCGGAGATCTATTCAACTATTACTTTGTCGTGACGTCACGCAATGTACGGAGCGTTTTAGTCCCGCTTCGCCACTAGCCAATTTAAAACCTTCATAAATACGCCAAAAATCGTTAGTTTTTAAAATAAATTTATATTTGTGAGTATTTCTTATTTAATTTTATTAGGGATGTGCGGGTACCCGAAAAACGGGTAATTTTCGGGTAGGTAAAATTACCCGACCTCGGGTCGGGCCGTCAATTCATACCCGAAAAAGTCGGGTCGGGTAGAAGTAATAAAGAAACACGCCAATCTGCTCCTTTTAAACCTCCCGCTCAGACGCCAAACAAACAGCTGACGTCGGAGCGGACCAATCGCTACGACGTGGGCGCGGCTATGCTATGATGCTGTGTCCTTGGCTCTTCCGGCGCTGTCCCCGCTGGCTAAAGTAATACTAATAGGCCCTACTGACCGTCATTACTCATTTTCTGGTTATTCAACGCTAATAACGGCATAAAGCAAGTTGAATATTACGTACGTAGGCGAATGGTGAAAAAGAAACAACGCTAATAAACATCGTCTAATGCCTAGGCGGCAGGCCTAGAACAAGTCCGATCTAGTGCGCATCGTTGCGCGCAGCAGAGCGTTGGGCGGAGTCAGACCGAAAGGCTGGTGCAAACGCGCGATTTCGTCAGATGCATAGCTGGTACAAACGCATGATGATGATTTCGTCGGTCGGAAGAGAAAAATACGCGATCGCATCGGTTTTTCTTGGGGTTTTCGTATCGGAAATATTAGAAAACGATCGTTACGATATTATTTCCGAGAATAACGAACGATTGATGCAGGAAAACGATAATAGCGGGGTTTCACTGTACTAGGCCTAGGCCTAGGCATACTCAAGCAAAAGTTCATAAGACGCCGATTTGGATGTTCTTCGTGTCAATACAGCCCAGAGTGGCTACCTGCAACCAATGCAAAACTGTTTTGTATTTTTTAATGAATTCACAAATAAAAAAAATTTCACTACCCAAGCCCGACCCGAGCGTACTTCAATTACCCGAGCCCGAGGGTACTTTCAATTACCCGACCCGAGTTCAAAAACCACTACCCGCACATCCCTATATTTTATGTTAATTATAATTAAGTCGCATAATAGAGTTGAGGAGCATTCCCTATTGGTAAAGCTATGGCACGTTAAGCCGGAGGTTCTGGGTTCGAACCCCAGTCGGGGCCAACTTTTTCGACAACTGCTATGAATCAATAATAAATAATAATAATAATAATTATTAGGGGTGTCAACGATTATGATTAAATCAATTCGATTAATCGATTTTTAATTGAAAACGATTAATCGATTTTTTTAAAAATAATCGATTTAATTTTTTTTTTTTTTTTTAATTTTAGTTTTCAAGATCCGCCGCCTATTACCCGCGAGAAACGTTCCCGTACGTTACGTTTTCCCGCCAAATACGCCGTGATAACCGCCGATTTAATGTCTTGCTCGCCCGTGAGATACGTTTCCATCAATTTCTAGCACGCGAGATTGTTCCCGATCCACATTTGATTGAAGCGACGTCGCAAAATACATCGTTCGTACCAGCCTTGCCTTGTCATCATGTGCGCATGCGCTGGCCGTGCAAGGTCGGAAGGAGTGGGCAGAGTTAAAGCTGCATTCTGTTTAAGCGTTCCACGCGGCGTAGTTGGCGCGGCAGTCAATAAACACAGTAAACGCACTCAACGCGCCTGAAACGCCGAGCAGTAGTTGCACCTTTACGTAACATGGCGTCTTGAGTGTGACAAAAGTGATTGCTCTGGTGTTGTGTTTCGGCCTAGGCCAAGAGTTTGCGACAACATGGCATCAAACAATTGAATTTGATCACAGCATTGATGCCAATTTCATCTCGTATGCTTTATCTACCCCGCCACTTCCTCTTGATTATGCTCCCGACTGTCTTCTTCGAGATTGTTGTGAGTGCTCAAGTCCCCGCCACGGCGCCGATGCGAGCTCATGCCTTGCGCGGGCGATTCAAACTAACCGAAACCAGACCGAAGTTTGAAAGAAACTGGCTACTATACCGACATTGTACAAAACGATTAAAATCGATTAATAATCGATTATGGAGGTGAAAGTGAATTCGATTATCGATTATAATAATTTAATCGTTTGACATCCCTAATAATGATTATTATTGACATTTGCATATGCATATGCTGACATATGCAGCAGAGACTTGAAATATGACAACAGTGGACGAGAGCCTTGTGCAGGCTGTAGATATGAAGTTTTTGAGAAGCATTGTAGGTAAGACTAGATGGGACCGAATACGGAATGAGGATATCCGAGATCAAGTAGGCGTGTGGAATTTAATAGAGCGAATTGGAGAGAGAAGATTAAAGTGGTTCGGACATGTCAAAAGGATGGAAAGATCGAGATTTCCGAGAAGGATGATGGAATTGGAAATTCCAGGTAGGAGACCAAGGGGCAGACCACGACAACAATGGCAGAATAGTGTGAGAAAAGATGTAGAGCAGCGTGGAGGAGACTGGAATGTGGTGGCAGGTCAGAAGAAGATGGAGAGGCCTGTCTTCAATGCCGACCCAACGCAGAGTTGGACGTGGCAACAGGTAATGATGATGATTATTAATGAATTAAATGGCTTAAAGCTAGACCTTATGCAACATGTTTCTTGTCAATTTCGAATTTACCTACATGTTTAACCAGCAGTTTTATCCTGTTTTGTTTTGTGTTGTACCTCTAGTATGTATTGGTAACTAAAAGAAGAGGTCAGAATTATATTGCTGGTATACCACCGCCGTCTGTAGATTTTACATACATCCAGACGGCGGTGACTGGTACACAATGTTTTTGTGAATAACCTACCCACACCAGGGTCCACTAGATACCTAACAGCTGCTGTAAGGTGGGTCTTCGCTTGTACTTCCACAATGTATAAGCGCCATCTTAGTTCCCTAAGTCAAGGCCTGCTTGATAATGTGTCTACTGAGTGCGCGAACACATTATCCAATGGACCTTACAGAGATTTTGTAAACAAATAGCAGACTGCAGCTGGACGTCAATATCAAAAGTCGGTTGTACATTTGAATGCAATAAATACATAAATAGGCTACCACCTGTATAATCTTTGATTCTTATGTTGGCAGGTAACATTATGATGTAAATAATTTTCATATCTTTCAACTTCATATGTCAATTTTTATTTGCTTAATGGATATTAGGACCCGAGGCAAACTGTCCAGATACCGGTAGGCATAATGCCTATTAGCATTGATGATGTGGTTGGTAAGATAAAGATGAGTCCAAGCCATAGGCCTACTTGCACCATGTAGGCCTATAAACCAAAACCTCATGAGGCAAACTTGAACTTGAATCTGATATTTCTAGGGCCAAGCCCTAGGCCTAAGAACGCGAGACCTAAGCTCTAGGCCTACGACGACTTCTACAAGGTCTAGGCATTGTCTATGAAAAAACCACACAAAGACGAGGGCCTAGCCTAGGCTTATGCACATACAATCTTTTATCGTGGAGTTGTAACTACATTTTAGACACAAAGGTAGGCCTAATATCAATGATAATATTGATAATAATCCACAATGCCCAATCTTTGCTGTCCATGATCTGTCAAAACAAAACAAAAACATATCACATTCTGCTACGGATAATATTACAGAGCGTGTTCGGAGCGCTCCAGATTATTTTTAAAACACACGCAGGGATATAAGATGGCGGTTTGTTTACATCAGGTGAGAAGACCCAGCTTACAGCAGCTTAGCATAAGTATCTAGTGGACCCTGACCCACACCAAAGTGTTTGTTTATTGTAGGCAACAGATAATCATCAATTCAAACAGAAGCCAGTCGTTTACGTATATTGTATCGAAGGTTAACGTTGGAATCTGTATGGCACACTGATAGAATCCTAAGATTAGAACTTAATAATATCATGCATTAATAAGTAACAATAAGATAAACTCCAGCACCAAAATAAAATCAACAGATAAAGATTAAGTTAATAGCTTTAAAAAAACACGGGTTTATTAAAAAAAATAATGCATTAACGTTTTTACACAACACTTAAATGTACATATAGATTTAACAGCCAAGCAAGGCACATGTGGTAAGGTTCTACTAACAACACCCTGTGCTATTATTACCCGAGACGATTGCGTAGAGCTAATATCACAGGACTAGCTTTAGATACCAACTTTGTTACAGGAAAATAGTTTGTATTCACTGTATCATCAAACTTCAACGTAATGTACTGGAACTAGCGTAGAGTAGACTACATAGTAGGGCCTATGTATCTGATAACAGTTGATTTTATTTATTTATTTATTTATTTATTTAACGTCTATCCTATTCAGTTATAAAAACTGATTTACAAAGGAGGACAACTAAATAAATCTAATTACATAGATGCAGATAGGCTACATTTTACAAGACCTACAAGAAGATATCACTAGGCTAAAAAACAATACTTAAAAACTGCAAATAAAAACAGTTATTGTGAACAAATAAGAAAAGGGTCTTTGCTAGCATTTTAGTCCGAGACTCCATGGAAATAATGTTAAAACAAACGACTTGAATAAAAAAAAAATATATATTGTCATAACGGTACGCGGGTACGGTAGTTAAAAACTTCAGATAGACTTAGAACCCATTCATTTTTATTCCCAGTTCGATACGGGCTGGAACGCAGGTTCAAAACAACTTTTGTACTAACACGTGTCTGTTTAAAAGACAAATTTTACCCGCATCACCTGCTTAAAAGCGTAGAAAGCTAATTATATAAACAAGGTCTTAGGTACTGTATAAATAAATGTCTAAGGCACTGTATAAAAATGTCAAAATATTGAAACAAATAGTTTTAAATCGTGGAAGAAAATAGTACGTTGGTGGTTGATGATATAGTGAAAACTACGAGGTAATTGTCTAGGGTGCGTCAGCCTACCTACGTACGTAGAATCCGACAATCCCGCGATGACAGGTTACGCGTACTCCTTGTTCAGAGCTCGACCGATGACAAGACGTCTCACTTCGCTCGTACCAGCTCCGATCTCGTAGAGCTTTGCGTCTCGGAGGTAGCGGCCGGTCGGGTAGTCGTTGATGTAGCCGTTTCCACCTGGAAATCACATGTAGTGGTTAGATAATGATTGGTGGGTGATTCAATGTTGTGATAAACACCTAAGTAGTAAGTACCATACAATTCAAATACCTACATACTTAACTACATACATTTAAGATTATTGTAATATTGTATTAAACATTTTTTGTGTGCATAAAATGGAAGAAATTAAAAAAGAAGTACTTTTTACAATGTAAATGTAAAGTGAACAATATTACTTATTAGTATCAGTATGGACCATAAGACACAGTTAAAAAGATTAAAAGCAATAGATTTAGCATTACAAAAATATTTCAGATTAAAACTGAATACAGCACAAATAGCTCAGGTGAAAAGTATTGGGACAGTATTACTGGAACAATTATTATTATTTAAGGTACTTGTTCATTAACGGGACCCCCTCCAAAAAATGTAAAAATTCACTAAAAACATTTCATTAGACAATCATAACTACTAGGCAACATCTACTCCATCTGAGTTTCAGGAGGTCACGAAAGAACAATTATTTTGAACAAAGCCCCAAAAACATCCTTTACGGCTACATACTTTGCGCCAGGAGTGACACGGGCTACGCTAACATTCTCCACCTACTAAACCTTTAACGTCGCTATTTTAAATATTAAGGACTGTCAATGAAAAAGTACTTTCGTTTAAAATAGTGACGTTAAAGGTTTTGAAGGTTCATTTGGTGTCCGTGAACGTCAATGTCAGCTGCACGGCGACGACTGCTCTCATGTAGGCCTACGCGTTCCAATGGACTGCACTCGCCAGAGTCACGTTGAACAGGTGAGTAAGTTCACTGTCAAGAGTCATATTCAACTCCTCGCAAGTTGTAATTATTTATTGTAAACAGAAATAAGTAAAAAAACGACGATGTGGGGGACCAATTTACAAAAAATTGAGTGGGGTCCCGTTAATGAACAAGTACCTTATTTAATAACAAACAAACTAGGAGTATGGTAGGCCTATGGCTAGTATCAGTTAAGGAGAAAGGAGACATGGAACGTAACTGCGCGAGGCTTTGGTCGACATTTGTTATGATTTTACGTTAAAGTACTTTCAGTTTCAAGTCTCACGCAGTAACAACTGCTCTTGATTGGGGATCAAAACCAGAAGCTTTGGTATTAAAAAAAATATATAGGCCTAATTCCCCCTAAAGCTGTGAAGTGTATAGAGCACAATGAGAACACTTCCAACTACGGTACCTAGAATAAAGTTTGATTCGACAATCACCTGATCAAGATGGCAGTTTGTATTAATCTAATGCATTCACTTACCGAGACACTGAATCGCATCCAGAGCCATCAGTGTTGCTTTCTCTGCACAGTAGAGGATAACCCCAGCACAATCCTTGCCGTTAGCCTTGCCCTTGTCGCACGCTCTGGCAACGTTGTACAAATAGCTGCGACACGCGCTCAGAGTTGTGTACATATCGGCCATCTTGCCCTGGGAGAAGGAAACAAAAGGTGGTGCATTACTGTTTGTTGACACAATATATACTAATTGGTACAACAAAACACTTTTAACCTTTTCTAGAGTACGGCCGTAATATTACGTCCGCGCACTATGCATTTAAAACCCCCAAAAATCAACAAAAAAATTTAAAAAACTTTTTTTTCATTTTTTTTTTTACTTGAAAATTGAACTCTTCATTAATGAAGTCATCTTCGGAATTTAAATGTAGGCCTACATTCCTAGTTTTATAGGCCAAGTTAAATAATCTGTAAAAAAATGTTTTAAAAAAAAACACTCCTGAAAAGGTAAAAGAGTGATATTGACTTGTTGAACACGCATTTGAGAAGAAAAAAAAACATTGTTGTACGGTAGGCCCTACTTAGTTGGCATATAAAACTATTCTTTTTTCTTTAACGTCTATCCTATTCAGTTATAAAAAGTAAAAACTGAACAGAACACTTTTTTGTTTTGAGTCAAGGTATTTAGTTCTTGTCTTGACGTTCAGTACCTATTTGGCACCGGCTAACATAATTAATGAATAAAATTATTATTTTACGAAGGGTAATAATAGTCGATTAAAGATCTAAGTAGGCCTACTCAAAATTGGACTCGATACTAGAGTATACGGACACAACTTGAACTTTAAAAAAAATGGAGTTGCATATCCCCCAAAAGATACATTACATAAATTTACACTAATTTGCAAAAAGAAGTCCTGACAAAAAATCAGAAAAGCTCACTTACTTGCATCAGCTGAAATTCACCGATTCTTTCACCAAACTGTTTTCGCGTATGGACGTAGTCAAATGCGACATCACAGCAGGCTTGCATAATCCTGTTAACATAAAAGTAGATGTTATGATGACAAAATATTGCATAAATAAATATTCTTATCATTCATCATCAACTATTTAGATAGCAAGCATAAAAAACGTAGTAGGTAGGCTATTTCAATCAATTTGTGGTCTGTGTCACTCAGCATGGTGAGTGACCAATGACCATATTTCAAAACTAAAAAAAAATCGAGAAGGGGGTAGTGAAAAGGCCTATGCTAATATTTCTTCAGAAACCATTAGGCCTATATATTTATTTAGCCTACTTACTTAACGTATCCTATTCAGTTATAAAAACTGATTTATAAAGGAGGACAACTAACAACTAAATGCTAAATAATTACATAAATGCAGACACAACAATGAACTAGCCAAGTATGTTTTTTGCCATTCCCCTTTTTAATGGAATACAAATACTGATGTTTAATAGGCTGTAAATCAGGGTTGCCACCAAGAAAAATAAAAATCCTGTTTGAGCAGATCAAAAATCCTTAGAAATCCTTAAATGAAACACCCAAATCCTTAAAAATCCTTAAAATGCCTAAATGTACCAATTTCGATACGATATCGATATATCATAATGTAATTGTTGTAAAAAAATTGAATATATAATTTTTTTATAGAGTAGGTAGGCCTATTTTTAATAAATAAATTTAAAAAAAATGTATAAAGAGTCTACCCACTCAGTTATATAACTGATTTTCAGTGGGACACAGTAAATCAAAGCGACCAAGCCAACCTGTAGGCCCCGAATCAATCGGGAAAAAAAAATGATTCGAGGCCAAATAGGGTTGATAGAATGATAAGGTATCACCATAAATGCCTATTTTTACGATCTCACAACCGCGTGTTATGACCCGGCACCTCCACCATATGCACCAGCCAGGTTAATTTAATTTAGACTACCTACCCGGCACCTCCACCAAAATTCCGAAATTTTACATTTTTGGTGTAAATTTTGATATTTATACATCGAAAAGATTCCCACTTATCAATATCGCATTGAAATATAGATTTTTTGACCAGCCCTAGTTAAAAACGGCGTAAAACGTAAAAAAAAAAATTTTTTTTTTTTTTTTTAAATCCGTAAATTGGACTAAAAATCCGTGTATCCGTTTTGCACCCTCAAAATCCGTTAAAACGGATAAAATCCGTAAAAACGGCAACCCTGCTGTAAATTATTTATTATTGTTTCAAAACACATTATAAATAATAAATAATAAATAAATAAATTGTATTTAGAGTCTACCCACTCAGTTATATAACTGATTTTCAGTGGGGGACAGTAAATCAAAGCAACCAAGCCAACCCTGTAGGCCCCGACGCAATCGACGAGTGAGCGATAACCAACCAAAGATCGATATTTTTAATAGGAAATATAGCAATCAGTGATCAGTGTGCAATTCAATTCATTCATATTGTGAATATGTATATGTAGCCTACTATATAGGCCTATATTTGACAACAGATTAAAGACAAATATCTATTGAATCGACTAACCCGACCGGTCCGGCCGCCAGTATGAGTCTCTCGAAGTCCAGCCCGCTCATCAGGACGTAGGCCCCCTTGTTCTCTGCTCCGAGCAGGTTCTTGGCGGGAACCTTGGCATTCTCAAACACCAGCTCGCCCGTGCTCGACCCTCGGATTCCGAGTTTGTCCAGTTTCTGTGCAGTTGAGAATCCCTCCATTCCACGCTCGACGATGAACGCCGATATCCCGTGAGACGACTTGGAAGCGTTCGGATTCGTCCTCGCGTAAACCTGCGAGGAATATTGAAATTTTGTAGAAACTTGGACAATATTACAAAAGTAATTGTGTTATATTTTATTTGCATCTGTTGAATTACATTCAGGGTGGCTAAATGAGTAAGAGGTTCTTAGATTTTTTTCAAACATTTATGATATGATGAATATCGGCACATAGGCTCAGGGGTCTAGACAATAATCACCTTATTCCGTGGAAATTCATCCACTGCGAGATCTAAAACACACGCAAGGCGTTAGATCTGAAGCACAACGAATTGAACCTGCAGTGTAGGAAACTTTCATCGAGTGCAAATGATGCCGTGCCGATTGCACAATCGTAAGTACGTTGCTCAAGGTCAATACCATTACCAGGCCTCCAAAAATTTACCATAATGTTAGTAGCCAGAAAAATTTTCTAGTAGCCAGAACACTTAGGCTTAATATTGTTCATGGTATCGCCAAATTCAATATAACGTTACACAGTCAAGAGTCCCGTAACCTCACTTTGATCTAGGTCTAGATCTCGGACTGGACTCAAACTCATAGCTGTAGACGGAACAACACTTTTTTTAACGAACAAGAAAAGAGTCTTGTTTTACTACCATTACAAAATATGCATAACACCAAAGATAAACTCACAAGAGAACTTGAAGACTAAACACACACCAAAAGGAACAACAAACACTGAAGTCTTTAAACTAGAGATGACATCAATTTAAAAAAATTGGAATCGATCATTGTGACCTAGGAATCGATTTCCAAGAAAAAACTTTTTTACTGTAATGCATAGGTATGTTCGTGGTCATTTTCCGCGGAACCCGTGATACGCGGCAATATTTCCGCAGTCGTTTTCCGCGGAGCCCGTGAAGGCATGTCTTGCCCGCTGTACGTCATGGAACAAGGTATTTTGCAACGTTGCGTCGTCGTCTGTTGACCGGACTGCCTGCCTTTGTGTACGATCGGAGTCTGGCGTGAGTAGGAGGGACAGTAGTCGTGGTTCACCGCTCTGCCACAACCCAAAAAACGACGCACGAACGTTTAAACTGTCTAAACTCTTTAAACAGTAGTAAGGGCCAATATTGTGCTACATGTAGCACAATAATATAACATTATATGGGTTGCCACGCTCAGATTTTTTGGCGACCTGGCGACCGCAGTTTTGGAGGCCTGGCCTCACTACCATCTAACAAGATGCACGGAACCACCCCCCACCCCCCGGGCCAACTCCGAGATGTACAACCTTCACAAAGAATAAGATACAAGGGTAGCGCTTGTATACGTGACCTACTTACTTAGCGCACTCTCACTATAGGCTCATCAGTTTGGCCGGCTACGTGTGAGGGGGTACTAGGGCTCAACTGCGCACAAGTAAGACATCGCTATTCGCTAGTGTGGAAAAAACCCGGTTTTGAGCTGCTGTGAGTACCAAGAAGGAACAAACGGATGCACTAGCAAAAGGTCTGCAGCCCACCTCGTATGCGAGAAATATATGCCTAATTTTGATTCGATTATCGACCGAGGTAAAAATATCGATATTTATTGATCGATAATCGATGATTGCCCATCCATGGGCAATTAAATAAATAAATATTTAAATTTGTGTTTAGAGTCTACCCACTCAGTCAATTAAACTCAGTCTCAGTTAAACCAAAGCGACCAAGCCAACCCTGTAGGCCCCGACGCAATCGACTAGTGAGCGATAACCAACCAAAGATCAATAACATTTTTTAATAGGAAATATAGCAATCAGTGGTATGGACAGTGCGAACACTCGCGGATCAACGCCAGAATCAACAAGATCGATTCAGGACAACTTTGAATTTATTATGTGGCTCGTTGCTAGGACGGCTCTAAAGTCACCGTTTACAAATTCCTAAGCCAAGAGGCAAGAACCGATGGACTGAAGTCCAAATCAGAAGTTAAAAAACCTCTGTCTATAGCGGGAATCAAACCCTGGACCTTCTGCATTGGAAGCAGAGATTATTGATACTCATATCAAACCGCAATCCTACTAGGCCTACTTACTCCTCCCACTTACAAACACTAGGCCTATGCATAAAAATAATATGTACATACTATGAGTGTGTCTGCGTCGCAGAAGTTAGTGATCCAGAACTTGTTGCCGTTGAGAAGGTAGTAGTCCCCCTTCTTCTCTGCCTTGAGTTTCATGGACATGACATCGGACCCCGCTCCGGGCTCGGACATCGCCAGCGCTCCAATGTGCTCGCCGGAACAAAGCTGGAAACAGTCAAGTCACTTTTCAGATTCAGATTCAGATTCAGATTTTATTCACCAACTAGACAGGTACATGGCACACTGTATGGGCATCGTCAATGTGTGTATGTTACATTAATACAAAATTACACAACAATATATTTAAACAATGTAGGTACAATATAAAGCTTAGTATTTAAAACAGTAATATTTAAAACAATAAAATACTTCTAATACCAGGTGTGAGGCTAGGTTCAGCCTCCATTCACACTTATCCCACATCCAACCATTTCCCTGTACTTCCTCCGCTTGGTATCATAATAATGAGTCACCAGGTCAACGACACCTTAAGACTTAAGATTGAAAAAATTCTTGAAGAGAATAGTAACCTTTGCTACACAAATGTGATTTTAGTTCTTGTTTGAATATTGTGGCTTGTTTGATGCTCTTAATTTGTGTAGGAAGTTTATTGTATATTGCGATACACAGATAGTGTGGCCCTTTGGCATACATTGTTGTCTTATGATGGGGTACATGGAGACTATTCTGGGAGCGAGTAGGATAGCTATGTACAGAAGAGTTTGTTAAAAAAAGTTTCTGATTGGTATGCACAAAGAGTGCTGCAGTTAGTATGAGTGAGCATGTGACTGTTAAAATGTTGAGCTGGGAAAACAGTTTGCGGCATGATTGCCAAATTGATGCCCCCGATAGTATACGAATGGCTCGTTTTTGTAGAATGAAAACACGATGTGCACTAGAGGAGCCCCCCAAAATAAGATTGCATATGCTATATGTGAATGTAAATGAGCATGGTATACTAGTTTTAATACAGACAGGTCAACGAGTGGTTTCAGCCTACGAAGCAGATAACAGCTACTTCTGATTTTGGCGCATAGTTGATCCACATGTGGCGACCAATTAAGAGTGTCTGTTAGGACTAACCAAGGAACTTCGCCATTGTGTTTCGGCTAATAGACTTCCCATTGCTTCGAATGAGTGGACTCGAGATTTGGGATGTGTATGAAGAATGAAAGGAAAGGTATACACTTTTTGCTGGTTGTAGGGCAAGGAGGTTTGTCTGGCAATAAGATTCCATTGCATTGGCTTGTGAATTTGCCACCGCTATAAGCGATTCCGTGAATTTTTTGTCTGCTGTTAAGAGATGACTGAAGTCATCTACATATTTCGTTACTTTCCCCTCTTTTAAGTAATTCGATGCATCATTCACATATAATAGGAATGCAAGAGGTCCAAGGATTGTTCCTTGTGGAACACCGCTTTTTACCATGAGGGGAGAAGAGAAGTGATGGCTTTTAGTGCGTTGATGGTATTGTTAATTACTGCAATCTGTGAACGTTCTGATAAAAAAGATGATATCCAATCCTTAGCTTTCCCTCTAATTCCCAGAATATCAAGTTTTTTAAGAAGACGAGCGTGGTCAATAGTGTCAAACGCTTTACTTAAATCATAAAATATCCCTAAAGCTACCTCACTGTGATCTAGGGCTACATACAGAGAGTTTAAGAACATGAAATTGCAGTGATGGTCGATTTGTTTTTTTGGAAACGTTGTTGGTTAGGTGTTATTATCTCATATTTGCTTAAAAATTCTGATATACGATTATACATGGCTTTTTCAAAAATCTTTGAAAATGATGAGATTAATGATATTGGCCGGTAATTGCTAGGGCCTGTTTATTCCCTTTAAGTTTGTATAGTGGTATAACTTTCGACAATTTTAGTTTGGATGGGAATATGCCCGATACAAACGATTCATTATGAGAAATGATAGTGGTTCTGCAATAAGGTTGTGACATTTTGCTAGAATTGAGCCGGGTATGCCATCTAGTCCCGAAGAATGTTTCTTACCAAAGCTCTTAATAATTAGAAACTTCCTTAGGGAAGTGGGGTAGAGGAAGATTGAATGGGGTTGGTGATATTCATCGAGAGCTGGTGTTGATAACCCCGCTTTTTGTGTTGGTCGTGAATTAATCCTAGCTCTATGAAAAACTCATTAAATTGTTCCGCAACGATTTTAGGATCCGATATAACATTGCCGTTTATATTTAAGGTTAGGTTACTTTCTGCTGGGGTGCTATTGATTGTGATTTGACTACTTGCCAAATAGCCTTACTCTTATTGTCAGACCTTAATATTTCCTGTTTGTAATAAAAAAAGTTTGCTTCTTTAATGCTGTGCACATGAGCTTTTTTTAGTTGTAAATAAAATTTGTTTTTGTAAAGTATCTGTTGGTGCTTGTTTGCACCGATAATGTAAGTTGCGGGGCTGACACGCGTCTGATCGGTGTATAGCTGTTATCCATGGGCTCGACTTTAAGGTTTTGTTTGCTTTGTTTGTCCTCCAAGGGAATGCTACATTAAATAAATATGTAAATTTTGATACAAAAAGCTCAAACATATGATTTGAATCAGAAGCATGCTAGCAAGAGGTTCCAGTCAATTGGGATTAACAAATCATAAAAGTGGCCTATGTTTCGTCACTGAACTTTCTTGTTCGAGTTGTTTTACTCTGATCCATGTCCAGACTTAAGGTGGATAGTTGTAATATGATAGCACAGTGGTCAGAGAATTGGTGGGTCAATTGAGTGTGCTGTGATGACCTGGTTATCAAAAGATGTAAGTATGTTATCTATCAGAGATCTTGCGTTACCATGAATCCGGGTTGGCGCGTCGATAGTAGTATGAATGTTATAGGACTGAATCTAGTCTTTAAAGAGTTGTGTTTTATTATTGTGAGATAGTAGATTGATATTAAAATCTCCACAATATAATTAATTCTGCTTTTGGAAATTTTTTAGTTAATTTAATCAAACATTCCTCAAATTTATCTAAAAAATTGTTTATAATACCTTGTGGGGGTCTGTAAATATTAAGAACTAGTATTTGATTCTTGTTTAACTCCCATATACAACCTGTGATTTTAAATACATTTTCAATTGGGCAAAGTTCGAGATCAGGAATTGGCTCATAGTTATATTAGGTTTTGCAAGGATGGCCACTCCCCCCTATGCTTGAGTTCCCCGCAGTAAAAGTTAGAATTGCAATAACCTGGCAGACAGAAGTTGCTCAGGCTTTCCCTCAAGAGCCAGTGTTCTTGCAGGCATATTATATCTGCAGATATATCCCCTGCAAGGAGTTCCCAATTCCGTTATTTTATTGCTTACTGATCTAATATTTAGTGAGAGGATAGTACTATTCACAAATGATTTTGATGTAGTTTTAGTTGTTACTCTCTGTTTTTTGATCGCTTCTGCTCTAACCCCATATCTCTCTTCAGGTTTTTGGGCAGGAATGTTCTATTTGATAAAAATTTGGCACTTCCCTGTCAAAATGGTTGATTTCATCATTTACTAGTCCAGCAATCTGTTTAAACATAGAACCAATCTTCTGAGTGTTTTGCCTGGTCTGTGTTGTGGCACTGGATTTTTTCAGTGTTGGTGTCTGACTTTGGTGTCTTTGGTGAGTTGGGCTCGGCGACATCCTTGGTTATCAAGGTGGGCTCGGCATCATCCTTGATCCTTTATTATTACAATGACACACACATACACATCGCTACTTAGACTACGGTACTATCCATTGGATAATATTGGATAGTTAAATATGGATTTGGTGAACCAGACCCTCTCGGATCTGGGTAACCCGAATACGTCATAGTCTAAATAGCGCTATTTCGTGTCGGGTAACCTTAGATAAGAATACTGATTATGAAGCCGCATTATAAATGCCTTACCACAGTCCGAACTGCAGTGAAAGAGAGCTCAGGAAGTAGGGATTGGCCCACCAGATGTCCACCAGCTTCCGTGAGCCTCCCAACCTCAACCTAAGCTAGCCTTGGGGTACAGTCCTTAGGCTACCTACCTACTACTCCATGAAGGCCTGTACAAACTGAGGCCTAAGCTACACAAAATTAGTTCATATTTTTTTATTAATTCTAGACCTGTCTATTTCTTCTACCTCTAGACACGTGTAGGCCTAGATATTATTTATTTAGAAAATTAGTAAAACGCATTCAGTGTCAGATGGCACTTAGACCTATTTTATACCGGTCCTTAGAGCCTAGGCTACATCACAGCAAAAACCTGGACTATTGGAGCTAGAGAGGAGAGCCAGATGCAGGCTGCAGTCCGGCAGGGATGAGATTCCTGAGGAGCACAGAGGCAAGACGAGAAGGGACAGAGTTAGAAACACGGATATCACTAGATTAGAGAAATGCTGGGTGGAAAGAAGTTAATTACAGGGCATCAAACCGGTTCAAAACAAAAACAGAAAAAACAATATTTTTCCCAAACCAAAAACTTAACCGTAACAGCGTAAACCAAAATTTGGAATGACGGTTTTTGGTTATTTTTGGTTCAAGGTGTTTTAGAACCCAAAGTCTCAAAACCACCAAAATTGCAATGAAAGTTAGGTATTGATTTTCTAACTTCTTCTAAAACACATAAAAACCACTTAAAAAATACATAGGGCTACATTAAAAAAAAAATGTCCGTGGCGCTTATGTGGGGGCATAGGCCTACCATAGAGTCGTTCTTCCAAGCCCCTCCCAAAATAAATTCCTGCAAACGCCACTGCCTAGGGATAATAATTAGGCCCTAGGCTGTTATTGGTTTGTTAGGCATAAGCCTACCAGTGTTCTCCCCAGAGCCGGTTAGCCGGGCCGCCCGGCATAGATCGACCCCCCCCCCCCAAAAAAAAATCAAAAAATTTCAATTTTTTTTTTTCAATTTTATTTTAGTTGGGCGTGTGTATTACAATACTATTGTAACACAATGAAATTCGTCCAAACACAATAAAAAACTTGTGCGCAAGCAAGATAAGTTTTTCAAAAACACTGAAAAAATTTAGTTTCTGTTTTTGGTGGTGGTGCGACTGGTGCCGGGTTGGCAGCAAAAGCTATTTGATTTTAATGAAAAGAGTTTTATAGTCTATATAGGCCTATTCATATTTTTGTTTTTTTATCATTTTTTTTATCTTAAAGCATTGTGTGTATTTTGATAGCATGTATTTCCTGACCTGTCTAAATATCATTGTATGATCAAATTAATAGACCAATAAATATTATTATTATTATATATATATTATACAAGCAAAAAGCAAGCAAGCAAGCAGAAGAGATGAAATTCCTAAGAAGTGCGGTGGGCATAACAAAACTAGACAAGGTACGAAGCATAACAACAAGAAACAAATTAGGAGTGGAAAGTCTACGAGATAAAATAGGAAGAGAAAGACTCAGGTGGTATGGACATGTAAGAAGAATGAAGCAAGACAGAATCCCAAGACGAGAATTTGAACGTACATGTGGAGGAGTACGAAGAGTTGGCCGGCCAAGAGATAGATGGCGGGACCAAATAACGCGAAGCGTCGAAGAAAGAGGGAAAACATGGGATAGGGTTAATGAAGAAAGACTCTGGGAGGACAGGAAGAAGTGGAGAGAATGATTAGAAATGCCGGTTATGGAAGAAAACGAGGAAGAAGATGAGGGGTGCTGAGCCTGGCTAGCAAGCACTAGAAGATAGCCCGAGAAACTGGTGACTCGTCACCCCCCGACCCGACGAATGTTGGAAAAGGGTGTTTGATATATATATATTATTATTATTATTATTATTATTGATTGTTAGGATAAATAATTTTAAATTAATGAAAACAGTCATCAAATAAGTTAGGCCACAACAATGTTTCAAGTTGTAGGGCCTAGTATTGTAAATGTATACTACAAATCCTAGATAATAATAACCACTTAGAAGAGATAACATCATTACTTAATAAAGGCCTATTTGGGCCTACAACACATTTTTAAGTTGTAGGTCTATTAATAATTGTAGCAATAGGACTACAGTAATTTGCATAGCGTACATACTTTGGAGAAATAATGTAGGCATAGGCTATAATTTCCATCAGAAGAAATGCTCTTACCAAAACCAACTAAAATAAGGGGGCTTCAAAAACCACTAAAACTCATCAAATCGAATCTAGGATCTCAAAAATTTTCCGGGGGCAAGCTCCCGGACCACCACATTTGTCCTTACCGTGTGAACACAGTACCCGGCAATGTTTTTAGAATAACCATTGAACTTTTTTTCCTGGGGAGAACACTGGGCCTACTATATTTATAAATGGTGTTGTTAAATAATGGCCAAAGCCTTGAGAATTGAAAGAGATCGGTAATCAATTATTGAAACCGGTAGGCTATCAAAAATTCCCAATTGGCTTACTAAAATTTACTAAATAAAGCCTATAGGCTATAAAAAATAAAATTCAAGTCATCATTCTGACATCACCCGGCCATCATTCAAAACACCAGTCATGTCAGTCACAGGTAGGCCTACCTTACCTTGGGAAGGTACTTCTGTTTCTGCTCCTGTGTCCCGTTGTTGTGAATCTGGTTGACGCACAAGTTAGAGTGAGCACCATAGCTCAGCGCAATCGACCCGCTTGCTCTCGACATCTCTTCGTAGATGACGCAGTGGTTTAAGTATCCAAGGTCAGAGCCACCAAACTCGCTTTTGACAGTTACTCCGAGCATGCCCATGTCGCCAAGCTTGCGGAAAAATGACTGCAAGACAAAACCAAGCAGTTAAAAACTGTAACCTACATTATTCACAATTAGGCAGACTGCTATTACCTACCCTTAGACTAAACAAAAAATAAACATCCCCGCATGTGCTAGACCCCACAATGACCCTACTGTTGACACGTGCCTCATAGCATAGTCATATAGGCCTATACCGGCGCATGTGCAGAGCTTTGGTGAAAATAGAAAAAAAGCTTTTTAGTGCACCTCCGAGGTAATAATTAAACGAGGGAGCGAAGTGACTGAGTGTCTCCATTCAACTCAAACGGCTCTTCTGTGATTCTGTGGGACTGTGTGTGTGTACATCGAAAATCAGCCGAATCTCTGAACAGATTGCGCTGATATTTTAAACAGACATCCGGTACGAGTTTACTGAGAACTGCTAACAAAATCAGCTTGATCCATTGTGATTTAAACCGCAAAGAAATAATAAATTGAAAAATAGACTGCCAATGTAGGCCTACGTAGGAATTATATTTTTAACGACAATGGTTTTACTTTTGAAAAAAAAAATTGTTTGTTATTTGCCTGGCTGTGAAATGCCGTGCCCCAGGTTTATCAAATCTTGCACGCTCACCAAGGTACCCCCAATTAATAGAGCTGGGAGATTGAATAAACCTTGCAATCTTTTCACTTATTTTGTACTGGCTATGTTTTTCAGTAGCCTAGTATTGTCACAGATGATCAGACTACACTGCGTTATATGCATTTTAAAAGATGATTAATAAGTTTTAAAATACAATCTAGAAATTACTAAATCTTTCCCGAGCCAGGGGATTGAACCCAGGTCTCCCACATTTCGGTTGATTGATTGATTGAATATTGCTTAACGTCTCATATTTATGCACTTTGGCTAATCGAGACGATGAGTGGTGATAGATGAGGATGAACAGAAGGGAGGAGGGGAAACCCGGTACCGGCACGTAGCCTACTCCTTTCGAAAAGTACCAAGGGGACCAACGGCTTAACGTCCCATCCGACAGGACGGTGTAACTTTGACAGTCATATAGGTTCCTCCACTAACCCGGACTGCCGAGCAGACGTCGAGGAGAACAAAGCCGTTACACTAGCTTTCGAACCCTCCATCTGCTCTAACCAGCAGTATACGTGAGTTTCAGGGTAGAGCGGTCACCCACTCTACCCATGACCACGCCCGATTCTGCTTAACTTCGGTGTTCGAGTGGGAACCGGTTTAAACGAGCTCGGCTAAACCGCTGGTCTCTCCCACATTTCGGGTATAACGGCGTCTTCCAAAACTAGACTAGGAAAACGCCAAGGTCGTTGTGAGATGAGTGAGCAAGTCATGTGTTGAATACCCGGGAACAATTGCATTTAAGTTTGATTGGATGAGCGTAGCGAGCGAAGCAAAGATTCCATTCTACTACACTGTAGAAAAAAACGGAATGTTTTTTTTCAGTTTTTCTTTCTTTTTTTTGTATTTTTGTATTTTTGTTAATACGATTCCGGCTAAACCAATGCTTCAATTGCGATTAAATTTTCTGGAGACCTTCGAAATCTCTGAAGTTAGAACTGCCACGTTTTTGAGCATAATCGAACAATTATTTCTCATGAAAATTGCAATTTTACGATTTTTTTTTCGATTTTTTGAAAATTTATTTTACTTATTACACCTTCATGCTTTATCCGATTATAATGATTTTTGCACAGAACCTTAATTTCATGAATCCATATATTCGTGTGAAATTTGAGCGCAATCGAAAAATTATTTTTCATGAAAATCGCAGTTTTACGATTTATTCGGTTTTTTCAAACTTTCTACGACTTAAATCACCACATGCTTTATCAAATTGTAATTATTTTTCTACGAGAACCTTAATTTTATTAACTTATATACTCGTGTAAAATTTGACGCCAAAGTCGTAGTTAGACGAGTGAGCGAGTCATGTGGTGAGTACCCGGGAACATTTGCATTTAAGTTTGATAATTATATTCGTATAAATAATAGTTTTTTAAAAGTTTAGTTGGTATATGGGGACGGGCGCGTCAACTGTAAGGTCATAATGCGCCTCTCTAGCCTATGATAGGCTAGGTAGGCCTAAGGTAGGGGGAAGAAAATTAATGTAACCGGAGTACTCAACACATGGCTCACTCACTCGTTTAACAACGACTTTGGCGTTTCCCTAGTATTAACAACGTTACTACCTGTTATATAGTTTCATTTTTAATAATGCTTTAACCGATTGTAATGATTTTTTTAAGAACCTTAATTTTATGAATTAATATATTCGTGTGAAATTTGAGCGCAATCGAATAATATTTTCTTATGAATATTGCAATTTTACGATTTTTTTTCTTTTTTTAAATTACGATTAATTAAAACTTTAAAAATTTAAGTTAATTTTTTATTTTATTTAATTTAATTTTAAAAAAAAAATTGACTCAGTAATGATTTTTTCACAGAACAACAGAAAATCCGCATGCATGCTTGCACCAATTACGCTCATCCAACAACGCGCTTGAAAGCGTTTGCGAAGCTTTCTAGTAATTAGTATATTGGTATAAATAATACGGTTTGTATTACTTACAAACTTTATAAGTTTGGTTGGTATAATGGCGCGTCAACTGTAAGGCCATAATGCTCCACTCTAGCCTATGATAGGCTAGGCTAAGGGGCTAGGTACCAGGGGGAAGAAAAGGAATATAACAGGGTACTCAACACATGGCTCACTCACTCGTTTAACAACGACTTTGGCGAATACTAGTGAATGATAGTAGGCCTAATTGTCATCACAGTATGCCCGACTGGGGATCGAACCCAGAACCTCTGGCTTCACGCGCCATTGCTCTACCAATGAGCTATCGAGGACACAAGACAAACCTTTATTAAATTGCTATTTGTTGTGACTGTTGACATCCATGATATGGTTGTTGCAATGCTTGCTACAGACTTGATTGATTTGATTGCAAAGCAGACAGAGTTTAGTTTTTTAATTAGCACGTTGATGTGTTCGTGCCACTTGAGTTTATTATATATTATTAGACCCACAAAAATGTTGATGATCCTACTTTGATTCAAGGTATTAATTTGTAGGACTTCTATTGTATAGGCTTAGGGCCTACTGTTTTTATTTCTACCCGTGGGTCTATGTGAAATTTAACAATAATTAGGCCTATAGGCCTAGATTTGTTTTCATTTAATAGCAGTTCATTATCGTTGAACCATTCTGTGGCATTAACAATTTTGATTTCAGATTCTTGTTACAGCCTAGAGTTGATAGGCCTAATACCCATACCTAGGTAGGCCTATGTCATTGGCTATAGCTATTATGTTCGTGTCGTCTGCAAACAGTTTCGAATCTAGTATATTAAAAGGAAACTCCTACAGATATCCCAACAAGCACAAAATGTTGGCCGCTTATGGCCCACAAGCGGCAAACTGCTGTAAATGCTGGCCATAAGCACAAAACCAGCAGCTGGCCGAGTGCGAGTGGCCCATAAGCGGGCCACAAGTACAAAACCAACTGCTGGCCGAGTGCGAGTGGACCATAAGCGATCCATAAGCACAAAACAAGCTGCTGGTTCAGTGCGAGGCAAAATATAAATAAGTAGGAATTATTTTGTAAACAGCTGGATTAGTTCACTTTATTTGATCATTTGTTGGATGAGCGAAGCGAAGACTTCAATTTCACTGACCCCCAAAAAATTTAGCTCGGGTTTTTTTTTTTTTTTTTTTTTTTTTTGTTTGTTTTTCTGTCTGTTTGTTAACTCTCTACCAGGCAAACGGCATATCCGATCTTGATGAAAATTTGAGGGGACCTTCGAAATCTCTGAACTTAGAGGTGTATTGTTTTTGGGTACAATCGTAGAAATATTTCTCATGAATATCGTACTTTTACGATTTTTTTTCGATTTTTAGTGCGATATTTTCGTGACATTTGGGCCGATTCTGACCAAACGGGTGGGGCTACAACGTTCATATTATACATGGACATTAAGGTTATGGTGATGTAGTACCTTTTGAAAGAAAAAGTTGAAAAAGTTAGCCGGAATTCATAGAAATAAAGCTTTTAATATAAGTTTTTTTGATTTTTATGCGATATTTTCGTGCCATTTGGGCCAATTCTGACCAAACGGGTGGGGCTTCAACGTTCATATTATACATGGACATTAAGGTTATGGTGATAAAGTACCTTTTGAAAGAAAAAGTTGACAAAATTACCCAGAATCCATAGAAATAAAGCTTTTAATATAAGTTTTTAACGGTAAATAATAACAAATTGACAAGTCACAATAGAAACTTGACAACAATCACCTACAATGCGTGGGCAGCAAAACAAAGCAACAAAGCACTCGCAAAAGTAAAGATATCCCACGCAGACTAAAAACTTTAAAAAAAGCTCATCCAACAACGCGGCGGGACTTAAGCGTTTTCCTGGTTATAGTTAATATTGTGTCTATCTTGGCTACTACTCTTGCTTGTATTAATGTGTTATTAATATTGTTATGCTTTTTGTTTTTATTTACCTAATGAGGGAAATGGCTGTTTTTCCCTGAAACGTCAAGTCCTAGTTAAAATAAAGAGTTTTTTTCCACTAATATATTAAAATATTATATGATATGATATTTATTGGTATTGTCATTGATATGTACATAATTCATGTAGATAATTAGACCCATTAAAAACAAGATACATATTACGAAATGCATTTTTACGTAACATTAAAATAATATAGGCCTAAAAGTAGCACTTGCAAGTCAGTTACACACATAATGGTTTGTCACCCATATTAGGCCTACATGCTTTCTACATAATGAATATTTACAATGTGCAAATGCTGTAGTAAGAATAAAATGTTAGTGTGTACATAAAAAAATCTGGCAATAGGCCTACTTAGCTACAAGTTGTCCTCCAGATATTCCCTTATAGAGTAGTAGGCTTTATCTTTTAAGAATTTTTCTACTTTATATTTAAAATTTGTAATGGTTGTTGTATTTTTTATTTCTTTGGGAAGTTTATTAAAAAATTTAATTTTCATATAGTTGGAATTGTATTGGGCTAATGTAGTATTATGGTGTTGTGTATGGACGTCATTATGTTGTCTTGTATTGTGTGAGTGGTATGTGTGATTTTTGTCCAGTGAATGAAAGTTTTTTTTTACAAATAATACTGATTTAAGAATGAATATACAGTATAAGGTAAGAATTTTTAGTATATTTAGTATACAATGTATTTTGCGTAAAAAAATCACACACAATTAAAAACTTTGACAAGTTTATTTGTTTGTATAAATTGAGCAACAATAAATGAATGCGAGAAAGTACACATTGCTATAAATGAATTGACCCTATTTAGTATTTTCTCCTTCACTACAGGACTGATACTATTTTTTTGCTGGGCATATAATTTATATCTTACGCCATCGTAATGAACACGATATTAAACCACGAACGTAGTACGTACGTAAATATTAAATACCCTGAGAAATATATAATTTAATAAATTATGTTCTCATGTTTTCAACTGTAATTATACCTGAAGACTGAAGAACCACTGTTTTATTTTGCGCAATGTAAAGTCTGCAAATAATAATCCTTAAATGTAACTTTCTGACATTTTTAATGCTAAACAATTTTTTGGAAAGATAAACATAGCCAGGGATAGCCCTAATATTAGAGTCAATACTTCAAATTATAATAAGACTATTTTATCGCGACTTTCATAACAGCATGCGCAACAATTATTACAAATAGGTAACGTGTATGAGATAAATTGTATTGTCTCCGTTGTATTACTCCATCTTTCTTAACTAAGTAAAAAGCAAAACGAAGTTCTAGTTGAAAGGTCATTCAATAAAATAAATCAAACATGGTATATTTTACAAGTAGCGTTTCGTATACATTATTGGTATTAGCAACGATTTTTAACAATTTCGTTAGTCGAAAGTAAATCTCAATTCGTAAATAAATAAATAATGAATATAATAAACATGGTGACATTCGTCAAGCAGATGTATGCGCGCTTCCTCTACATGAGTTGGATTAGCACTCCATGTCTTCAGTGTCACCGTAGCCGAGTGGTTATGGTACCTGCACATTTCAGATCCAGACCAGCGAGACGCCACGCAGCATCGAGTTCAAGTAGGGGTAATGTGGGTAATTGGAAACACTTTTAGTGTTTTTAAACTTTGACCTTATTTGTAGGCTAGGGTATTGATAGGAGAGAAAAAATGTAAGGAGCAAAATTGTGCTTTGGGATGTAAACTAAATCATGACACCAACAAGAATTTCAAGGAAGAATATTGTATTGTATTTTTATTGCTTTTTTTAAAACTCGAATTTGTTTCCAATAACCCCGGATATTGGGGTAAATGGAAACGGCCATGGTACAACTCGTAGACCCATAAGGAAACTAAAGTAGGGTAATTGGAAACAAAGCATTTTAAGTTGTGATTCTAACACACAAAAAATTAATACATTATGATTAGAGGTAGACCTACGTGAAAATAGCGTTTTGTGAATAGATGCTACAAAGCGCTATATTTTCACTTAAAACTAAGGTTTTCAAGTCCTATTTTATTTTATTTTCCATAGTTTTCATAATTTGTTTATACAAATCTTTATTTGATTGATATTAATTCAACCTTGATGACCAAATTTCAAATTAAAAATGTGAAAAAAGTTCTTACACAAGGTTTTAAAATTCGCCAAAAAATAGATGCTACAAAACGCTATAAAACGACACTTTAAAATGCTATATGCACGCACCTCTAATTATGATACAAACTGTAGATTCTGTACGTACATTTAAAGAAAACCTTCCATCGCAACGCAGAATTGTACGGAAAATCTCAAGAGCATCACAAGCATGAAAATAAGGCTGTTGTATAAAAAAAGTTGTATTTTGTATTTAAATATAAATACAATCATTACTTAAAATTAAATTTACAAAAACTACATCAACAGATTGGTAAATTACCTACAAAAACAAAACATGCATCGATTGGGCAAATGGAAACGTTAGCTGCGGTTTTTTGGATTTCTTGTGATTTTGGAAAAAAAAATTAAATGCACATATTTTCAATGGCATCTTGGTGTGGGTCCAAGACCAAGTCCACAGTGCCAAGTTTATCTTTATTGGACCAGCAAATATATTATTTATCAATACCGAATCATGGTCATCTCTTCGAGGGTATCTTTCCTTCCAAAACATGATAATCTGAAGCCTAAGTAAGAAGGCTGTGTAGTCAGACATTGTTGCCAACTTACCTTACTTTTAAACCAAACATTTAAATGTGTTTCCATTTACCCCTGAAATTTGTCCATAGCTTAACATGGATCTTTTGGCTTTGTTTCCAATTTCCCTGTATGTTTCCAATTACACCTAATTCATGTTTCCAATTACCCCCAAGTATGAGATAATAGGGGAATTGGAAAAAATTGCTTATCAGGAGAAACTATGATAATTATCTCAATTTCACCTGTACCATATTGTTGACTAATGTGTCTTTGTTAATTTCCATCCAAGAACAAATTTCTTAAAAACAAATAAGGACCATAACAGGGGAAATTTTGAGAAGTGTTTCAAATTGAAACAAGTTTTTTGTGTAGAGGTTGGTTGCAATGTGTATGTCATGTTTATCATCTAACAGAAGAAGCTGTAACTACTTGCACATTTTCCATTAAGGTCTGGACCATGCTATCTAACAATTTTTTTAAAATTTGAACTTCACATACGGAAGTTATAAAGGGCGTTTCCAATTACGCCCTGTTTCCAATTACCCACATTACCCCTACGTTTGTTGGCGAATATTATAATTTGTGCTTATGTTCCTAATGAAATGACCATGTACCTTGTTTCTAGTTGGTGTTAATAATATACGAAACAAATTAATAGATAAGCAATAGGCCTAATAATTTTTTATATGCATTTTGCAATGATTAAATGGCACGCCTCTTCTGTTTGCTACTAGATAGCGTTAGTGTTCTCCGCTTGGGACTGGGAATTTGCTTTCAAAAGAATCTTATTTTCCCTCAAAGCAACTGGATTTGCTACAGACATCCGCTTATGGACCACAGACGGCTAGCCGGCAGTGGTCCATAGGCCGCTGGCCGGCTGTGGTCCATAGGCGGCTGGCCGTTGTGGTCCATAGGCGGTTTACCGCTTATGGCAACCTTCTGGTCGTTGTGCCAAAGCCACAGCCTTTCCACAAGCGGCTAGTCGCCACTGGCCCATAAGCGGAAGTTATGGCTCAACAGCAGTTTGCCAGTCGATTGCCGGAAGTTTGTGCTAGTTGGGATAGGCTATTCTTATTCTAGGAAAACGCTAAAGTCCCATCGCTGGATGAGCTTTTTGTAGGCTAAGTTTTTAGTTTGCGTGGGATCTCTTTACTTATCAAGTGCTTTTTGAACGCATTGTAAGTGATTGTTGTCAAGTTTCTATTGTTAGGCCTACTTGTTAATTGTTATTAAATACCTCAAAAAACAATTTAAAACCTTTATTTATATATTTCTAGATAATTGTTTCAACTTTTTCTTTCAAAAGGCAATACATCCCCATTAGGTACCTTAATGTCCATGTGAAATATGAACGCTCTAGCCCCACCCGTTTGGTCAGAATCGGCCCAAATGTCACAAAAATATCGCACTAAAAATAAAAAATCGGAAAAGTAAGATATTCATGAGGAATATTTCTTCGATTGTACCCAAAACGGGGCAAGTCTAAGTTCGGAGATTTCGAAGGTCCCCTCAAATTTTCATCAAGATCGCATGCCGTTTGCCCGGTAGGCCTAGCGTGCAAACAAACAGACAGAAAAACAAACTAAAAAAAAACAAAACAACATTGGAGCTAATTTTTTTGAGGGTTCAGTGAAATTGAAGTCTTCGCTTCACTCGCTCATTCAATCAGAGAGAAACTTGACTTCAGTCCCGACTTCATTACCAAGTCAATCAAAGTGCCTAGGCCTAGTGGGTGAAAGAAGGAAAACATTGAAGAGGAAATGCATGAGCCAGTCATTGACTAGGCCTAGACCCTACTACTAGGTCAATGGTAGGATGAAATCCACAACAACGCTGAAGGTCAGGAGGTTAGGTCTCGTGCCGAGAACACTTTAAAGAACTAGGAATCATGACCGCCCCAAGTATATACATATAGGCCTACGCAATAATATTATATAGGCCCTATGCATATTCACGGAAATAATTTAACACAAAAAAATTCAGCAATCCACAACCATAACACTAGACAAAAAGGAGACTACCACACCCAAGGTCACAATAAACAGATGTATAATAATGCACCAATACAGGCAGGCATAAAATTTTGGAATAAACTCCCAATAGAGATCAAACAAAAATCATCAAATACCAACATGTTTAAAACAACTCTAAGGAAATACTTTGTGGATAGTGCTTTCTATAAAATAGAAGAGTTTCTAATATAAGAAACAGACTGTTTAAATTGTAGGCCTACACTCCAAATTATGTACCTGTTTCCTTTTTAATTTTAATTTTAATTTTAATTTTCTAAATGAGACCTTCTAATGTGAACTAATTACAGTACAAGATTGTGATGTGAAGCGAGTGTGAAAAGGCTGTTCCATATCTGACACTGTCGCCTCTGTTTTTTTGTTATTTTGAAGACAACCAACATGTGACACTTTGAAAATCATTTTTAACCTAAGACAGGATCAAAGAAAAATGTGATATTACTGGTCCATAACCAATGTGATTTCTGTCTTGTTTTTAATTATTGTTTTTAACTGTTCGTTCTAAATATTACACCTACTTCCTTCTGTAAATAAGATCTGCAAATGTGAATTATCCATTACAGCAAATGGAATATGTACTTTTTTTTCATATGTTTCTGCTTGTGAAAATACTTGACAAAAATAACTATATACTGACAAGCCAATGAGGCACTTCATTATAATATTCTATTTTAATCTAACTTGGGCCTAGAATAGAAAATATATTACCAAATGGTGTCACATGTGACATATGTACTAGCCCTATATCATCTAGCATGATTCAATTGTATGCAATAAAGAAATGAAATGAAAATGAAATGAGGTTCGACAAAAAGTAGCCCTACCCTAGGGCCAAATCGCAAAATGAATTCCCAAATTTATGAAACCCTTTGAGATTACAATTTTGATAAATCATTGGGCGGGGCCAAAGGTCTTAAAAACGGCTAGATTAGAAAAAAAAAAACGGGCCCCCGGCAAAAGAAATAAATACGGGTTTGGGAAAACTAAACACTTTTAACCCGGACATTTTAAAGGGCTGGGCCTCCCAGGGCCCCAAAAGGCAAAATATTAAAAAAAAGGGACCTTTTGGACCATTTTTTTAAACAATTCTTAAAAGGGTGGGGGCAGGCCTGGGCCCTTTGGGCCCCTATAAAAAAAACCCTTTGGGAGCTCGGGGAATTTTGTTGTTTTTGTCAATATCTGCTGTTTCCCGGGTTGGGGAGTTTTTTGGGAAAAAATTTAAAATTTGGGGTTTTTTGCGGGCTGAAAAAAATTTTTAAATCATGTTAAATGTTGGGGAACCTTTGCCCGGGGGGGGCCCTGGGCCTCCCTGGGCCCCTACCCTAGGCGGGCATGTATTTTTTTCTGCCCCCAAAACGCACGGCTAAACAGGTTAAAAATCACCCAAACCAGGCTTTGTAACCCCAAAGATCCAAGATTAGTTTAAAATTCTTTTTCTAGGTAGTCACCTTTTGGGTTTTCCCGATTTTGGGCCAAATATATTTTTGGGCGAGGGGAATAATGTTGAGACATGGTCCTTTCTTGATGAACTGATGTACATTTTAAAGAGTTTTTATACAATTTTAGCGGAGTGAAGACTCGTCGAATGTTTGTTAGGCCCGCCATATTGGAGAAAACAAGAAATTTACGGGAGTGTGACGTTCGTAAACATGAGCACGTGCGCGCGCATGGTGTGAAGCGTGTGAAGGTAGCATTCTTGTACCACGTTTTGACTTTGTCCGCTTTTCAGCGTTTTTTGGGTAAAAAAAAAATCTCAGCGAAAAGATGGCCAAAAGGGGAAAAAAGGGTTTCCCCTTTTTGAGTCCCGTTTAAGAGATTTTAGTTTATCAAAAAATTTTAGACCCTACATGATTTTGTAATATTTACAGCCATTAGGTAATTTCCTTCGTACTATTATAAATTGAAATTTGGGGGAGCAGTCCACATGGTGTTAGAATCTTTTTTTTGAGCGTTGGCAACATCTTACCAAACGCTTTACACTTGCTTTCCACCAATCACGTTCAAGATCTTACTTGTTTGCATTCATTACTAGTTGGAACGTCTTTGCGGAGTGGAAGACAAGACAAGGTAAAATAATCTAATTTTTATGTTGTATTAGGGCTATAGCCTACACAATGCAGGGAATCCTTTCTATATGACACAAACAGAAAGCATACTGTCTTATATATCACTAATGAAACGAAACTTTAAGGATTGGGGTTAGGGTAGGCCTAGCTGCCTAGGCTCTAGCTAGGCCCTAGGCTCGCTCGGCTCCTAGAAAAGCAATTTGGGCCCCCACCACTAGCCCCAGGTCCCCTTTCCCGTATTTTTTGGGCCCCATGCCTACCTAGGCTCAGGGGGCCCCCCTAGTCATGGGAAAAGGGCCCAGGGGCCCAGACCCTACCCCCCAAAGGTCCTTGCAGGGGGCCCAAAAGGGAAAAGGCCCAGGCTAGGCCTAGGGTCTATCTGCCTAGGGCCTAAAATAGCCCCAGGCCCAGGAAGCGCCCGTTCCCGGGCCCGGGGTAGAATTGGCCCAGAGCATGGCTCTGCTAATCGTAAAAGGCGATTTTAAAAGAAAAAGGGCCAAACTCGCAAACATCACTAGGGCCCAGTAAAGGGGGGTATATTACTCCCCGAACCTAAAGGCAGTTTTTTGGCAATCGTCGTCGGGGACCTTGCCCCCTTCCCTTGACGACCCCCCAGCGACGAAGACAATGACACAACGAACGATGACAAAGACGATGACGACCGCGACGTGAGAAACCCCCCTTCCTCCCCTTACCCGTGACTGGTTCTGACCAGCATGGGCCCCTCCTCCCCCCCCCCCTTAGGCTAGAGTGGTTCATTATGACCTAACGGTTGACGCGTCCTTAATCCAAATAAACCAAAAACCTAGGCCTAGGCTTGGGGTAGGGCCTAGCCATATTTCATACACAAAGGGCCTAGGTAGGCCGACGCTCTGGCTTACAGTGTAGGCCTACCCCTAGGCTAGATACAGAGGCCTACTTGATCAGGGTTTTAAACTTGTTTCCACAGCAGGAGTCTATTAGGGCTTGTTAGACAATTAACATCTAGGCCTAGTTGCCAAACAATGTTGCTAGGAGTTAAGGCCGATGCACAATTGCCCGGTAACGATAACGTTACCGTTAACGATAACGAGAAGAAAGTTAAATCACACGTTAACTTACGACACGATGCACAATAAAGCTTCCCGTTGCCGGTCGTTCCCGTATCCCGGCAACGACAACGGGAACATCACCAAGTTTTAACTTTCCGTAACGTTCCCGTCCAGTAGGCCTACCTTACCGGAACCAATCAGAATCAAGATGTCCACAACATGACACTATTTTATCAGCTGATTGATGGTTTGTACGCGAGTAATATGCAAAATAAATTAAATAAACATGAGCGGAAAAACAAAAAAAAAGATTTACACACTTATTATTTGATTTTTTCCCGTCGGCTTGCTTCACGGGCTGTTGTGCATCGAAGCTCTTAACGTTAGCGTCTTCCCGTTCTCGTTACCGGGCAATTGTGCATCGGCCTTTAGTGATGTGATAACATGCATCTGCCCAATATGACGGGTCAAGTCTAGGGTTGCCATACGTCCCCATATTCAATTTTATGTCCCGCCTCCCGCCAATACACCAAGCAGGACACATTGTCCTGCTTAATAAATTTTTTCGATCCCAATGCATTTTTTCTGTTTTTCTGGTGTTAAAAATTTTGTCTGTGACCTGCTATTGTTGCCCCATGCCGTTATTGACTGGAAAGATTTGTCCCCCTATCATGAGTTTAAATGGGAACCCTAGTCAAGTCGAGTGGTGCAACACCCTAAAAATATTCATCAACTGAACTAGGCTTAGGGCTAGGCTAGTGTGCAAATTGTTGACTGCGCCCATAGGGGACCAAATGTAAACCACCCTCCTAACCCCCTACAAACTCCGTTTCGGACAAAAGTTAACCCAGGTCTTGTCACATAGGGCCTTAACTCACTTTTATCAAAATAAAAAGTTGTGCATTGAGAGTTGGGCAACATCGTTGATCGTCTAACCCATAACTTGAACTTGAATTAAGGCATTTAACAGAGCTTTTAGGCCTAGACCTATTTAGAGTCTTGAACCTTTAACTTTTGTACTTACGTGAAGTCTTTGGATGCTAATAAAAATGAAATGAAATGAATGAAACTTGCCTCGGCCTAGGGCTATATTCCTCAATAGAGCTGTTCCTTTGATTTGTTTTAGGTTTATTATCAACACATCAGAAAATGTCTGGAGGATTGGATGTTTTGGGCTTGAAGGAGGATGATGTGTGCAAGATGCTGACGGCATGCACCCACCTTGGCACGGAGAATGCTAACTTCCAAATGGAACAATATGTTTACAAGCGACGGCCCGATGGTATTCACATTTTCAATCTGCGCCGCACATGGGAAAAACTTCTTTTGGCTGCCCGAGCAATTGTTGCTATCGAACACCCGTCAGAAGTGTTTGTGATTTCTTCGCGTAGCCACGGCCAAAGGGCTGTTTTGAAGTTTGCCACCCATACTGGGTCAACTCCCATTGCTGGCCGTTTCACTCCTGGTGCATTCACCAACCAGATCCAGGCTGCTTTCCGCGAACCTCGGCTTTTGATAGTCACTGATCCACTTCTAGATCATCAGCCAATCACCGAAGCCTCCTACGTTAACATACCGGTGATAGCATTCTGCAACACGGACTCGCCATTGCGATTTGTCGACATTGCAATCCCTTGTAACAATAAGGTAATTTCCCGATTTTGATTAAAAATACATTTTTAACCCATCAATATTTGCATGCCAGTAGGCCTAGGTTATGAAACTTTTACCATAACTAGTCGACCTAATCGTAACATACCTACAACTTTTAGCCATAGGCTCATACTATATTTTGCCCTGACCCACTATGCTCATGGCATGGTACTGTGGATAGACTTTGTTCTTTCTGTTGCAGTCCCCTCACTCGATTGGGCTGGTGTGGTGGTTTTTGGCACGTGAAGTACTTCGTCTTCGTGGTACCATCCAGCGAGAGAATCGTTGGGACGTTGTTGTCGACTTGTTCTTCTATCGGGATCCGGAAGAGGTGGGTTCAAGTTGTGGTCAAGTAGTCGTCTACAATACTGTACTGTACAAAATCTTTGATCTGCTTTCAGGATTGTATTCTGGCTACCCATTGTTACGTTTTCTTAACTTCTGTTCAACTTAGGCCTAGAACTACTTGATTGTCAAGCATTTCTATGGTTTAATAATCTTTGCTCTTGAAGCGCCCTAAAAGACAAAGTAGGCTACTAATTATTCTAATCTTGTAGGGGGCCTACCGGTAGATAGGACCAACATCTCATCAAGCACTCTCCAGGCCTATTTTGTTTGTCACACCCTTATGCTGAAAGTTTCTATTCTATATAGGCCTAGGCCTACTATTTGGTGTAGGCCTTCACATTTGCATTACCTAAGTACCTTTTACAAGCATAGCCTATATTTTTGCAATTGAAAAGTGCACATCCTACTAGTACTTTAGAATCAAAGGCAAGCTTAGCTATGTACCGTATTTGTTGAGTACTATTGGTAAGCAGGTTAGGTAGCCTATGTCCTGTTGGAAGTCGAAAGTGGGCCGTCATGTTTGCTCGTCACTCGACCAATGTACACGTTGTGTTCCCCCCGTCAGGCCGAGAAGGAGGAAGCCGTGGCCAAGGAACTTGCCCCAGTGAAGAGCGAGGTCAACGACTTCAACCAGCCGGCCGAGAACTGGGGGGATTCCGCCCCGGAAGTCTGGGGCAACGACCCGGTGGTGACGGCCCCAGAACCTGCCGGGCGCAGCTGGGCAGAGGATATTCCGGCCCCCATCGCATCGCAGGCGGACACTCCGGCAGAGGCAATAACCGCTTACAACAGCACAGGCGACTGGGCCAACCAGGTAGGACTAGGCCTCAAATTATTACTAAATTTAGAGGAACAGTTTTTTCCTCCTCAAATTACAAAAAAATACTGTCAAATAATATAGCACTTTAACCCTTACTTCCCATGGGGATTCTGCACTTTTTGCCCGGTGTATCGTCTTAAGTAGGCCTACCGAATTTTCCCAGACCTATTTTTAGTAATAACACTCGCATGTTGGTTAATCTATGTTTCTTCCCCTAGGTCAATGAGGAATGGACTATCGCAGTACCTACCACTGCACCCCCTGCTTCCGACTGGGGTGCAGCTAGCTCTAACTGGAACTAGCGACTTACGACGAGCTAGCTCCAATGGGAACTAGCGACTTACGACGACCGAACTGACTTGTTATATGATTATTGATTACGTTTTTCTTCCTACGGTAACTTCAGTGAGCACGTCCACTTCAATTAGTGGTTTCATTCCTATATGCCTATTATGGTATTATTACTATTATTTAAGAAACTGAAGTGATTATAAAAGACTATGAACAAGGTTGATACCTTGGAATACATTGAAAAAATGTATCGTACAAAAGGGTTTTTCCCTAATAAAAATATACTAAAGTTACTGAGGCATTCTACTTTTTTAGTCCATTTATCCATCTAACATCAACAAGTAGACTTAATTGCACAGTATAGGCTAATTTCACCTACGAGAGTGTTTCCCGACCAACCACATCGAGAAATAAACCTTCCCTCATACCTGAGTAAGGTAATGACATTATTAATCATGTTTGTTTGGTCAGTTCAAAGGAAACAGATATTTGTTGCAGTACTGTTCCATCCATTCAGTGCAACTACAATTTCAGAAGTTCAATAGTTATCGTCTCGGTGGTCTAGTTGGCTAAGGCGCCTACCTGGAATGTGGGAGACTGGTTCGAACCCCGATCGGGATGGATTTTATCATTTTTTATCTTCTGAATTGTATTGGATATTAACAATTACACCTACGGTAGTGTTTCCCGACTAACCAAATCGGGAAACTAATTAGTACCGGTAATTATACTAATTGCACAACATGGCTTGTTAAATTTATACTAAATAAATTAGTTTGCATAAGAAAAGGCCATTCATAAATGGCCTGGATAATTGAACTATAGGTGGAACCAGATAAGCTGTCGGTCGCCGAGGGATCGCAGCACTGTCGTCCACGCACTATGGCCACAGGATCGGCAAAAAGTAAATAAAATAACGGTCTCTAAAACTGCTTTCAGAGAAAAACACGACTATCTTAAAGCCAAGGCCTGCCCAATATATCCTAAAAATAAAGTATTTATGAAGTGTACGAATAAAATCAAGACATTTTGATGCTCCTAAATATTGACATCACATCTGGCAAGGTTGGCATTATTAACAGCTGGAACTTTGGTCACACCATTACCAACAAGGCAAAAAAACACTTTCGTAATCGTGATTACTTAAAAAAAATCATTATTTCGCTAAAATACTGACTCTGTGGGACAAACTACTTTATTCACAGTTTATAAAATGTTGATTTATGTGATAACATATCACAATAACATGACCAAATACGGTAGGCCCTACCTTATGCCAATTGTGTGTAAATTGTCAACGTTGGCGTCCGTGCTCTCGCTTGACCTTGACGTGCGACAGCTTATCTGATTCCACCTATAGGAACATGAATAAACATGTTCCAGTAGGGGCCCTGAAAGGTACGGAAGGACGACAGCATACCTTGAAAACGTTGGGTCGGTCACAATATACACAGATAGATGAGAAGACGAGTTGCTAAGTAATAAGTTTCGACGAACTTGAGGTCTCTTACTCAGCTTGAGTAGAGGCTGGGTGTGTGTGGGTACCCAACATTTTGGGTTGGGTATTTAGAGACCGACCCAAAATTCCAAAACGTTACATGATTTTTGGGTAACATTTTTTAGGGAATGGTGGAGGTGCTGGTCCAGAATTTACTAATTTTTGATGGAGATGCCAATCCAGACGGAACATTTCTTGTGTTTTTTGTACTTTTGCCATTTAGGCCTAGTCTACACTGATGGAAATGGCTGCTAAAAATAAAATGGAGTTCTTGCATGCAGCCCAAGACTCATTTTTCGGTATAATAATTTACAAACCTTTTGCAAAATGAAAATAACTTAGAATAAGTACCCAAAATAAAAAGTGCTACCCGCACACTCCTAAGTTACGTTTCGTTAACTGCTGTCCGCAGTGTGCTGAGCGTTCCGTAAATTGCTGGCCCAGCTCCTTCAGTAACTGGAAGTGCTGAAGGTTTTTTGCTCAGTATTTGTCAGTAAACCATCTAGTGTTATGGCGGTGTTGAAACATCAGTTTGCTTCCAAATGGAATAAATTGCTGTGTTTGTCAGATAAAAGGAGATATGATATTATTGCAGTGGTCTAAACATACCGTATTTACGCGCATAAAGGCCGCCCTCGCGTAATGGCCGCACCCCAGTTTTGACCATGCAAATTTGAAAAAGTTCTTTGAATATTGTATTGGCTGCACTTGTTGTTTTAGCCAGCAAATCCTTTAGGAATGAAACAACTCATCGCAAAACAGGCAATGAACATGCAAACAAGCATGTAAATAAATAAACCATTTTATTTTAATGCAATGTTATTCTAGAGTGTTTGCTTTCCGTGTGCAAGGTCGCCCGGCTCACACAACTTCAGACACTAACACAGCTGGCGTTGCTTGGATTGAAGTGTGCGAGAGGGATTTAGTTATCTAATCTCATTCATAACGTAAACAAAACAACACAGCGAGAGTCTTGGCCCGAAGCCAATTGATAGTGAGCTAGGCGATACGTATTTAGTGGTGTGGGAGGGGGGGGGCGGTTATTTATCTCCGCGTCTGTCGGCTCTTGAATGGATGTCGAGTTTCAAGTTCCATTCGCCTATTAATCCACTTCTTTGTCGTCGAGCGCATCACAGCCCGGTAGCCGACGTAACACATTCAGAAATGCTTCCGTGTTGGCTATTGCATTTTCATAGTCACCGTCATTGTCACCCAATACAATGCCCATTCTTCATAATTATAGCCAGCCTCTATCATGTCGTCTTCAAGGCCATATTTAATCTTTTACTCTCTCTCGTCCGCCGTCTTCGAGCAAGGTCGCTGCGGCGGCGGGCACTCACAAAGACGACCGCGCTGTGCAATTCTTATGTCATTGTAGGATGACATTCAGATGTAAAGAACATAACATTTTGGTTCAATTAAAACAAGAGAAGCGCACCTGAAACCATCTAGGATAGCCTACGATCTTCCATCAGGAAACTGCGACCTTGCGCCGGTGGATGTGTGACAGGCTGACGAGGCTACCATTGCCGCTAAACGGAGAATTCTACGGGCGGCGGGCGGTCATCTTCACTTCCGTAGACGTATATTCACACGTTGAACAAGACTTATTTAATTAATTACTTACCGTTAAAATAAGTTTTTTTTTACTCTTGCTCGCATATGTGTAGTGTGTACGTAATATTGATACAATTACATATTATAATTTTATTTTTTTCCGACTTTGTATAGTCATACAGGCCGCCCTCGCGTAATGGCCGCACCCCTGTTTTTGAACTTCAAAATTTTAAATATACCTGCGGCCAATATGCGCGCAAATACGGTAACAAGAATACTTTGGGAAAAGCTAAGGATATTTATTTGTGAGATAACACCTATATTTTAATTCATAGCTTGCAATTAATGGATGATGGCTTAGGCCTAGGCTAGATGACGGCTTTGAATATTCCGCCAAAAAAATATTTGGTTTATTAAACCCGTAGGCCTAATAATCGAGAATAAACGTGAAATCTTCCCTTCAAGTTTACCCTAAATATTTAATATGTATTAAATTGACTGCACGATTAGTTTTCTGACATTTGCATTGCTTGTGCCGGACATGCTGCAAGCTGGAACCATTCCGTTTTCTAGGCCAGCTGACCGCGCAGGCTAACACTGTTGTTAACTGTGCTCCCAGTAGAGCCAGCAGTAACGGAATGCAACCCTAGTTGAGGTACACAAATTATCTAAAGCTAACATGAAAATACAATGTTGAAGGTAGGTGGTGGCAGGTGGAACTACAACTAGGGGAAACGCAACGCCTGCTACCTGTAGTTGAGGTTGGGTAGTTGGCAAGGTTTGATGATGTGTTGTGATACCTAGTTCTCAGTTTCTGAGTTCCAACTAGAAATGTCACTACTCGAGAATTAACAGTGAAGAACAGTGAAACACTATACGTGAAATACGATGTCGTAAGAAACTGCCAATATTACATTTACCTGCACCGAACATAACACAAATAAACCAACTCTGCGTAGTGGTAGTGTACACCACCGACCATCCATAAGTAAACCAAGGGTCTGGTTGTGTCTTCTAACCCAGCCCTTGATTTACTTCTGGTCCAGGTTGTACCTATCCGTACGTGGTTTAGTCTACGCCAATGATTTTTAACATCTATCTAGGCTAGATCCCCAGTCATTGGTCCACTTCCACGACAATTTGAAGCCATCTTGAATATGGCAGTTTGCATGTTAAAGTAGATGGGAGCAATTTGTAGCCCAAATATTTTTCAAGATGGCTGTCAGGTTGAAGGTGAGCATATTAGCCATTAACACCAAATAATTACTAAATTCCCTTTTGCAATAACTTCTTATTGTTTCTGTTTGTGCACTCCTATGCTGCACAAGCTAAAACCATATCAAACAATCCAGAAAAATACTTAATCGCATCTAAAACATAATGTAAAGCATAAATTGAAACGCCAAATTGCCATCTTGAATAGGGTAGATTGATGCTTCAATTTGATACGCTCGCGCCTGTGCGGAGGTATTGGAGACTGGGGATCTAGCCTCCTACTATAGATGTTAAATATCATTGGTCTATGCCTACGTCTAAACAAACTATACACCGCAACCCGGAGATTATTTCACGCACACATGCCTGTTGGGTACGCGATCGAGGAGTGTGAAGAGAACTAGGCGAGAACGGCAGTCTGCTGTCACAGCTCGTTGTCTTCGCGATGCTCTAGGCCTTGTGGTCTCACTTCATCTCCATCTGTCGTCAAGCTCACGTTCTCAGCTTACCCAAACCAAACTTTCCAAATAATCTGCAGAAACAATTTTGGTTTGGTTGAGAATAAATGGTAAATAAATGCGTTTCGAGTTTTAAACTTAAGTTGTTAAGATTAGGTATACGGTAGCCTATCTCCTACTTGATGCCAGTATGTATTTAATTATGTACAAATGAAAAACTAGAAGGCCTAATCAATAATCATCAAAATTAACATAGGTTATGAGTTATGACTTGAGTTATAAATATATATCAAGCCCAGGAAATTATTTTGGTTTACAGTAGGTTACAGTGTATATAGTAGGTATTTAAATGGTTATAAACAGTTAACATATTTCTTTATTTTATTTATTTTTAATTAATAATTACTATATAATATTATAAAAAAACTTTTGATCAATTAATCATGGTCCATTTTCATAAATTTTACTAAAACTAATTAAACCGGCCTGCAAAATAAAATACGTACGCAAATAAAATCAGCAACCTAAGTCTTTACGGTATACGTCTACAATAAATAAGGGCCTATACTTATTCAAAATCGTACTACTGTACATAGTAGGTCTATTTTTGTCTGATACCAAATTTATGAGACAGACTTCTAATAGTTATACTCATGCATATTTAAATGTTTAATGTTTTAAATGAAGTTGACTTTTTAGTTTCCCCCTTTACAATGAACTATTTGATACTTTGAGTTAAAATATTACCTACTTTTTAGTATGTGGTACAAAGTTTCTAGTGTACGTAATTGTTTGTATTCTAATTTTAAAACATTTAATTTCTTTCACTGACTAGAATCATTTTAAAGATAGCACCTATTAGTAATGGCTAATTGATTAATTATCTAATTAATAAAATTCAGTAGCAGCTAGCAGTGCAGCCCTAAACAAAAAAGCTACTTAAAACATAGCTTACATAGACTAGTTCACTGTAGTTGTTGCCGTTTAGCCTACGGATCACTTCATTCATCCGAGAATCAAGTGTAAAGTGTTAACGTGTTCTAAAATGCGTAGTTTAATATTCCCATGTTCTTTGTGCAAGCTTCTTACGTACTTTCAACTTGTTTCATTCACCTGAATGAAATTGAATCGCATGGTTTATAGATATAAAATTTATATACTTGTATCGACTCTAAAAATGAAAATATATATATTTTTAAGGCCATTTTCCCTCCGTGATAGGTCTTTGTTCACGCACCATGGCCCGCATGGTACAGTGCGGTATCACTCGCAGTCCACTTCGCGACTCGTCATTTGCTGACTCTGATACGGTAACGTCAGCGCCTCGTAGACGTGGTGCGACACAGGAAGAACTTCTAGCGGCTCTAGCGAGTCTAGGTAGGTTTCTATCTTCTCCATCAGGTTGGTGGCAACGCCAGCAAACTCGTCCCACAGTTGGTAGTCCTGGGACGAGGCAATCTCTTCGCTAACGTCGGCTCCTTCCTCGATGCCGAATAATCGCTCTTCGTCTGAAATCAGTGTCGGCGAGAGTCAAGGAGAGTTTTTAACACGGGGATGTGAAAAATAAAATGTTTATGTTGGGCAACAGGAATTAATTTTGCTGTTTGTACCACCCACCACTCATGTACAATTACAAGTAAACTACTCTACATACTATATGAGAGTATAGACCTCAGGTATATCTAAAATTAAGTTAAAAAGTGTGCAGCAATTATTTAAAGAATTTTTCATTAGCTTTTTTGTACATCCTACTCTTTCAAATTTGAGTGGTCAAAATAAGGGTGCGGCCATTAATTATTTGGTGGCGGCCTATAATCTAGTAAATACAGTAGTTTGTACAAGCTTAAAAACAATAATTCATATTTAGAGTCTATATACTCAAGTCCCAGAACTGATTTTCAGTATGTGACTTTAATTTTAAGAGGCCGAGCCAACTCTATCAGCACCAACATTGACGAGCAAACAATGGCCAACCGGAGATTAGAATTTGAAATTGAAAATAGGGGCCTAATGGTTGAGCATACGGTCCAACCCAAGTATAGTGGTTCCAACAAAAGAATGCAGATAGCTTTGAAATTGTTTTCCCAACATAACAACTGTCTCAACTCTATTCACGCTAGCTCAGTGTGGACCTACCACACAGAGGATCTAGCTCAGATAATTATTGCTTGTGTTGGCTACACCTAATTCTCTTCCATACACAAAGGCGACATTCCTTTTACTGTGCATTCATACCCCCCACCACTAGACCTGCTACTTGTGACGAAAGCATCTGCATTCTTTCGTTGGAGCTAATATATACATAGATGGATCGTCCTTATCAGTAGTTGAAAATCTTTTGACTGAAGCGGGATTTGAACACGGAACCTTCTGATTTGAAATTATGGATAAACCTGTTGCTGTTCTGCATTATATTTTCCCACAATATGTAACTGAGAGAGTGTCACCGGTTTGTGATGAATGATCCCTTTATAGTACAAAAGACCGAGACCCAAAAATTTAGATTTCTTCCTTAACAATTTGATATTTGTGATTTTTTAGAATGAATTTTGTTTTTTTAATATTTTTTTCCTCCATCTTTTAGAAAAAGTATGCAGATTTTGGATTCCAAACTGACATCAAAGTTGGGGAAAAAATCATAATTTGAGTTTTATGTTCAAAAAGTTTGTTTTTTCAATTTTATTTTACCCTACATGTTTTTTCTTTTTTTTTTTACATGTTCTAATTGAATCTTCTGCAGGCAAACAAAATATCTAGGACATCCTGGAAATTGGTGTATTTTTTAGTTTTCATACACAATTTGATTTTTAAACCATTACACAAATTGGTCTAATCATTAAAATTTAACGGGGAAAAATTCTATCAATTCCAAACGAAAAAAAGCAGCTTTTTAGCCGAGTGAAAAGTATGAAAAACTAACAGATATTGTGTAGCTTTTGAAAAGTGGTGGGAGATATTATGTATCCCACTGCCTTATAAAGGGTAAAACAATATGGAATCCTCACCCAGATAGTCGATAAGAATGCCGAGCAGCGAGTTGGTCTCTTCTTCGCCGAATGCAGCGTTCATGTCGGTCGACTCGATGCAGTAGTTCCACAGCGCCTGGCAGACAAGGGTTGCCAACTCCCAGTCCACCTCACCGTACTTCTCCAGAACGCTCACCAGGCGCTGGATGCCGCGCTCTTCCTTAAACGCCAGACGCTTGTCCCAGTCGGACATCATGTTTACCAGGACGCCAGTCGTCGTAGAGAGGAGTTCAAGGTCATCGCGGTCCAGGAAACTAATCAGCTTCCTAAAGCCTGAGAGGAGGGTTTTATTTGTTAGTATTTATGGTCGAGGAAAGTAGTTTCATAAAATTAAGTCAGTTAGTTTAATGGCAAAATAGCACCACAATTTTTTCAAAAAACATTATTCACTGTACCCTAATAAATAATAAAATTGCCTAAAATTAACTAGGTATCAGGAAGGGAATAGAAACCACAATTACGTATAGCTTTATGTTTGGAAAATGTGAAAATACTAAGTTACATTGTTTATTCACTTCCTAGATAAAATAGTTTTTAGCCATAATCTCATTTTCTAGACTCTATATTAGTTTGAAAATGAGCAGGCTACATATGCCCCAAAGCTTAGGCTTTATAGGTACGGTATATAGCAATACCACTGATAATTTTATAAATTGTCAAGAAAAATGAATGGCAAGAAATCAATAAATACTTTTTGAGAGCTATAAGTTGTGGTAAAAACAACACTTGGCTACAATGTTGATTCAGAAATGATTCTACAAGTCTTATTAGGGACAACTACAAAGATAGATACCACAAACACTCTCGAGACAATCAACTTGGTATAACCGTAAGGTCCTTACCTCCGCTCTCCAGCACAAAGTCTCGCGTGTGCTTGGACCGGGTCAGGTTCCCGAAGACGCGAGTGGCCTCGATGAGACAGTCGGTGTTTTCTCCCGTCAGGAGCATCCCCAGAGCCTGGAAGTGGAGATGAAGAATTGTGAAGAACAATGGCGGAGAAGACGTTTGCGTTGTTTGCAAGACAATTGTGAGGATGTTTGTGAAAACGAGGAAGAAATTGTGTTGAAATAAAAAATATATGAACATGAGTATATTTGGTCAAATCCAGGTGAGGTCTATTTTGTAACAAAATAGAAATTTTAAATATTTTATCAATCATCATGTCAAAATAGATGTGACTGCCAAGCCAACAACCCGAAATTTAACACGAAAATTGCTCAAACAATGAAAAAATAAAAATTAGTCACGAAGGAGACATACATGGAAGAGAAGAGTACTGGAAAGATGTGGAAGAGATACAATTGTGGGAGGATAAAAAGAAGTGAAGGCCAGCACTTGGTAGGAAACCCAAACTGACCATGCCAAAAGCAAAAAAACAAAGATGGATGATGATGATGATCAATTTTTCTAATGAACAATGAGTCAATGACACTTGCTAATACCTTTCTGAATCTGAATTTTATTTATTTATTTATTTATTTAACAAAAACTGATTTACAAAGGAGGACAATTAAATAAATGTAATTACATAGATGCAGACACAACAATGAACTAAAGGTTAAGTAAATATTTGAAATAGTAATATTACAACAACAATGTATTAAAATTTAAAACACAATAATTTTGGTAACAAATTCAAAAAGGATACTAAATGCAATTAATTAATGAACCAAATAAAAAAAGGGGGAGGGGGAGGAAAAGAAAAGAAAGAAAAAAATAATCATAAAAGAAAAATGAAAAGAAATTACAATTGTATTCTGCACCTGTACTTCTATACTATTGCATCACTTGTAAGGGAGCCGACAGTCAAGGCAACAGCTTGTATCGCCGAGCACACTAAACCTGCAGCAACCGCCCACAGAGGCTACTTACTTGTGCTATGTCCAGCTGACGCTCCCCAAACGCCCCATCGTCGCGAGTAGGGTAGTACGACAGGTTGTTGAGCGTACTGAGAGCCGCTGCGATTAGTTCCTCGCTCTCGCTCACGGACTTGCGACGGAGAATCGTTAGGAGGGTGTCTAAGAAACGACCCCCGTTCTGAAAACAGCGGTGCCGTATAATAAGGTATAACAGAACTATATTATATGTAATAAAAAATAAAATATAAGTATGTTCAGATGATGTAAGGTTCATTGACATAATTCTACAAAAGTCTCACTAATTATCACTAAAGAATATGCTCAATTTCTTACTGAAATTATTGAAGGGTTTAGTTCGTTGTACAATTCTTATACCTAACATGTGTGCTACAGATAAGGTGAGCTATGTACCTAGTGCTGTATTGTACAAATATGCAACCTACAATGTTATGTAACACGTACTGTAACATGACTTTTGTTCCGTGGATCGACACAAACATAATACCACGTTTATGCTTATCTGAGAGATCATGCAAAATAGTTTTTAATAACTGGGTCTCCACTATCTATTGTTTGCAACGACATCATAAATGTAATTCAATGGCTGCACATAAAAACAATACAATACACTGATCTCGTAAAATAAATACCCATTCCATTTCAACTAAGTACTTTAGATGTAAAAATTCAAACTTAGTAAGTAACATAGTAACAATCTCAAAAGTGAAAGGAAAACTCTTACCTTATCAGATTTCTTCACGCCAAGCTCAGTCGTAGAATCATGGACGTTGTTACTGTAGAAAATGTTTTCAGAAGAGTCTGCTAATGTTGTGCCGACCATCGGATTGATTGTCATGTTGGCCACGATGCGAATCATCTGGACAAACATATTGAATTAAAATATTTTAAATTATAAGATTTCACACTCTCATTTTTAATACCAAGTATAATAATTTAGCTGTTTGTAGCATATTTTCCCCTCTCATAAAAAAAACTAGCAACATTTTTCTATACTCGCACTTTTTATGGAAAATTTATACAGTATAAGAAGAACTTGATCTCCAGCGCTAGAGATCTAGTTTTATGGAAATTAATCCAGAAATTAAAAAAGTCATCTCAGCTGGGTATCTTAAAAAAAGTAATCATTGCAACCTATTTAAGCAAGTGCTATTTAATTACAAGCATTTTGACGTAAAACTAATGTTTTACCTTTCAGAAATAAGTCGCAGCACACTTAATAGGGAATCAATTTCGAAAATAAAGTGTGGCAAAAATGCACAAAATCATATAAAATAAAAGTGATCTTAAGGCAGCTCGCTCACCTTAACGATGACGTCTTCGATGGATCCGTTGGAGCCGGCGTCCGAGTCCGGGATGTCTCCGAGAACTTCCGAGCTGCCAGCGTTCTGAGCGTCCTTCTCTAGGTAGATGTGCAACACGTTCAACAGCGACTCAACGGCGCCTTCTTCCTCGTAGAACTGAAAGTGTAAGGATAACATTAAAGACAATCTTTCAAACATTCTTTTTTCTTGCCGCACTGTACCTATATTGAACAAAAAAGCTGACTTTTTAGCCAAAAGCGGCACCAAAAAAGATCCCCACCAGCTCTCTCTATGACATTTCACCATGTAAAAAGGAGATTGGCGTGATCATGGTGGTATATATCTTTGGGTGATTTCACTTGCGTATCCAGCAATGCTATTTTTGTGGTCGCTTAATGCACGCAGTTCAGACAGAATCCGCCAGGATCGCGACGTGTCAGGTGGTAGTCACGTGACGAGAAAGTCGATAAAGAAGTTTTTCCAAACTTCTTTATCGACTCTAATACCTCGAGAGATGGCGGTGTGTATACACTTTATTGAAGGCCGTGCATTCAGATCCGTAGGCGGAACATTCGAATTTCCGAATTCGAGCCGTCTGATTGGTCCCCAAGGCCGCCATCTTGTAAGTTCTACGTCACGTGACTACCACTTGACACGTCGCGCATTCTGTCGGCGACCGTCTGCACCGCGTGCATTAAGCGACCACAGAATTCTGGCAGTGAAATCACCTAAAGATATATACCACCATGGGCGTGATCATGGAAAAGATCTTAAAAAACAGAACAGAAGAGGCTGCAACCAACCTTGGTCCGTGCAACGTCACTCTTGGCCATCAGGTTGCCTAGCGCGTAGCCGAGTCTTACGATGATGTCCTGACGACCAGGATACTTGAGGATCAGCTTGACGAACACCTTGAAGCTGTTCTCGTAGTCCACGATTGTCCAGCAACACTCGTCGTCGGTCGAGATGATACTGCGACATACACCACAATACGATAGGCTTTACACAATTGTGTTTTGGTCAAATTAAATATTAAACCAAATTTACCTCGATACTCGTTTTTCTTAATACCTTCTTCATTCTCACTAAGCAGGCATTTTATTTTGTCCCAAATTACAAAGTTATTCAGCAGTTTTTCTTTTAAAGTCATACCGGTAACTTGTATTTAAAGTCGTTAAAAATCAATTTTCTGCAGAAACATTTGGAAGACATTATTAGAAAGGATAAAATAATGAATTTAATATTTGTCCCATTGCAACTACAAATATAAAGTAGATACATATGTGCAAGAATGAATAAATACAAAAACAATTAAAAAAACAATTCACCAAAACCAAAACAAATTAATAAATTAGATCGCTATCAAAAAATCGATAATCCAGCGATGCTGACCTCAAAGTGCGCGACATGTTGCTGATGACATCGAGGTCGGACGAGAACAGTTCCATCGCTCGACACAGCTCGGTGATGGCGCCACTAGTGACAAACTGCGCAAACATCTCTTCCTCCCCGGCGACATTGCGCAACGCTCCGGTCAGCTGGAAGAGGGCGTGGCTGGTTTGTTCCGGGATCCACGTTCCATCCGTGCGCTATGGGATAAAAACTTGGATTTCTGGTGCTTTGTTCACAGAGACAGCATGAGAGTGGTTGAAAATTCTAGCAAAAGATCATTCATTATTGTATGATTATACAACGGTACATTATTTTACTGTTTTGAAATATTAATTTCACTTCTCTACCTAAAAGATGTATAAGCCACGTTGACTTTTACTATTTATTGTATTGAATTTGTAGTAAAATGTATTTTGACATTTGAAATTTGATTCTCACTGTTAAAATATTTTACAAATTCATAAGTATAAAGAAAAGTAGATGATGCTCATTTGTAAAAGAAACAATTTTAAACAGACAAAGTAGAAAATATCTTGTTCTGAAATTGTAATATTTTGGTGTCCTCTTGTATATTTTTTGGAACAAGGTTGAAACATTATGAATTTAAATTTAAAAATTTTTAACTACAGCCTAAGCTTTGCAAAGCTCATGAGCTTTGTCATATGAGACAGATAAGAAAAAAAGCTGTCACTCACCGTTGAGTTGACCATCTTCATGTGAAGCACCATCAGCTCCAGCGCGCCGAGCCCCAACACTCGCGTGAGGAGAACGTTGTTCATAGTTAGGAACTTGAGCGCACCGTACCCGTACACGCACGCCTCTGCGTCTTCCAGGGGGCTTGCAGATCCCAGGGCCTCCAGGAATAGTTCTGGGAACACGGTGCGAATAAGTACGAGCAGGTTCTAACAATATACAGTAATTAGACGAGTGAGCGCAGGTCTAGAGGAACGGCCCGCACTGTGAGGATGTCTGTTTGTTAGTTCGATGCCATATGGCATTTAACAAATATTATGTATTTAAACTACCCACTAAGTTATAAAATAAATTTATCGACGCCAAAGCCATAGGGCTAAACAACAATTATTGTATACTGTTAGTTGGCCACGATTCACCCATTTAAAAAAAAAATATTTTGTTATTTGAGACTAATCTCCAATAAGCAACAAGTAATTACACATTGTCTCAAATTAATTAATTGGACTTTGAAAGATATATCTGGCAACATCAATCACAATATTAAGACATTATCACTTTTTTAAATTAAATGCAAATGAATGGTGACATGGATAATGCAAAATAAAGAAATATTGTACATAAGTTAAAAATGTAAATACGCCGATGGTAGGCGTAGCCTACTGTGAACATTACCCTAGCAGATAAAACCCCCACACATATTGTCTCTCCGCTTGACTAGATCTTGCATGTAGGGATAATAATAAGTTGCAAATGTGGGCATTTAAGAAGAAAAATAAATAACTGTATTGTAAACAACTGTCAAAACTCACCCAAAAGATTGTCATCCATAAACAACTTGTCGTTCTTGTCATTCCGCGAGACCTTGAACAGTAGCTTGCAGACCCCCGATAAGTTACTAGCACGCACGCGGAATGCGAGGATGATTCGTGCGATCTTCAAGAGCAAGCCGTCGTTTGGCCGCTCGACAAACTTGTACAGACATTTCAGCACCTGGGATTTGACTTTGTTCGATTTCACGTTCGTTCCGATGGCTTTCTCAACTTCCAGAGCGTTGTAAAGCTTGGAGACGTTTTCAATAACTAAAGCATCGTTTCCCTCTGGAAAAGAGAGAAAATCATTAATGAAAATGCAAACATAACAATCAGTCAAAAAAAAATGATAAGATAGTATTTTGAATCTTACCACTTTCTGCAAGGGAGTTGAGAGATAGTAGAATAGCCTGTACGGAAAACGCCATTTCCTCCGCCATCTGACCCGCTTCTGAAGGCTTAAGAATAATCCCGCTGCTCAATCCAGCCTCTTCCCTCCGCGCACTCTTGCGACTAACGTGAGGTTTCTTTGCCTTCGATTCCGCCGCGACATCGCTTAAGGTCTGGTTTTCGTCGAGGTGAGAAGCTTCAATCAGGAATGGGTTGGGTTCTTGTATACTCGACTGTTTAGTTAGAGACTTCTTTGGTTTAGATTGAGTTTGGGGATCGGAATCTGGTTGATTAAACGCGTTTGCGATTTTAGTGCCGACTTTCAAGATCTCGGCGTGAATGTTTCCCACTTTTAGAGGCTCCGAATTAAGGTTTTTCTCTACGGAGTCTTGTTTCTTGGTGGGTTTCGTAACTTTAAATTCATTTAACTGATTTTCCGAGTTTTCCACTTCCAAAGACTTGAATTCCTGAAGTTTTATTGAACGTCTCTTTTCTTGGAATAACTTCATAGTCTCCGGCGAGATTTTCACCTTGTGTTTCTCACATACGTCGACATCGTTGCGTTGTTTACTTTCGCTTTTACTCTGCTTCTTGGTCGGTTTAGATTCTTTGATCTCATCAACGATGTTCCTCTGTTCGTTCAACGTCAATCTATGAGAAGAACTCTTTGTCTGAAGACTCGACTGAACTTCGAGTTTCTTGCCGTAATCTACGCTGAGCAACGTATTGGCTTTGACAGCGAGTGATTCATTGAACGGGTCGATAATGACCGTTCGCCGACCAAACATTGGTCCGGCAAATGTGTCGGCCACTTCATCTTCAACCGGCGACGTTTCGTTACTTAGATCATCTGTGAAATTAAAAACAAGTTTTAATTCACCACCATCAATTATCTAACATATGGTTCTTATGTCAACTTCAAGCATACTTTTGCATAGAGGAGAAAATGGAAATAAAAAGTAACTTGAAAAATAAAAGTAGTACACAGACATAAAAAAAAAACTGCAGCATTCTAATCCAAGACAAAGGCCAAGAAATAACAAGTAGAATATAATGAGAAACAATATAAAAATAGACTGGTGTAAACTATAGATGTAAATGCAAGATGATTGGTGATTGCAAGTTTTGTTTCTTTGACAAATAACTTTGTAGGTTTTTTGAATTACTGAGAACTAATTAAAAAACATCAATACAACCTCTTGGAATTAGTAATTTACGTACCGCTCTCATTCCGCCTCCTGGGGGAGCTCTGATTGCTGAGAATAGTCCCGAGGTCCGAGTCAATGCTCCGAGTCCTCTGGACCGGGCTGCTGTGGGTCTTGCGGAAGGGAGGGGGTTCCCTGTGGAGGTGGGGGGGATGACTCACATCATCTTCCGTCTCCAGCTCCTCCGGGACTGAAGAAGAAACATTTCTATACACATCAAGATCTAAATTAAATTGTTTTGAGTGATTAATGCAGGTTTTTACGTCTCATATTTTAAGTGTTTGTAATTTTGCACAAATGAATTTGAAATTTTGCTATGACTTTAAATAATGATGCAACAAGAATAAAGAAGTTTTATCAAATACAAATTTAAGTAATAGGACATAAAATGACGAAAAATGTTGGGATAAAATATTCATAGATGAATATTATTAACAATCAACAGCCATATTATCACACTGACAGAGTTATTGAATTGAAGGTTTCCAAGTTCTGATATATCCTTGAAATACTTTTGTCTCTGGTTGCAAATTGTACTGTAGGCCTTTTAGTAAACATTACATGTTACATACGTGGATAGTGCAAATTATGAGTCTACACTATGCAGACAAAATGAAATCAATCAGTCAACTCACGGTTGTCTAGTGAGACAGTGGCTCGGAACTGGTTCCTTGTTATCGCCGGGAGCCTCAGCCGGTTGACAAAGTATCCGAGATAGTCCGTACTTCCGAGATTGTCCGAGGTGGCCGAGCGAGACCTGGTCTTGTTCTTGTACGAGTTCTCTTCGAGAAGTTCAAGGTCGTGGTTCTCGAAGAGTGTCTTCCAGTTGGGGGGAGAGGGGGGTTGGGGGAGGGGGGGTGGGGTAGGGGGTGCAGGCGGCGGATGTTCGGGGAGGGAGGGGTGCACGGGTCTTCTTGGTTGTTCAGATAGCCCAGGCTAGAGAGGACACTTGTTTGTCATTAGGTGAAAGCGTAAATCACTTGAAAGTCTTGCATGAGGGATACACTACCAATTTTATAAGAAAAACCATTATCAATTTATCCAATTTAACATGTTGTTTGTGTATAACCACAATGATTAAATAACTTGTAATGGTTATTAGTAAATACTAAAAATAAAAGTGATATGACATGAGAACAATAATAATGGTGAGATGAATAGATAGCAGCTTTTACTCCAATTTGAATATAAAGAGTACATTTCAATCGGTATGTCAAATATTTAAAAATGAAAAACATCTTGACATGATTTAATAATAATCATAATTGTGTACGAAAAAGTGTCGAACAAATCAATTATTATATCAATTTTCAAGCAGCCCTAATATTGAATGGTGTTATTGGATATGAATTGCTTCATGTAAGTTAGTTATATCCACCTGTTATTAGTAACATATTAAGAATTTTGAAAACATGTTTTTTAAGTGGAGATAAAAGAAGGAACCAATCTTTAATATGAGAATTAATAAAATGTGGGTATGTGAGCGGAACCAGTAGACCAAGTGCACCTATTAATAAAGTACAACCCTTACCTGAATGTACTCGGTGGCCGGACGCTCGACTTCCGTGACTGCCCGAACAGCGTTCTCTGGTGTTCCCGGGGTGTGAACGGGCGTTTGGTGTTGACCGGCTTGATTGAGGCAAACGATTTAACATTTCTCACTGAAAACATACAGTATTATTTGATTATACAATATTTATAACTTAGGGTAACATTTAGTAAATCTCAACCATTATATTTTTTCAATTTTCCATGAGTCACACAAAATACATAGGCCTTGACAATTAGAAGAATGTGGTCAGACAATATGATGACAATTAATGAGTAAATTGGCAGAAAGAATTAAAATAAAATTCGATAGTGAACAAAACAACAAGCAAAATTCTCATAAAAAAGTGTCTTTCAATCACAGTTCTTCAACATAGAAATTAACTTCAATGTTCCTGATGTGTAAAATTTCCCTGGTTCAAAGTGCCCTTAGCAGATAAATGATCAAAATACGGAATTTTGGTAAAGATTTTTGTCCCGCATCATCGCAAGAAAAATATAGGTTCATCAATTGAAACAATAATTATTACAAAATAAAATTTGTCACTGTGTTTTGATGAATTAATTTTGCTATTCATATAAGATTTTTCGAATGTAGAAGCAAGGCTGGTTTTAGTCTTGCACATTCAACACAATGGTGCTAGGCAATAACTTACTGACTATTTCCATGTTTCCCTCCAGGTAAGACTTACCCCTCCCCGCCGGCTCCTTGGTCATGGCGGCTCGCGCCTCGTTGATTATCTCTGCACTAGTTTTCTTAACGCTCGCAGGCGGTATATAAAACGGTAACGAGAGTTTACTCGTGGCTCCAGACGAGGCGCTGATCGAGCGACGGTCGGAAGATTCCATGTTTTACCACTGAAAGACAAACAGTTAAGTGTGTGACAGGATGATGTCATTCATTACGTTTTATTGCATACTTATTACATGCAGTGTATGCAAGTTATACCCTGTTCAGACTAGGGAGGGATAGTAGTGAAATTAATAATAGAAATATAATAGGAATTAATAATGCAAGAAAAAATATTCATTTTTAATAATCGGTGCGGTTTGTATAAGATATGCATTTAATTAATAAAATATATCAAATAAAAAACTTAATTACCATCACATTACAATATTTTTTCGTACAGGCTATAGTTCTAACAAAACCACAGAGCTGTCTGCAATCAGATTTTTGATATTTTGCATCGTTCTCGAGATATCACGAAAAACCGGTAATTTTGCGTGGTTTTAATTTCACGACTATCCCTCCCTCTTAACTAACTGCGGTTAGATGTGCGCATAGAATCACAGGTAATATCAACTGCAGTTAAACTAACTAGGTTCCATTCACATTGCAACAGTAACTGTACCTAAGAGTTACTACATTGAGTTAAGCTTTGCAGTGTGAATGGGATATTGTATTAGCTATTCATTGAAACCAATTCACTCACAGCATGATTCAACAATCAACAAAATCACTACAAATTGACCAAACAAGTTGTGAATGGTTTACGCTATGCCACACTGACCCAGTTCTACAGCACAAGATAAGATCAAACACCAAATATCACTCAACGTTGTTAGGGACATCGTAGCCCTCTTTGGATGTAGGGCAGTAAAACGTAATGTGTAATAATTGTTGGCCACACGTGTACTGTAAGCCGACAGCATGGGTAGCTTAGTGCCGTTTTCAGTAGATAAGAACACTGGACAACATATTGGAACCTGTACTTGTACGTGATTATGTTGGAGAATTTTATATCCAATATCTTCAGATCTAAAATGTTATGTACTGGTATAATAATCATTGGGATCTAAATGTACTGTATGTATTGTCATTGCCCAAAGAATTAAAACAAGTTAATATACGAAATGATAAATTACTTTTTGGACATGATTAAATCTAGTTTAGAGTATATTTCTATATTACGTATCAAGAAGTGAATGGTTTTGTGGTATTACTAACCCTGTCAAAATCTGCATTGTAGTTTTTTTTTTAAATATTGAATATTAGAATATCTAACCACAGATAACAGTCTATTATCTGTGGTATATAACCATACAGATATCCACTGAAACTCGATCCTTCCAACCATATTGTGAGAGAAATAACGAAGCTATTATTGCATTTTATTATTATCAGGGGCGGATCGAGTTGGCGCAATGTAACGCCGGGGAATTTTGTCTGTTTATTAGATTTACCAGACAGTTTGGTATATTATCACATTGAAGATTGTTGTATTTATTATAGAATAAAATTTAACAGTTTTTAAGAATGAAAGGGGTGGGAGACAATTGCCCCTACTGCCCACTGGATCAGCCACTGCATGTTATTAAAAGTTTACAATTTGTGTTTGAATAAATATGTACATAATTAAGTCAAGGAAAAGACAAGAAAAAGACATTAAATCAATAATACTGCTTGAGTGTTTAAAGTTAGTAGCCTTGATATTTCCTAGTCATTACTTCTTATCTAACACGGTTGCACGTCGATCTGGTTTAACCTTATGAAGTTTGTCGTAATCCGGTAGCATGCGATCCCAACCACAAGGTTAGCCCCTCCCCCTCGGGGAATGTGAGACGGACTTCTTAACATGGATCTTTATGACTCATGAGGAACAATATTAGTGGTTGTAAATATTACCACTAGAGATTCTAACTGATAAATATGCAAAAGTCATGGCTCTAACAGTTTACATTTTATTTAAATACTTGGATGATGAGAAGAGTAAACGGACCTACCTCAATTTTCTTCCTTGTTAGACCATCAGCTAAAACATTTCTTCATGAATGTAAAGCATGTCTACCTTCTTGCAAGTAGACTGTTGATGTTTAGTTTCCACCTCGAGAACACTATCAGACTTTGCACTCTTCGCTATGGAATTCAAAGTCGTCATGGCAAATCCACCTGGAAAGTCCTCCCCAGCTGAAACGCGTCCCTCATCCACACACTTCACATAAACACTGAGCTAGCATTGCACAGATATTTACCTTGTGCTAGATTATTCATGGTGAGTGGAAGTATTGATTTTTCCCTCGACGAATCCCATTTGAAATTCTCTCCCTCCTTCAGGGAAAAATCAATATAAAGGGCTGGCCCACGGAAATCAATAATGCTGATTATTTCTTCTACAAGAGTTAATGGGGCTGTCCTTGGGGTTAAAAAAATATTTTTGCATAATTAGTTCCGGGGAATATTGATCTTGAGGGTGGCGAGATTATACCACAAGGTTCATCAACCTTGCGGGATATATTTAATTCAATAAACTCACTGGACACATATTACAACATGAACACTACTCCACTAAAAATAGACATAAAATATGAATTATTAAACATAATATGCTTGTACTATAGTGTTACATATTGGCAACTACGGATATTTATTTGCATATAAAGAGTTTGTAATTTCTATGTTTAGTATCTTTACCCAAGTTTATATAGCCATTTAAAGCTCTAAATTTCTCCATATTTATCAACTCGTTCTGAATTCATTGGCAATCAAAACAAGTCACAAGTACATGATTTGCATTTTAAATTAAAGTACAAGAATTGATTTTTCGTATTATGGAAATCAATCCAGAAATTACTTAATCTATCTCTGAGGGGTATCGAACCCTGATCTCTCGATTGCGGTTGGGTGTTTTACTCCTTAGCGGTTATCAATAGTAGATAATGTGTAATTTTGTCATAGTTCTTTAAATACTGCTTTACTAGGTTTACGCATCTTTTTCATGTAACTAAACCTAAACTTTCAAGCACACGTAGATCTCTCACGTTTCTAATACCTTAATTTCACTATTTATTCTTTACCCAATTAGAATAGTACTGTAAGTTTGAATATTTTCACATTTTTATTTGTTAAAAAAATCATCCAAGATTGGACTGCACATGATGAAAATGAGTATTTTCTCCACATGTTCTTTTTTTAATGTCATTCTTGTAGAACATGTTTACATCCATAAACTCATTATAAAGTAGTGATATGAGTGGAAAACAGAGAATTTACCGTAACCGTACCGTACCGAGCATGTCGGTAAAATGGTAAAATTTTCCATCATTATATTCTTAAGACTACTAAGAACTTACACAACAAGAATGCAGTGGAAATAAGTCAATTAACACTTTAAAAATTTCAATCAATAAATCTGTAAAGAGCTTTTCTGTGGCTAGAAATACTCCAGTCTATTTCATTAGCTGAGTAGGCTAAATCATTCATTCGAATCTAATTAATATTTTTTAAATCCTATTTATTTATTTAACCATACAAAGATAATTAAATTAATACATTGTTTTGTTTGTACTTTGTATGGAACAGTAAATAAATATAAGGGTGAATATATGCTCTTTTTATTGATTTATATACCTTCCTCATCCCAAAAACTATTTACATTTATACCAATATGCTTAATATGGCCAAAATCTAAATTTACCAATTTTCGGTAAATTACCAGTTTTAAATTTATGGGAAATCCACATCACTATAAGTATAAAGTATTTTTTAAGAATATGTAACTTTTGTATTTATATATAATTAGTTTATCCAATCGTTCATTACTACCTATTTATATCTTTTACTGTGGATCATCCATCATGTCACTTTCACTTTATAATTTCTTTATCAATATTATATTTAGGATCTTTGTAAACTGGTATTAGTGCTGTACAAGACTTGTGATAAGAAAGAAAGAAAGAAAGAAAGAAAGAAAGAAAGAAAGAAAATAAATAAATGCTACAATTTCCTTGAACAAAATATTTATCATTTAATTTTTGCATTTATACTTACCATTATAAATTGTTAATATTTGTTTTAATATAGTTATTATTATAGCTAAATATTAAATCACTAACCCAACCGGCAGGCCAATTCTATTTTATTCCTTAAATTGTTTGTTGTATATAATTATTGTATTATGCAAAATGAAGAAGAAAAAATGAAGAAATTTGTAAACAAATAAAACAATCTTGTTTGATTTGTATTGTCTAGCAGTCCGATACAAGGGATTGTCTATCTGTGGAGGGTGTTTGATTGTACTGAAAGCAGTGTCAATGACGCCTCTGATTCCCATGCATATTTAATTACGTCCATTCAATAAACTCATTAAGAGAGCTCGTCACCTCCCCCCCTCCCCACCCCACACCATGACCAATTAAAAACATTGACTTTCAATAAACAGCATTCTAAATCTATTTTACTGTGCTTGAATGGTGGCCTCTAAAACAATGAATAATTGATACAATCATTCAATAAAGCCACCACTGAAAGCTTATCATAGAATGACTTTACTGGTAGTAGATACGGCCCACAGCTTAACATCTGTTTACAATAAATAATTAAGCACGACAGTGCTACTTACGTCCATCATTTCATTTCAATGACAAGAACAACATTTCAGTCGAGGATGTGGCAGTGTCCTATATATTTAACCTAAATTCACATAGTAAACATTTATAAATAATGAGGGACTCAAACGTTGACTATTATAATATCATGGAACAAAAATGAAATAAACCAACCAGAGATGAGAAATATTGAGAGCATTGGTTTATAGAAGGCAAGAATTAAGTAGGCTAATTAGTATTGACATGCTAACATCAAATACTATGAATAAGTCATCTACCATTCATATTATACATGCCAGTTGAACAGAGTAATGTCCATATAGGTGGAACCAGATAAGCTGGCGGCCGTCAAGGTCAAGCGAGAACACGGATGCCAACGTTGACAATTTACACACAACTGGCATTAGGTAGGGCGTACCGTATTTGGTCATGTTATCATGTTATGTTATCACATAAATCAACATTTTATAAGTTGTGAATAGAGTAGTTCGTCCACAGAGTCAGTATTTTAGCGAAATAATGATTTAAAGTAATCACGATTACAAAAGTATTTTTTTGCCTTGTTGGTAATGGTGTGTCCAAAGTTCCAGCTGTTTATAATGCCAACCTCGCCAGATGTGATGTCAATGTTTAGGAGCATCAAAATGTCTTGATTTTATTCGTACACTTCATAAATACTTTATTTTTAGGATATATTGGGCAAGGCTTGGCTTTAAAATAGTCGTGTTTTTCTCCGAAAGCAGTTTTAGAGACTGTTATTTTATTTACTTTTTGCCGATCCTGTGGCCATAGTGCGTGGACGACAGTGCTGCGATCCCTCGGCGACCGCCACCTTATTTGGTTCCACCTATACCACTGATTGCTATATTTCCCATTAAAAGATATCGATCTTTGGTTGGTTATCGCTCACTCGTCGATTGCGTCGGGGCCTGCAGGGTTGGCTTGGTCGCTTTGGTTGAATGTAGCTCAATGAAAATCAGTTATATGACTGAGTGGGTGATACAAATTTATTGATTTTATTTATTTAATGAGCAATGAATTGTGAATATCCTAATAGTTCGTCCATAACTAAAATAAAACGATGATGAGATTAGGCCTGAATAATAAAGGGTTTAAAAGTTGGCTTGAACTTCAATTAAACTGTCAGAGCACATGCTAGTGCGTATGGTGTGATAGGAGGGGTCAAACGGCTAGTTGAAGCTTAGATAGGGGTGTGGATAGGGAACCAAATGGCTTACCTGGTCGGTGACTGCAGGGATCTTGTACAATGATAAATACAGATATATATACATACAACATGGACAATGCTTCGATCGTGTGTCGCCGACCAGTTAAGCTGCTGCGTTCTCTCACTGAGTAATTATTAAATAAATAAATAAATAAATAAATTTGTATTTAGAGTCTATCCACTCGGTCACAAATACAACAACTGATTTTCAATGGGGGACATTAAAATTTAAAGCAGACCAAGCCAACCCTGCAGACGTCAACAACACCATTGACGAGCAAACAATAACCAACTAGAGACCGGCATATTTAAGTTGGAAACACCGGTCAATCAAGCTGGAACATGATTCAATAACAACATTGAGTGAATCCTTCGCGTCTGAGGAAGAGAGCAGAGGTCTTGAAATCTACCTACGCACTTTGTTTTATTTTATGACTGTGGTTAGTGTTTGTCTGGATATATTACATCAAACTAAACAATGGGAACAAAATCAGGACAATGATTACTACGGGATTAGGTTATATGGTTTTCTTTTATTGCATTAACCTACAAATAAAGAACCAAACAAATTAAACGTTTGGCATAATGGCATGTTGTTACAACTTGCAACATTCAGTCAAAACATAAACATTAGCACAAACTTCTGTAGCATTCTTAGAAATAAAGTAATAAAAAAAAAAAAAAGTGTAGGAACTTGGAATTGTTTCCGAGTCAAAGCGTGAGAATAACACTACTTTTGGTCCATGTTGGTAACTAGTTCGAACCACTGTCGCAAGGCTTCGCTGAGAACCATGGGCAGAGCGTTGATGTCTCGTAGTATTAGGTAGAAGGGGAAGGGGAAGCCGTCCAGGTAAGAGCTGATTGTGACTTTCCCGTCCTGGAATGAGGGCACCCTGATGTCCAGGATGGAGTTCTGGAGGGAGAGACATGAAATATTCCTGTACTTACAGCCCACCCACTCAGTCACAACTGATTTTCAGTGGGAGGAAAGAAAAAAAAGTGAAAAATAAACTGCCGTTGCGAAGGACACAGAAAGAACATAACACTTCATAAAAGGGAAGACCAATAACACGTGTCACTTTTCTATTACCGTATAGTACCGAATATAGGCCGACCTTTTTTTCATTATTTTAGTTCTCAAAATCTCTCCTCGGCCTATATGCGAGCATCGGCATTTTGACGCGCTAATTTCAAACACCCAAGTTACAGCGCCGTGTGACAAGGAAATACGTAAATTCCACTGCTTGTGTCTGGCGCTGCACCAACAATACAGCAGGCACGGAGGACGCGACGCTATCTCCAGGCCTTCTGCAGGCCATCTGACGAGTGTAGAATGACGTGGAACAGATAACTGGGCGATATGAACCAGTCTGCTTGGAGATTGCGTCATAGCGCTACGTCATCACGGGCTCCGCGTCAATAGGCCGCGCGGGGAAAACGACCTTGGCACTGGCTCCGCGGAAACAGATCGCAGGAATAACGGCGCGTAAAATAAAAATATTTAATTAAAAATTCCTTTTTTAAAATTTTGATGACCAAAGTTAGGGGGTCGGCCTATATTCGGGGTCGGCCTATATTAGGTACTATACGGTACTATTTAGAGTTATGCTATACGTAAGTATTGAGGGGATAAGTGAAGCTGCATAATTATTCTTATGAATTGATGACTATTAGTTATAAACTATATTTTAATGTATACATAAAAAGGTGGGAGCAACAGTACCTACTTGATATAATTAAAGTTAACCAATTTGAGACATAAAAGTAACAGAACATATATTTTTAAAAAACAATACTTTTGACACTAAGAGGTAGGCTGGCCACAAAGAACTCGAGTCAATGGAATGATAAATCAAACATTCAATCCTACCTTAGTCTCTGGGTTGTCTACGATGATGAAGACCATGAACAGGCCGGCGAGCTTGGCCTGTCTCACGGCCTGTTTGACTCTCTCCGGCCCCTCGCTGAACACGCCTCGACCGTCGGACACGATCACGAGGAGCTGGGAGCGTTCGGGCGTTCGAGAGCTGGACGATATGTTGAGTAGCGACGACACAAAGTCCACCAGTTGGCCCACGCGCGTTTGTTGTTGCGAGAACGAGAACTGTTGGAGTAATCTGCGGACAACAAGTCAAACGAGATTAGAGTAGGATCTTTAATTCAGACGTAAAATGTAACAAATATATTGTTTTCGAATTTTGACAATACAAAATATATAGATAAAAGACAGTTGAAAAATAACCGTGCATAATTCATATAGGCCTACTAATGTAGGTCTCAAAGGGATTTGAACCCGGGACCTTCTAAATTAGTCATGTGCTTAATGCTAGAGTCAACACTGCTGACAACTCTAAGGAAATAAAATAAAAAAATCTTGTAAAATAAAATAAAAGTTAAACATTAACATATCAGATCAAAAAGGGTAATTTGGGCAACTATGATATATCATATATTTATATTATATATATTGCTACTCTTAATTCCAAACCAATTTAGTTGGGTAAAGGGGTGTTTCCACCATTGATCTTGGGCATCCCAGGAATCAGTATCAGTCTGTCAAGCTCGACATTAAATAAATTTAAAGCTTATTTGTTGAAATTTGATTATTGCAATCACTACTGAACTTGAAAAACCGTACTTTGAATTTGCTGTATTGACTTTGATTGTTACACTTGTTACTAAGATAATACTGACTCACCTCGCTCCACTCTGTTCCGTGAACGGCTCTCCGAGCTGATGAAGGACTTTGGGCGTCTCACCGAAACTGACGACCCCCAGTTCACCGGCCTCCAGCAACGTGAGAGCTTTGCTGACCACCGCGAGCGACTCGAACGCAAGCTGACGAACAGATCAGAGTATATTCAGGTAAGTTGCGCACCAGGAGTGAAGACATCTTATTTATTTATTGTTTTAGGTATGGGCATAGATCAATTCACATCAATGTGACTAACAATTTACTCAAATGTGTGTATGCCCTTAAGAATAAATATACCTTTATTATCAACAGTATTTTACAAGCAAAATAGTAAATAATACTTACCTCCTTGGAATGATTATCGGCCATACTTGAGGAATCGTCTATGGCCAAGACGATTTGATATTCTCGTTTTGAGGGCTTTGTTCTACGTAGCCAGATCTTGTCTTTACGGAAGTGACTGGCAATGTACGGGATCACCTGGAATGAATATAGTGTAAGTAGGTACAGTACAGTAGGTGTAGGTACAGAAGTCCACACATGGCGGCCAACATAGGGGCAGTTATTTTTCTAAGAGTAGATGTAGACCCAATGGTTTGAGTTAATACAGGGATTAAGGTTTGCCATAGAGAGCTTCTTTAACCACTGGCCATAAGTAGAGCATTGTAATGAACAACAGCAAATTTTGATTGGAACAATTTCAGGAATTTCCATAACAAAAACATGGATTTGTATTGACAAAACATTTTGAAATGGAGGGGCGGGGAATATACCCGCTTAATATATCGACTCAGTTGTTGGGATAAGTGAAGTGTAAATACATGTTGAAAATTGGTATTTAGAGTCTACCTACTCGGTCACATATTTAACAGACTAAGCCAATCTGTCGGATTGTATCTGTCGGATTGTATTCTATTGTGAGATTATGATTGTCGTCATCATTATCTATTGCCGTTTCCTACTTCTGGCAGGGTCAGCTTGGGTTTCGCAACCAAATTCTTCCACTTCTTTCTATCCTACCACAATCGTGTCTCTGCTACATGCTCCCAGCTCTCTCCTCTTGTATGTAGGTCTCTTGCTATGGTCTCCTTCCATCTCTTCCTTGGTCTCCCCTTCTTTTTCCTCCTTCAATCCTTTTCTCATACATTCTCCTGGGCATCCTCTGTTCCGTCATTCGTTTCATATGCCCAAACCATCTCAGCCGTGTCCTTCCCATCCTGTCACCTAACTTCTCCACCCCAAGCATCTCTCTGATGTTTGTATTTCTAATTCTATATTATCTTCTTGTGATTATTATTATTATTATACTATTATGGTTGTAACTAGTAATAAAGTTATTATATCAAAGTTGTTAAATCATAGAGTCATGACTTTATGACCTCCACGACCTGTGGACCGGGTGTCGGCCAGGCTCCATTACCTTGCGCATGTTGATCCTGCGTCCAGTACGGTAGTCGCCTCGGAGCCGCGAGGCTTGCGTTGGTTCGAGGACTAGACGCAGCTGCTCGCTGAGGTTCCTGGCCAGGTCCTCTGTCACCACACTGAACAGTTCCCAGGCTTTCTCTGCCTCGGCTGTGGGAGGGGCCTGCAAGGAAACCAAAATATTTATTATAGGATAGGATTGGATATTGCTTGACGTCTCATATTTATGCACTTGGGCTAATCGAGACGATGAGTGGTGATATATGAGGATGAATTTATGACAGAAGGGAGGAGGGGAAACCCGGTACCGGAACATTGCCTACTCCTTTCGAAAAGTACCAAGGGGACCAACGGCTTAACGTCCCATCCGAAAGGACGGTGTAACTTTGACAGTCATATAGGTTCCTCCACTAACCCGGACTGCCGAGCAGACGTCGAGGAGAACAAAGCCGTTACACTAGCTCTCGAACCCTCCATCTGCTCTAACCAGCGGTATACGTGAGTTTCAGGGCAGAGCGGTCACCCACTCTACCCCTGACCACGCCCGATTCTGCTTAACTTTGGTGTTCGAGTTGGGACCAGTTAAAAGACCTCGGCTTAAACCGTTGGCTTATTTACTATAAAATAAAAGTTAAACAAATGTATTTAGCATCTACCCACTCAATCGGACAACTGATTTTCAGCGGGGATTTTTTTTTTTTTAAGGCTAATCTAGACAAAGAATTGATATTTTTTATATGCTTTCATTTTACACAGTATAATACATTATGACGTTTTTGATGTAAAAAAAAAGTGAAAATTATTTTTATTGCCATTGTTTTGGGCTGTCCCGGAAATTTAAATCGCTAAAACGGAAATGAATGTTTAAGAAAAAACGGTTTGTTAGAATGATATGAAATTTAAAACCACGTTTTTGTAGTTCTTTTACAAGTGACCTGAAATAAGTTTCATTACATTATCTTTATTAGTTTATTTATTTTGATTTTTTTAGTGTACCACTGAAAACGTGAATCAAAGTCGCTTGTGTTCAGCCCATCGTAAATAGATCAAATGGGAGAGAAATGTGGCATATTTTACTTTCACCCTATGTGTGGAACCCTCAGCTTTGATTTCCACCTAACAACTTGTCTGTATCACCAATAGTGGCTGCTACACATTCATTGACCTGTCGTCATGTAAATCCCCCCAAAAAATCGCCTCGCGTCGTCGGCAACCGATCAGCTCGCGACTGAACGATGGCGTTGCGGTGGCAATCTCGGGAACTCTTGTCGAGTGGCTGGCGAGCAAAGACCCGGTGAGCTTCGGATAGCGCGCGGTTTGATTCGTTATCTCAAGTGTCAGCGATTGTAAAAGGCGCATCAGCTAAGTCTTGTGTCAGGCGTGTGTATGTGTACGTGTGTATTGTGCGATATTGCTGTGGACAAGTATTTTATAATATTTGTTATGAAAACTGCAAGTGGCGTAGGAAATTTGGGGGGGAGGAGGAGGGGAGGGCAAATTTAACGTGAGTAAAATATTAATCCCAGAATTTCCGTAGTAAATATGCACATACACATACAATTTGACAGTCACCTTGGTTAAACAAATATGTTTGCCTGAATGCTTCGTCATTAGAAAAAAAAATTAGGTTGAAATTTACTAAAATGGGTCACTTCACGTTCATTTTTTTTAGCTTTTAGATCGCAGATAGTTGCTGTAAAACATCGTTTACTGACGAAATAACTGTGGTCTGGTATGGTAAAAATCGAAAGAGCCTCTGGCGGCTCCACCCACGAGATCTGCAAATAAATTTGCCCCCCACCAACTTTCAAAACGTTTTACGCGCCTGATGAAAAGTAATATATTTATCATGTAATAACATTTACCGCTATGTAGAGTTATGCGTTAGTAAAAGTAAATAACTAAATATATATACATAATGGGAAGGTCGAGCCCAATTCCCTCGTAATAAAGGCTGGTCAAGAAAACGAAGCAAACAATCAAATCAAATCTTTTTCGATTGTACTCAACTGTTTACAGTCTTTGTCAACGTATCATATTTCGACAAGAATGTGTGAACGATTTATGAAGATAAGAATCCGTTCCAGTTATTAAATCCAAACAACAATACTGATATCGTACCAGGGTTCGAATCCGGAACAAAAGTACCCATACACCACGTTTGGGCGTTCTATACGTTGGAAGTTCACGCTACAATCATTCTTTATTGCTGTCAAGTATCTGTTTCAGGAGACGACGAAGACTGTAAAAACCGAAACGTAAACAGCTCTTCCACTTGACTGAATTGAATATTATGCATGTTCTCTTTTTTCACGCAGCACTTAGCAGTCAAGGATATATTTTGTTTACTTTCAAGTGGTGTTGGAAAGCCAAGTCAGCTGTAGCTTGAACCAGACTGGAGATGGACTAGAGCACGAGAGAGCACACAAATAAAAATCTCATATAGTATACATCTTTGCTTGTTCAAAATATGATTTAAAATGTGTAGGGCTACGCATTTAAAAATTAGTTTTATAGAGAGTGTAACAGTAGTCTAAAAAGAATGTCAAATGCCTAGTTAGCAGAACTCAATCCCCACCCTGGAAATAACAGTCATAATTGCCGTTGGCGGGCATCGAAACGGCGACCTCTCGAAACGGCGACCTCTCGAATCGGCGTAAGCTACCTCTGTCTGTTTGAAATTTTGATGTCATGGTAAATAAATGGGACTATATTTCGGGACAAAATCAGTCCGGCACGCGGGACACTTAGGTCTTATTCGGGACTGTCCCGTATTTTTTGGGACGTCTTGGTGACCCTAGTTTGAAAGCATGCTTGAACAATAAATTCAAGTGTATGCGATTTAAAAAATATATAACAGAATACTCTGGTTAGTCTGATTTACACAATTAACAAAGGTCAAACATGTCTCTGTTTTTAAATGTTGTTTGGGAAGTTGATCACAATAGATATGAATGTGATCCACGTAAGAAGCCTGGATTACAATAGTTACCAACTCGGAACATTCATGGTGCCATGAAATTGCAACTCATTTTAGTAATGGAATCGAACCCGGGTCAGTAGCTTGCCGGGTGGTTATGGATTGTGTTTACACCTACCCACTGGCCTGACAGTCTGACGCTGTTGTGTGGAGGGGGGAGACATTGCGTTCAGCCGGCCGGTCTCTATCGCCGCTACAAGGTCACGAGGGAGTAATTCTTACAACGCACAAGACTATTCCGAGCATTAGCGCATACCTATATTAGTGTGGGTTGTGGGTATAGGTCTTTCACCACAAACGTCGATATTTATATTTTCAAGACTTTGCTAATGTGTACCGTTCGATCAACATTCTCAATTGGGTTTCCTATTGTATGTCATATTGCATATTCAATATTGTATATATTTCTATACTAAACTAATTAATTTCAAATCAACAGGTACATTGTGACTTCATTGTTAACGCCACTCAAGGGCGTCCGCAGAAATTTTGTCATGAGGGGGGGGGGGGGGTTGGGGGCAAATTATAACTTGTAACTCCCGTGGAACAAACATGGCTGGGGGTGTGTGGGAGGGGTGAGGCCCTCAACAATAGCGCCGCAGACGATTTTTTTTGAAAATCAGGTTTTAGAGTGCGTTTGGTGCGTTTTAGAAGAAAGTAGCTGGCTGAATGCAATACCAAAATAATGTAATTTTTGTGCAGTCGATACTCGAAACTAGAAAACCACCAAAAAGGAATTGGAACGCTGTCCTGATGGAATCGATAATGTTACATCTGCCGAATATATTATCAGATTTAATGTTGAGTAGTAATGTAAAGAAAAAACGTAGACCGTTCATATTTATATTTTATATTATCAGTATCTAATTGGATGAGCGATGCGAGCGAAGCGAAGATTCCATTTCACTACACTGGAGAAAAAAATCCGTTTTTTTTTAATTCTTTCTTTCTTTCTTTTTTTTTTTGTATTTTTGTGTGTTTGTAACACGATTTTGGCTAAACCAATACCCCAATTGCGATGAAATTTTTTGGAGGCCTTCGAAATCTCTGAACTTAGAACTGCCACGTTTTTTTAGCGCAATCGAAAAATTATTTCTCATAAAATCGCGATTTTACGATTTTTTTTTCTATTTTTAAAACTTTTCTTCGACTTATAACACCTACATGCTTTTATCCGATTGTATAATGATTTTTTTACAGAACTTTAATTTATGAATTGATGTATTCGTGTGAAATTTGAGCGGAATAAAAAATATTTTCATGATAATCGCAATTTTACGATTTTTTCGATTTTTTAAATTTCTTTCAATTTTTACACCGACATTCTTGATCCGATTGTAATCATTTTTCACAGAACCCGAATTTTTTTAATTTATTTTTTCGTGGGGAAATTTGAGCGTATAATCGAAAATTATTTCTCATGAAAATCGCCAATTAATGCTTTTTTCGTTTAAAAAAAAAATACGCTCATCCAACAACGCGCCTGAAAAAGCGTTTGCGGAGCTTGATAGTTAATATTTTAATAAAATTGCTTATAAATATAGGATTCCAAGAAGGGAATGCCCGCCTTGCCCCCCTGCGGACGTCCTTGACGCCACTAACGACTACTTTGTGGAAAGAATACTTCCAGACCGACAACACTGTGGACAGATTTCATGCTTCCAAAACTCATCAACTTCTATATTAATTGTATTTTACCCGAGTAAGCCGATCCCCGTATTCCTAGAGGACAATGTGTTAGGGAAACATGTCAATGTTGAACTGGCTCGACAGAACGAAAATAAAAAACGGTCCCTGGTACCAAACCTCCAAAAAGAGTAATATCGAAGGAAGCAAAATCAGGAGTCAGGACCACATAAAAAACGAAAGTGATCTGACTCAAAGTTTCAAGCAGCTTTTTTTAACATATTGTTCGTTGGAAAAACATGTGTTGATATTTTCTAGGCCGCTTTGCGAACGCTTTTTTTGGCGCGTTGATGGATGAGCTTTTTTAAGTTTTTAGTATGCGTGGGCTCTCTTTTCTTCTTCAAGTTCCATTGCAAAATCAATTGTGTTAAGTAAGGATAATTTTTATAAAGTAGTACTAATTGCTATGGTTATTAGAATGAAAAATATCTGGAGGCCCGAAGACTTACTTTTTGTACACATTATAGGTGATTGTAGTCAAGTTTTTATAGTTACTGTGTTAATAATTAAGTTTTTTGAGGTATATAACCTGTATTTCGATGGATTCTGCTAACTTTTTCATTTTTTTTCTTTCAAAAGGTACTACATCACCATAATCTTAACGTCCATGTAAAAAATTAACGTTGTAGCCCACCCGTTTGGTCAGAATCGGCCCAAATATCACGAAAATATCGCATTTAAAATCGAAAAAATCGTAACAAAGTACGATATTCATGAGAAATATTTCTTCGATTGTACCCAAAAACGTGGCAGGTCTAAGTTCAGAGATTTCGAAGGTCCCCTCCAATTTTCATCAAGATCGCATATGCCGTTTACCTGGTAGAGCGCGAACAAACAGACAGAAAAACAAACAACAAAACAAAACAAAACACCCGAGCTATTTTTTTTTTTTGGGGGGGGGGGGGGGGGGGGGCTCAGTCTAATTGAAGTCTTCGCTTCGCTCATCTAAAAATCTCGATAGTCGATAATCTTAAGTCATTATAGACACTCGAAACAAATAATTGCCAATCGGTCAAAAACGGCCCGAAACACGTCGTTCGTTCGTCGGAGGAGGACGACGCTTTGCATTAGTTGTGCAGGCAACTTGCATTGCATTGCATGCATAGTCTCGCACATTTTAGTGACAGGACACGGCTCATGATGGTTGGTACGGGAGTTACAACGAACAGGTAAACAGTACTTGTTCATTATAGGGATCCCCCCGAAAAGGAAAGTAGGTAAGTGCGGTTGGGGGGAAACGCGAAGCACCGTGGGGGGGCCTAGCTGACACAGCAAAGCACTTCATGCTCCCCCCCCCCCACTGTTACTGGGGGGTCCCGTAACGGTAATGAACAACTACCAAAATAACACCTAGTACCAGTTCGAAACTGTTTACTTGGCGCATCTGTCTGTGATCTCGAGGTCACTGAAGGTCAAGCCATCGCTTTTCTCCCAATGCACGCCTCTCACCCCCCGCGCCCTAATGATTGTATCAGTTCATTCCTTTGCTTGCGCCTGCTAATCTTATCACCAAACAACGAATACCAGTCATGGCCACACGTCGGACACTTCAATAACGCTGTCAATTGAACGACGATCGATGACCATGGACGATGCAAATCGAACTTCACAGAGCCAAGACATCTAAGAAATGCGACCTTCACAAAGACGAGCATTGTTTACACAACAATCACAGTAAGCCTACCTGGTCACGCGCTGGGGGGGGGGGGGGGGGCGTTAATGACGCTGTGTCTTGTCTGTCGCGAAACGGGAAAAGAATTATAATTCATTTCGTGAGTGGTGTACTGTTATTTTCTATGTTACGTCGATCTGATTCATGCTTATCATTATTTTTATAAGCATTTTATAAAATGTATCATGTATTTTCGTTTACGAAAGCCTACTCGAGGACAATGATGCAGTTCTGACTTCTGAGATTATCCCATTTTCCAAGCATTGAGCGCGTTGCAGAGTGCAATAACACACGTTCCTTGTGGACTTTCTTGCGCACTTGACGTTTCGTTGCCTTCCTGCCTTTCGTCAATCGTCGGCACCAGTCTAATATTGCGTTTCAGCCATATATTGTTAGATCATGTGTTTCAGCATGTTATGACGGCTGTCATATTGAGAGCTGGCAATATTTCATACGGCAATTTAGAAAACATATAGACTATAGTAACTAAGCACACTCATTCCCTCAATCGAATCTGTTAACATTAGCGATTGAGAATTGAGATGCTTTTAGATTTTTATAGACTCATCAGTCATAAACTAAACATAAAACTATTTATTTTGACAATGTAAATATATTATCGATTCAGGCAAACACGCCTCTGAAAAAGACATTTAATCATTAATATTACTTTATTTATGATTCACGACAAGATTTGAATCGTCGGGTGTCGATTACCGACATAACTTTTTAGGCCTTTAGCAGATGATTTTCAGATGCAACCGACTGCGGATTGATTGGAAATTGAATCAAAATGCAATCAGTGAACTGTCCCTTATATTCGTAGGCCTATGTCACACTTACAAAATAACATCTATCTAAATAACTGAGAAGTGGTTGGTTGTATCAACAAACTGTGTGTGTGTTGTTTGGGTCTAGCTTAGCTAGCTAGTCTAGCGGCCTGCACAGTGCAACTGCATACCGCTGTAATCACACCAGGGACTCATACTCTTCATATAAGGTCTTCTCCGCGCGATCGGATTTATCGCGAGATATAACTTCAAATATAACGCGGCCGGAGGGTAGCTAGCCAAGCGATGTTTTCGGTTTCGCAGTCTATCGGGAAAACGCTGAACTTTTAGAGGCCATTCGCCGGTAACGGAGCCGTTCGCGAGCTAGGGGGGAACGCTAGCGCTAAATCAAGTGGCAGCGCGGGCTATAGAATAATCTTAAATAAGAACAAATCAAACATGTTAGGCCTATATCCAAAAAAAAAAATCACAGTACTTTTGCAACCATCAACTAAAAAAAATATACAACATTTTAGGGAAAATGAAGTTTAAATATGTGATAACGTACAATCAAGAAATAAGAAATCCAGTGCCAACCGAGGGTAAAACCCCAAAGTCTTCCACATTTGTGCCCAAGTCTCCAAACTACACCCACCCACCCACACACATCAGTGGTGACAAGACCACCAAATCCAGTATGAATGACTGAACTCCTGATGATGGTGAAATCTAACTCCAAAAAAGATTGTGTAGCTCAACTTAATTTTACTGGAAGAGCAAAGTACATAATATTGCAAACCTTAAAAAACTTAAGCTACCTATTTATGTCAATTTGGTGAAGGAAAAGTGTCACATCAAAATACACAATATTGATTTTTGCCTTCAATGATGAAGTTAATATTTGACTATTTTTTATTATTTTGTGTTGCCTCACCTGGGTCCAGCTGGCCAGCTGAGCCTCCAGCTCTCGCCTCATTTCTCGCAGCTTCTCCTCCGCGTCGGCTTCAATCGGCTCGTTACCGTTGAGAAACCTCGCCGAACACCGTATGGAAAGTCGTTTCCGCTCCGCGTGCAACGGACATCGTATCGACCTTATCACCTTCGACTTCTACCTCAGCGTCCGTCTGATCCTTGTCAGTCTCGCCCGATATCGGCTTCTTGTCGCGCTTTGGTCGTTTTGACTCGGTCTCAAGGCGTTCCCCATCTTGTTTCGGTGCAGCACTTTCTTCATCTAGGGCTCCTCGACTGTTACAAGAATAACATAATGCGGAATTAATTAATTTTATTTTTTTACAATCAACAAGATATTGGTGGAGTTGTAATTTTAGTATACATATTATATAGATAGATGTCTAATATATCATAATATCAACAAGTAAAACCATGATACAATGAATTGTACCTTTATGCTGAGAAAGATTGCAAGGAACAAAATGGCTTACAAAGTTACTTTTAAAGTATCGGTATAATTTTTCTCTTCAATGTTCAAATACAGTAGCATCAAATACTGAAAGGACCACTCGCATCTTGACACAAGGGGCCCTTTCAGATGAAAGATAATTACTCTTTAAGTCATGTTATGAAAAACATACTCATAAACAACCAATTTACCCCTATGGAAACAAACTTTTCAAGTCAGAATTTAAATCTGGCGTGCCACATTTGACATCAATCAGGGCACTTGCTGCATCATGCACATTTCCCTCAACCACGCTTGATCACTGCTGCCGGTTACTGAGCCACAGTTGACATCTTGAGAGGAGGCGTGGCCAAGACAGGATTCCAGTAAATATTTTTTTACAGCATAATTTTTGTGAGTTAAATAAAAATTATGTTATTCATGCATGACTGAATGTGAACAGAAAATGAGTTTACGTCACGTTACGTAAGTAAAAATTTAATCACGCGACCATTTCTAATTCACATTAATGTCTCAAAACAGATGATTCAATATATTCTCAAGATAAGTAGCTTCTTTAAACAGATTGATATCAATCTTTCACTATGAAACCATAAATGAGTTAGCCTTTTTTATTACCAACCTACTTTGATAAAACACTTGGACCGGGATTAAAAACCCGAGGCCTTCTGCATTGGAAGAAGGAACACACAAACCAACTGTACTGATTAAACCTAAACAAGCAAACTCAGCCAGGGATTAAATACGAGAATGAAAGTAATGGCGTCTGGTTCTCACCTTCCTTTCAACGTCGTCATCCTCCTTGGCTTCGTCTCCTTCTTCCCCCTCCAAGTTAGGGAAACCGGCTGCTCCTCAGCTTGTTCCTGGGAAGAACATTACAGGATGAAGCATGAACATAAAACTCTTATTAAAAGGGATCTCAATATAACATCAGAATTTATATTTTTTAATAGGGTTGGGATTCAATTATAAATTCGTAATCAATGCCAAACCAATAATTTCGACATCACATAAAAAAAACAACATAAAAGTTTATTTTATTTATTTATGTTTTAATATTTCCCACTTTCCTTAACCCTAAAAATGTTGTAAGATACAAGTATTTTTTTTGTTTTTAGCACTAATGGTGAATTTTTGTGAAATAAAAGCTATAAAGGAAGAATAAAACTTAATTTATTTTCATGGCGGCATTAAAAGTGAATATCTTAAAGCAGTTTCAAAGACGCTAAGGCTAAGGCAACACGGCTCACCCTGTTAGCGGCGTCGAGCGTCTGTGCGTCAAATGTCTCCTTGGCGTCGCGGATGTGCTGGTAGACGTCACTCTTCTCCCCCCTCTCCTCGGGTTTATCCCCCTCCTCCTCCTCATTCTCTTCCTCCTCTATATCCTGGAGTTTCCTGTCGACCGTCTTCAGCTTCTTGTTCACGGGCTCGTTGGCGTCGCCTGAGGAAGAGACACAGCGTTGAAACTACGAACTGAATTTCAAGTCCATGCGCAGTTATTTGTTCACGGTTTCACCATGCTTTCATAGCTTACTAGCTAGAGCCACGTGGTGTTTTAATGTACCACAAATGGCAACAAGCTTTAGAGCATTCACACCAGAAAGCATAAAAATTGAATTGACGTTTTACACCGAAATTGGCAAATAATGGTCACCAAAAACATCAAGATGATTTGCATTTTTGTTTGCAACAATAATTAATTTTTAAAAAAATACTAAAAACAGTACACACATAATTTAACAACATCTTTTACTAAATTTCAAATATTATGCATGCAAGGTAGAAAGGTTCAAATTTTATTTGTTGTTCAATATGGTGGGGATATTTGTCATGCATGTTGTTATCATCAACAAGGTTACGTCACACCACATTCATTCCCGTCACTAACTCTCACGTGCAACACCCATCTCACCTAGACTCCGGCTGCTGTCGCTCTGTCCAGGGTTTCCGCTTCTTCTCCTGCCTCGTCTCCTGTTGCTTCTCCCGGGAGATGTCCTGGTTGGACGACATCCTCCCCTCGTGTCCCGACTGCTGCTCCCGGGTCTGGGCCTGTCCCACTCCGTCCTTCTCTTCCCGCGGGGTCTCGGCCGACTCTTCCGGAGTCTGGCTAGCGGAGGTCTGCTCCTGAGGGGCCTCGCACGCAACCTGCAACACACGCGGGGTTCAATTATCAAAAACATTCCGGTGACACCACATAGGCTACATGATATAGATTGCAATTATTCTGGGATTTATCTTATGCTTGACCAATGAAATATTGATACAGTACCGTTTATCATAAAAACTCTTAGATTAACTATAATTAGAGGTAGTGAAAAATGGTGATAACGAAATTCGCGATTTTTTTAAAATGTCCTTTTTAGTGCCTAAAATGTAATATTGTCGACTGAATTACATCATTTAGAGATGGAAAAAACACATTTTGAAATCGCGAAATTCGCAAAATCTCGTGTATAGCGCGAAATAACGAACGAAATTGTATGAAACTGGTCAAAACGCGAATTAACTCGCGAAATTGAACCGTTTAGAGTGCAAAATGTAAGGGATGGTGGAGGTGTCGGTCCAGTTTTGGTGGAGGTGCCGGTCCAGACTGAATATTACGCGTGCGGTAGGCGGTACAGTCATCAAACAGTCAACGCAACGCGCGCGTCACGGGCTTCACGGAAATAGACCGCGGAAATAACGGCGCGTATATGGCTCCGCGGAAATAGTCCACCAAAATAACAGTGCATACAAATATTTATTTTTTGTTGGGAATCGACTCTGAATCGATTTTTAGGTCACAATGATCGATTCTAACTTTTTGTAATCGATGTCATCCCTAACTTAAGGGGCTCCGTTTTTTTTTTTTTTTTGGATTTTTGGATTTTTTCGAAACGTTTTTGACAATTTTTTCGAAATCGCGAAAAACGCGAAATTTGGGTTTTTAAAAACGAAATTTGCGTTTTTATATCACCATTTTTCATTACCTCTAACTAGGGATGTGCGGGTAGTGGGTTTTGAACTCGGGTCGGGCTCAGGTCGGGTAATTGAAAGTACCCTCGGGCTCGGGTAATTGAAGTACCCTCGGGTCGGGCTCGGGTAGTGAATTTTTTTTTAATATAATAATCATCATAACTCAGTTCCAACTATGTCGGGTTGAGTGGTGGTTTTCCACCATTATCAAGGGCATGAAACTGTAGATACTAAGCTTGCCAGACTCAGTGTTTCTTCCACATCCTCTAACTCCTTCCTCTCCACCAATTTACTCCACTCTCTTCTGTCCTCCCACAGCTTTACTCTTGCCACATGCTCCCACACTTCATTCCGTTTTCCAACGTCTTCTGAATTAATCTTTCCCATTTTTCTCTTGGCCTTCCTACTCTTCTTTTCCCCTCCTCTGCCGCTTCAAATTCTCGTCTTGGAATCCTCTCCCTGCCCATCCTTTTCATATGTCCAAACCATCTTAGACGTTCTCTTCCTAGCTTAAACTTCAATCTCTCCAATCCCAGTTCTTTCCTTATTTCATTACTTCTTATCTTGTCCATCTTTGTAACTCCCCTTGATACTTCTTAAAAACTTCATTTCTGCTGCTTCCAGCTGACTCTCTTCTTTTGTTCCCACTGCCCATGTTACTGCCCCATATGTTAATATAGGTACAAAATATGCCTTATACAGCAAAATTTTACATTTTTGTGGAACAACTCATTCCATAGTAACTTTCTCACCAATTGATAAAACCCTTTTGCTTTTTGCACTCTAGATGACACTTCCCTACACACTTTTGCATCTTTTGTCAATATACTTCCCAAATATTTAAATTCTTCTTTTTCTTCTAAGACTTCTCCACGTAGTACAATATTTTCTATGTCTCTAGGCCTGCCCTTTGTCTTCTTTTGCACACGCAAACATTCACTCTTTTTCTGATTGATTTTTAGACCAAACTCTGTAGTAACTTCGTTCCATCTGTCCACCTTTACCTTTTTTTTTTATTGTGAATTTTTTTTTTTTTTTTAAAATCCTAAAAAACAGTTTTGCATTGGTTGCAGGTAGCCACTCTGGGCTGTGTTGACACAAAGTACTTCCAAATCGGCGTCTTATGAACTTTTGCTTGAGTAGGCCTAGGCCTAGTACAGTGAAACCCCGCTATTATCATTTTCCTGCATCAATCGTTCGTTATTCTCGGAAATAATATCGTAACAATCGTTTTCTAATATTTCCGATACGAAAACCCCAAGAAAAACCGATGCGATCGCGCATTTTTCTCTTCCGGCCGACGAAATCATGCGTTTGTACCAGCCATGCATCTGACAAAATCATGCGTTTGTACCAGCCATGCATCTGACAAAATCGCGCGTTTGCACCAGCCTTTCGGTCTGACTCCGCCCAACGCTCTGCTGCGCGCAACGATGCGCACTAGATCGGACTTCTAGATGAATTGCAACTTTGTTTTAGGCCTGCCGCCTAGGCATTAGACGATGTTTATTAGCGTTGTTTCTTTTTTACCATTCGCCCACGTACGTAATATTCAACTTGCTTTATGCCGTAATTAGCGTTGAATAACCAGAAGACGAGTAATGACGGTCAGTAGGGCCTATAATATTACTCCAGCGGGAACAGCGCCGGAAGAGCCAAGGACTCAGCATCATAGCATAGCCGCGCCCACGTCGTAGCGATTGGTCCGCTCCGACGTCAGCTGTTCGTTTGGCGTGTGAGCGGGAGGTTTAAAAGGAGCAGCTTGGCGTGTTTTTTTATTACTTCTACCCGACCCGACTTTTTCGGGTAGGAATTGACGGCCCGACCCGAGGTCGGGTAATTTTACCTACCCGAAAATTACCCGTTTTTCGGGTACCCGCACATCCCTACCTCTAACTATAATAAACAATTATCTGTCTGCAAAAATACACAATACAATGTACACAATTTATCTACATGGGCATTGTTGTGCTCTGAATGCTAAAGGGGTAGATGAGATAGGTAGGCTACCAAAAAGGATAAAATGGTTATCAATTATAGAGAAATGTGAAGCAGAGCATGAAATTAGGATACTGTAAATTATATAAGTGTAAAATTGGCACATTTTGTTAAGTATTATCTAGGGAAACAAAATGATCCAAAGTGAATTAAAATAACTCTCAATTATTGGTCAATTATGTAATTGAATTAATGTTACAATTTTAGTGAAAGATAAGCTTGGGGTTGTGCTTTAAGAATGAGTTTGAAACTCTCTCTCACCTCGTCCTTGGAGCCGTCGACCTCCATCTGCTCTGCCGCCTGAACCTGGTCAGCGCTGGGAGCGTCGTCGGACGGCTTGGCCTTCTCCTCCTCCTGTTTGTCTCCCTCCGGCTCGGCCTCGTCCTCCCCCATCTTCCCCCCACTCTCCTCTTCAGCCGGTTTCTCCTCCTCGGCTGCCGGATCCTGTAATACAAACAACCATTAGGTAACAGCAGCTATAGAGCAACATTTTGAGTTTACAAATAATGACGTGATCTTTCATAAGTTGTTTATTCTTTTTGACAGGTACTAGCCCAAGTAGGACTCTTTCTAAGAGAAAATGATTACATAGAATTAAAGCTAGAGTTGAGTGACATAAGTGAATAAAGATAAGATGAGCTTTGTCAATTTGATCTAATTAACAACTGAATCAACAAAAAGTAAAATCCAATTATATATGGATCTGAATGAACTCACAACTTTTCTTTAAATCCATTTAACCTGTTTAATTAATTACTAACGTTGGTACATTATGAGTGAGCTAACTCTTAGAGTTCCTACTAAACATGATTGATAATATGTATGTTAACTGTGTGAATGTGTACGTAACTACCATACTTATTTTGAACCACATCATTGTATCAAAATTATTAATGTGCTAATGACTGACTGTGTAATAATATTTACAATATGTATCACGTCATTTCAATTAAGTATACGTATGTATGTGTATTTTTAATTGTTTGTTCATAATAATGTAGACCTACACCTATCCTAAGTATACAAAGCCTAACTGGTCTAAACAGAGCCGGTCTATCTCATCTCTTCCGTACCTCCTCAGTCTCCATGGGTTCCTGATCCCTCTTCTCCAGGTCTCCGTCCTCATCATCGCTAGAGTCTTCCGGCTTATCCGGATCCTCCGGCTTGTCAGAGCTCTCCGGTTCTTCTCCCTCCTTCTCCTCACCCTCTGGGGGTTGTTGGTCTGAGGTCAAACAATACTTGTACTATTAACATTCTGTACGCTTTTGATGGTACAACTAGAACCAGTGTAGGACATGTCTTACAATTGTTTAAACATTAGACATTTCTATTCTTCACACAATCTAAAAATAGCACATTGTGAATACAAAGTCGAAGAATAATGATTATATGAGGCAGCTACCGTGAAGGCAGATAATCGTTAGAATTAATATTAAAAAACAAACATAAGTTTTAATTTAATAACATACAGATAAGAATTAAGTTTTAATTGTTTAAAGTTGCTGTTCAATGCTTCCTTTTTTTAAAAAAAAAGAATGGTCGCTATCATAGAATACGAAGTTACGTGCTGGTAAACGTACCTTTCATGTCGTCGATGTCGAAGGGGTTTTCCTCCCCCTCATCCGCATCCTTAGCCTCTCCCTCATCTAGCTGGAGGTCATCAGGGAGGTCGAGTTCCTCCGGTTCCTCCTCGGGAGCATGTTTGCCTGTGCATGGAACAAATACAACATTGCTTTAACTTACATTATATTAAATTAACAATTTATTACTATCAAACAGAATTTATTCCAAAATTTTAGTTACGTATTTGAATTGACCTTTTAGAAGTAAAAGTTTATGTTTAACAAACATGATGACTTTATTTCACTAAGAAAACTACCATAGGCCTAAAATTCTTTTAAACTAAATTAATTTAATGTCTATACAGGAAATTGAAATGATTAATGAAGAACACCAAACACGCTGTAAAAAGACAATAAACAGCATTCAATTAATATTAAAAATAATACAACCTAGAAACTTAAGATATTTTTTTTAAAGAAAAATTGGACATGCCTTTCTTAAAAAGGATATCTTATGAAACAACGTGACACACTTCGCTAGCTACTGCCACGCCGACAGCTGGCCCTTAGTTCTAACCAGAGTCGATAAAGAAGTTTCCCCGTTGGGGAGGTCCTCCAACTCCCTATACCCGCCCTGGGTTAAATAAAAAGTCGTTTTTTGGCGTTGGAATCTAACGTTCCGCGCGTCTCTGTGTGGACGTTTGATGAAACTACTTCAATAAAAGTACGTCACTTTTCTACTAGTAGTTAACAGTCGATGACGACAAATGGCGGAAACGTCAAAATATTAAATACGATCGAATGTTGGCGAATGTTTTGGCATAAAGCAAACTCTCTTTATAAATGAGGATATTTCTGATGGAGTAGACCTAAGCTTAGGAGCTAGGCCGACAATATTTTTGTTCAAGATTTCGATTTGAGTGCCTAGGGCGTACTTACGTCTAAAAACTGTATTGTGGCCTTGGGCCTAAGCTACACTTACGTCCGTAAGGCTAAAACAAGGCATATCTCAATTTATTTCTCACAAAAATGTCAGTGACGTCTGCGAACAATAATACATCAAAAGAAAATCGTTAAAAAAGGCTAGGGCACTAGGCTAATATGATTGAAATAAAAATGTAAGTTTGACGATTCGTCTTAAGAGTCACTGCACATCGATAATCTACTGAACATATTTAGATTGCAGTGCTTTTAGTAGTTTCACATTGGCGCTAGATTCCGTTTTGACTTGGGAGTAAGGGGACCTCCCCAAAGGGGAAACTTCTTTATCGACTCTGGTTCTAACTCACCGTGGTATGGATCAACGTGATCGTCGTCTTGTTCCGGTTCATCCATCTCGTTTATCTCCTTCTTTTTCTTTTTCTTCTCCTCGTCTTCTTCGTTTCCTTCTCCCACGTCCTCCTCTCCGGGCTTCGACTTGTCATCCTTGGCGCTCAACTCTGGTTCCTCCGTCTTCTCTCCGGAACCTGGAGGCAGAGATACTACTGTCAACGCAAACTAGGTCACGCTGAAAGCCACCCTTGGCAATAATTAATACATAAAACTCCATATCCTACAAGAGATTTAAACGAACGATGAATTGGCATCACATTATCTTCTTGATTGATAATATTAAAACTAGGAATGGGCAAAAAAATTGATATTTCGATATGATATCGATAATTGGAAAAAAATTCGATATCGATATTTGATTTCATATCGAAATATCAAAATTTACACAAAAAATGCTAAATTTTGCTAAATTTTGGTGGAGGTGCTGGGTAGGTAGTCTAAATTAAATTACCCTGGCTGGTGCATTTGCTGGAGGTGCCGGGTCATAAAACGCGATTGTGAGATCGTAAATAGGTTTATGGTGACACCTTATCAACCCTATTTGGCCAAAATTATGAAAAATAACACTAAATTTTTTTTTTTTTTTTTATTTTTACAAACAATTACATTTCGATATATCGATAATTGAATGATATGTCATAGCCCAGCCCTAATTAAAACACTACAAATTTTACTCTAACTAGGAGAAAAAGTATGTTATAATATTTGTTCTGTTCTAATTTTTAATGATGGTGAGCTACAACAGTGTAAGACCATTTAAATTGATCACAACAGAAAACAGATCCATGAGCATCCTGTCAGAAGTTACTGATTACAAATAATTATTATTATACGCACATAATTGACAAATTGTTATAATGTAAGTGAATGAAGTTATAGCTCTGCTGATAAATAATGTAGTAAAATGAGTCCTGCCTCTCCTAAACTGCTAAATCTGCACCAAAACAGATAACCTTGGAGTGGACAGACAAGATTATCAACCGAGCCATTGTCTCACCTTTCTCTTCTCCCTCCTTCTCGTCCCCTTCGCCGTCTTCTTCGTCTTCCGGTTCAGAATCCTCACCCCAGATCTGTGAACGATACAACGCTTGTATGAGCGACATGCATGGATTATTTATCATTTAGTACCTGAACATATTAGGAAATAAAACATTTTTCAAGGCCGCTATTTGCAATGAGTCGCAAAAAAGAAAACTAGATATATGCTGGAAAATAATAAATAGAGATAGGATTATGCAAAAAAAAAAAGTAAAGTAGTGAAAAAATATAAATATATATATATATAATATAAAGCTTACTTAAACTGGGAACATGAATAAACATGTTTCAGTGGGGGAAAGGTACAGAAGGACGACAGCTTACCTTGAAAAACGTTAGGTAGGTCGCACAGACACAAATAGATGAGTAGACAAAGTTGCTGATACGTTTCGACCAACTAGTGGTCTTTATTACTCAGCGTGAGAAGAGATACTAAAAGTAGTTCTAAAGCTAGCATGGTATGTATAATGAAGGCGCTGTCGGTTGGTGGTAGCAGGTAGAACTAGGTCTAGGGGAGGCAGAGCAGGGCGCGCCTGCTACCTGTTGTTCAGGTTAGGAGGCTCGCGAGATCTGGTGATGTGTTGGTGAGATAGCTCCCAGTTTCTTAGCTCCAACTGCCTGCAGTCATCGGGAAGCGCCTTGATGATTCTCGTTGTGAAAGTCTTTGAAAGGGAGGCTGTGTTCAACAGCATGCTGGGCCACAGGTTTGTCTGGATCCATCTGTTTGACACTTTGACGGTGGCCTGTCATACGGGTTCTCAGTTCATTAGTGGTAAGGCCTACATACTCTGCCGGACACTGCGTGCACTTGAGCTGGTAGACTACGTTGGAGGTGAGACAGCTGTTGTGGTGATGGATGGGGTAGGTGACCCCTGTGGCTTCAGCAGTGAATGTCTTGGTAGGTGGATGCATAGGGCAGGTTTTGCACCTAGGGCGGTTGCAGGGGTAAGATCCTATTGGAGGAGCTCTCTGCGGACGAGTTGGAGGCCTAGTGGGGTCCCGTTGATAAGCGAATCTCCTATGTTAGGTGGTCGTCTGAAGAAGACACGTGGTATCTTGTTGGCCAGATGATGAATCTTAGGGGCAGCTTCAAGGATGGGCAGTCCACTCTTGATTATGCCGTTAAGTCTCTGCAGCCCCGGATGCCAGCGCGTCACTAGGGGATGGCGCTATTGTTCGTGTTGGCCACCTGGGTCTTCTGGGTTTGCGGCCTGGAGATCCGCTGTCGAACCACGTCACGTTCGTACCCCCGAGCTACAAACGCGTTGGTGATTCTGTCACAATAGTATGAGAGCCCTTCCGGGTCAGAGCATATGCGTCTGCCACGCACTGCTAACGAAAAAGGTAGGGCATGTTTAGTGTAGGTTGGGTGACAGCTGCTGTTGTGCAAGGACTGTTGACTGTTAGTCGGTTTGAAGTGGACCTTGGTGCTAATGTTGCCTTCATAGAGGAAGATGTCCACGTCCAAGAAGGTGACGTGAGACGCAGGGGGATGGCATAAAGGATGCATAAAGATAAATGGAAAAGTGCTCGTTTAATAATAATATACATGTAATAATATTGCATTGTGTAGCACAGACAAAAAAAGTACGGCCCGGTCCATGAGCTACTGACACTTAATCCTCATTTTTGATTTTGTCATAACCTAACTTACATTCTTCAATATGTTCTAATGACAGAAAATAGTTAGCATCACAACTTGCTTACGAAGGACTGACAAGGTATCTCACAACATACTCACACTCGTAGCTTATGATTGCTGTACGAGGAATTAGGATGGATGGGTGGGTGGGAAACATGCTGTGACTCGCACTCCTGAACTCAGCATCCCTCAGTGCCACCCCCAAGGTAGATGCTGCAAGGATGGGGGAGGTTTATTATAATAGAGCAATTACACATAGCCCTAGTGCAAATCGTGGCTTGACTACAACATTCTTGCTGGGGATATATTTTAGAGCCATGCTCTGGGCCAATTCTACTCCGGGCCCAGACGGAATATACATAATGGCAACAGGTACCTGCTGGTCCAGCTTGTCAGCTCCCTCCTCCGTCTCCCCCATCTCCTTGTCCGGTTCCTCCTCCTCGGGACCAGACTCTTCGTCCTCATCTTTCTCCTTCTCTTCCAGCTCTTGGGCCTTACCGCCAAAGTCCTCCGACATCTCCACACCCTTCTCTTCTTCCTACAAGCAAAACATGTCACTCGTTACAACTCATGGGGGATAGATGAAACACACAATAAGATATGTGGTTCAATCCTGGACCATTGTCCTACTTTATTCACGATATTGAAGTGTCACCTCTAGACACAAACAAACACAAAAGGAGGTAGACATAAAAGGTAAACAATGACCGCTAATCCACAATAAAACAGCCATCAACATATACCTACCATGAATCTTCAACAATTTCAAATAATGAATTAAAGTTTAAATAAATTATCCACTTTATTCCGAAAATCGAAATGTCAACTTTAGACCCACATACTGTGATCGAAATTGGTATGGAATCTGAAAAGTAAGCTATGACATCACAATTTCAAAACCCTGAATTCGAGGCTAAAAAACAACTTTCAAAACTTTATTCACAACGTCAAAATGCCACCTCTAGACTCAAATACTATGATCAAGACTTGCATCGAAAGTAAACAATGATCAGTGATTAAAAACAATCAAATGTACACCACGAATCTGCAACAAGTGGCGCGTACCTTGCAATCCTTGTCGTCATCCTTCCTCTCCTCCCCCTGAGGCCTGGCGTCCTCCAAGTCGTCCTGACTGTCTATCTTGTCGGAGACGTCCTTCTCCCCCTCCCCCTCTCCCAGGCCCATCCCGCCCGTAGCCTGGCTCTCTCCGCCATCTTCTTGCGGCATCAGGTTGGACGGGATGCAGAAACCCTGTCACAACGAACAAGATCATGTCAAGCACATCGCTAACTAACATTCACGATGTCAACCAGTAGGCAAGTAATCAAATTTGTTCATCAACCGTCAATAGATTAAAAATAAGATGTTCATACTTAAGTTATTAATTTCACAATCAAGAATTATAAAATGTTACGAGAATTAAAATGAAATAAAAAAGGGTGGTGTAAATGGTATTTTATTTACCAAATTTTACTTGGGAAGATATTTATTTACCATAATGTGAGTCGATGAATTTTAGGGAGCATACTGATTACATTCCCGCTCATGTAATAAATACGTGAATCAAGCCGTTTAGTACAATGGGATGGCAGTTTCTTTCTAAGAAGGGCTAGTTTGTACAACGTGCTGACTCGTGTAGGTAATTGTGTGGGTAACAGTCTTACCTTGGCGGTGAGGTTGAGGAACACGGCAAGTAGCACAGAGAGAAGCTTACTGGACACCCTGTAGGCGGCTACTTGTTGAGTGAGGAAGAACTGGCCCAGCAGAGTTAGTTGCTCAAGGCACGGCACGCACCGTAGCAGGAGCCTAGAACAGGAGGTAAGAAAACCTTCAAACACTCGCATAAACATTATGTGCACACCACAGTTATGCAGCATCATAAATATTTGGGACAAATTAGCAATTTATTGTATTAATTAATGGCAAGTTACAACGTTATTAAAAAATAATTAAAAAACAAGATACAAAAAAAACAATCAAAAGTAATTTATTATTTAGGCTCTAGCATTAGCAGGGTCCTATCAATGTAACATTTGTAATAATTTGTTGTCTGCTCTATTTTGACCCTAATCTAACCTGTGACACCACGTGCCACAGTCAGCCCTCGACTCGAAGCCTACTCACCGCTTGCACACATCCGCCGCTTCCTTCGCGCAGCTCTCCACATTCAAGTGCTCCGCTAACACCCTCGTCAAGGCACTCAGCTCGTCGTTCACTTTACGCATGGCGAGATCGTCAAGGTCTTTGCTCAACGCCGTCAAGATCTTATCTTGGAGATGGTTTTCTTCGATTGGATTCTCTACGTCCTCCTCTTTGTCTTCAGTCGTAACCTTGACAAACAAACATCTTTTAGAGCTAAACGTTCAACTTTGACACATGTTGTGATACCAAATCAAATATATGACACCGTCCTATGACCTAACTAGAATAATTACTATTACAATAAGTTTAGGAGAACATATGATTTAGAGGTAGAACTAAGGTAATTATTATGGAGAATCATTGTTTGTCTTTGTACGGTAGATACATAGATGTAGATGAATGTTCTTCTGTGCATTCCTTGTTAAGCTATGTGTTTTTGAGCATCAAACCAACAAACTAGATTTAGTAACATCACCCTCTTTTTGTACATTTTGTTACCGTACTACTTATAAATATATATTTCTATTTTAGCCACCATTTTGACTTTTGCAGTCAGTGGCCATTTTCCTTTCTCTCTTGAGTGAACAAGACCTCGTGTCGAACGTCTCGTGTTTTTTCTGTGTTATGTAAATATTTATGTCTGTATTTATCAAGAAATTCAGCAGCCACCATCACTTTTCGAAGGTAAGCTGTTGGATCCTATCCCACACCAATATATCTTAAACATCTATTACTTAATTAATCTAATCATTTCTAGTATATTGATTGACCATGTTAATGAAGGCTTGTTAATGCGTGTATCTACCTTGAACTGGAATCATCAACTCTCAACTCACCTCTGGTTCTGGGACGACCATGTCAGCAGCCACAGAGTATCTCTTGTAGACCTTCTGGATGGCGAACAACACGGTCTGCATCAGCTTCTCTGTCTCCAGCTTGAAGTGCTCAACATCGATGGGAGAACTCTGCACTGCGCTCGCGTCAATCGTCGGCTCGGTTCGCGGCGATTCATCGAGTTCCTTTTTAAACTTTGCGACTGCGTTCGTCAGCGTCGCCTCTAGGGACCTTAAACTGTTGGCCATTGGGTTCAGCGTGTATCTAGCCGGGGGAGTTTCTTCCGTGGCGGAACTAACTTCCGTGGCCGGCATCTGTGGAGGTTCGGTTTCGAAAAGCGACTTCACCTCCTTGATTTCGTTGACAATGCTCTCGAGCTGGGCGAAACCGCTGACGAGTGTTTTGTATTGCGTCGGCGACATTAGAACGCCGTCGTTTCGTTCCGACTCGACGTGAGAGTTGAAGTTTGAGAACTTCTTCGGCTTGACCTTATCCCAGCCATTCTTCATCTTGTTAATTGCAGATACGAGGCCCTTCACCTTGTGAGCGGCTAGCTCCCAAGTCTCATCTCCCTTACAAGCAGCTACAATCCTGGGCACCGCACCCTGGCTTTGCAGCACGGGAACCTGAAATATGTGTATAATAAACATAAATCTTAAGACTATGCACATTGTAAATCAAATGATTGATTTTGATATTTATTTATGCATTTTAAAGTATTTTAATGTTGGTATAAATAAAATACCTCAATACATACAGCAGTTTTAACTTTTAAATAATGTATTTAAATAATTGCAATAATGAAGTACCGTATTTATGCAAATATAAGCCGAATTAACATTTCAACACAATTCAATTTATCAATAGGTGGAGTACGTACTACTGATTCCCGGTTTTTAAATATAAGCTCGCTTTAACAGATAGTGTCGTTTGATAGCATGTCGTAAAGATTTGCCTCAACTGAGACTCGAACCCAGAACCACGGCTCTATGTAGGCTTACGTATGGTACGTAGAGCCAGACACTGTGGGTTCGAGATACAGCTGGGACATTTTTTAGCACAATTGCTATCAAACAAAATGGCATTTTACAACAAACTTTAAAATTTGAGAGGTCAAAATAGGGGTGAGGCCATTTCTTGATGAAAGCTTATAAACAAAAGTGGATAAATACAGTAGTTTTAAAACAATTACAATGTACAGATCATGAACAGATCTAATGGCGAGAAAACCATAACACAAAGACTAACCTCAAACTCCAGGTCTTGTGGGCAGAGTGAGGCGGTCGGGCAGGAGGCGATGAGAAGGGAGAACTGCTCCAAGGTCAGTAGGGAGGTCACGAGGAGGTCGTGGAAGGTCGCGAACCAGGTACGCAGCTTGGCCTGAGACGGGAGGCTGACTTCGCCGTCGTCTAGCGCTTGGAGCTGGGAGATCTGGCAACGCAGCTCGAACAACGAGTCACTGGTGACAAACACGTCGAGCTTCTGCTTCTGAGCGGTCCGCTGGGAAACAGAATCAAACACTCCGTTATACGTATAAACAATGCTGGCTGAAAAATTATATTATAAGTTGAGGTTAATAGAAGAAAAGATGGTAAGGTTACTTACAAAGATATATTCTTTCACAACCTATGGAGTTTTCCCTTACAAATAAGTAATTGGGCTTTATAAAGTGGATAGTGTGATGGTTGGTTATATTTCATAAATAAAATACTGTAATACACAACAATATGGAGCTAAAAAGAAAGTTGTTAAATCTAAGTGGGTAGATAAAAAACGCAATTTCTTAAATTATTAAAATAATAAAAATGCCTTAAACAAACAAATAAGTAAATAAATAAATATGAAAATAAATAAGATTAGAATAAATTGGTTGTTTTTAGAGTCTACTCACTCAGTCACATAACAGATTTTCAGTGGGGGATATTGAAGCCAACTTTTAGCTTGGTTCTGTGTGAATAGGACAATGGTCAAACTAATCTCCCACCAGAGCGCAGAACGATCGGGAAGTGACCACTGTTGTCTTTACGTTGATAAAATAGGAATTTAACAACATCTTGGCGGCGGTGGTCAATTCCCGATCATGCAATCCTGGCGGAAAATCGAGGCAAACCAGCTTGGCATTGCCCTATGGTTACAGATAATAATAATAATATACATTGAATACTTACCATGAGATGAATGGAGAATCCCCTGATTCGCTCCAGATTCGGAGGTCCGAGATCTTTGGAAGGCGCCTGCATCGTGTTGTTGAGCAGACAGATCCTCGCGCTGAACTTCCAGAAGTATTCCTCGCAACCTTCCCAGACGGAGAGAAGCTGGTAGTCCGCCTTTCTGTAGGCGAAACCAGACAAGGGATTTAACGACTAAACTACCGGTACTCTTAAACATCCACCAAATACCTCAGTAAGTTGAATACCGGTATTCTCGGGCGAGTTTTGATTTATTAACTAGCTTTAATCAGCTCTCTTGCACAATTAAACTAATATAGAATGTACTTAAGGCCTACCTATATGATATTCAATGGCACATCCAATATAGGCTATTGTACAAAAGAGCAAATGAAAACTGGGGCAGGGCTATGACATCATTCAATTATCAATCATACAAAAATATTTTAAACTAGGAAAACGCTAAAGTCCCGCCGCGTTGTTGGATGAGCGTATTGGTGCATTGAGCTGCCATGTGTTATGCAGATTTTCTGTTGTTCTGTGAAAAAATTATTACTAAGTTCAAATTTTTTTTAAAATTAAATTAAATTTAATAAAAATTAAACTTAAATTTTAAATTTTTTTAATTAATCGTAATTTTAAAAAAAGAAAAAAATTGGGATTTTTATAAGAAATAATTATTCGATTGCGCTCAAATTTCACACGAATTTAATTACATAAAATTAAGGTTCTGTGAAAAAATTTATTAAAATCGGATAAGCATGTAGATGGTGTAATAATTAAAAAATGTTTTAAAAAATAAAAAAACCAATAAAGTATTCATTTTCATGAGAAATAATTTTTCGATGTGCTCAAATGGTTCAACAGAGATTTTAAGTCATAAAATTATAAGGTTCCTCGTGAAAAAACATAAAATCGGATAAAGAAGAAAAATCGATTTTTTTAGTAGAAATAATTTTCGCAAAAAACGACCTAAGACTAAATATAAAAATAAATAATTCAAAAATATAAAAAAATATGAAAATTGCGATTTTAGGATCTATATTTTTGATGGGTCAAAAACGTAGAGTTAAGTACTAATTTTGAAGATAAAATTAATGATTTGATGTTACTCGTTTTTATGACATCGTGCACACAATCAGTGCACAAGTACAACAGAAAGAAAAAAAAAATTTCCGGATTCTTTCCTTCCAGTGTAGTAAATGAATCTTCGCTCCTCGCTACGTCGACCAAAATTGGCGAAAAAATTAAAAATTATATGGTATTTGGTCAGCCTATAATTTATCATATGTTGGGTAAAGTGTAAAAGCCTGTTGATGTGCTGATGGGTTGAGTGTCCGCACTCGTTTTCTATGCCAGTGGCACCTCAATGACGGCCCAACGTAGGTCTAACAATTCTTGTGAATTAACTACATTTACGTAGAACCTCTGACTTCACGTTATTCTCGCTGCTTGGTGTTGAGGTCTTTGGACACCTTGGAGGACAAAAGAAATGCCCATGTGAGGAATAACGGTCACAAATCCTTCAATGTGCAAACTTGAGAGACAAAAACTTTGTACAAAAACAAATTAGAAAATCATAAATGTCAAACGAAAGTACTGTTTTGCCGTGCCTGCATCTACATTATTATGTCATCATTTGTCTAGTCCAGTAGAGATATGCCTCCCTCTCGTTACTGTCCATGCCTTCTGGCATTTCTTCTATCACTTCCTTTTTGATAACGTGGCCGTTTTGTAGGGGCCCACTGTTGGTTTTAAATATTTCTTTACTATAAGAATCTAGACAAGTATGATCACAATTGGTAATCACAATTGGTAGGCCCAACTAAACAGTTTCATGCCCTAAATGTCTGCTTACAACATTATTCATACCGTTGAAAAGAGAAACAAAAAGAAGAAAGACAGAATAGGAACATAAGGATAAGAAAAATATGGGAAAATAGGAAATATATGGCAAACCATTACTGTGCAACTAGGCACATAGCATCCCGAATGAATGAATGAATGAATGCAATGAAATAACTACTACTTACCTCCATGTTCTTGAGAAGGTTGGCCGTGTCGATGAGGTCCGCAACCAGTCCGTCCACCGTCTGGATGAGGCGCGGGTACGAGGAAGCCAAGATGGCCTCCTTGCACAACTTGCGAGACTTTGAGAAGAACATGCTCATGTGGTCGAGCAGGTCGGACTGGATTGCGTCGTCCTTGGAGATGAACTCCTGTGGACGAGGCAAGCAATCAACATAGATGAGTCATACGTCTGTTCGTTTGTTGTTTGTTGGTAAAATAAACAGCGTAGAGTTTATTTTCCAATCAAAATTATTTATTATTCTTCCTGCTTTCAAAGAAGACGTTTCCAGGTCCTAGACATTTTTTTACTTCGTAAATGTACTAACTTAAGACGAGTCACTGAGGCTGGCGCGGAGATGAGTTTAGGCCCTCAGCTTTCTGTTTTTTCCGGGTAAACGGTTTATGGCACTATCAAATTTCACACTAACATTAATAAAGAATCAATCTATGCTATCTAGTATGCATATTCCTAAATAAATTAATTGATTTTGAATGAAAAATTAGTGAAATAACCAAAATTTACTCCATTTAGGTCAACTTCGAGAATTTATTCCAAGTGCACAGATTTTTTTAACTCAAATTTTCAAACTGGATATCAACGTTTCAATCAATGTGAACGCGATGTTTATTTAGTATCAATACCTAACGGTTTCGCCCTTACTCTCACGATTGACAGAGCTAATAATTGTGTCCAAGTCAAAGGAGAAACTAGCACCTAAAAGGGGTCCCCGGTGATTCTAAATGTCTAACGGTTTTGCTCTTACTCTCTCGGTTGTCGAGGTTCAATACATTAAAAGGAACTAGCAAATAGACGGGTCCCCGGTGATTCTAAATGCCTAACGGTTTCGCTCTAACTCTCACGGTTGCCGAGATAAATGCAATAAAAGAAACTAGCACCTACTGTTTGTCTCACCATATCTTGAGCCCGGCGTTTTAGGGTTCAAAGAAACTAGGATGTCGCCTGCTCTATTATGAAAGGTTGTAAACCCGTCTGTTCACGCCGATGTTCTTGTTTAGAATAGTATAGTTTCTAGGTTTGTTTATATTTCGCGTATCATCTCTTGTATTTCTCGTTGTGATCTGATTCACCCTGGTTACCCCTCTTTTCCCCTCTTCATGACTAGTTTTTCTGTTATCTCTTCTCTCGCGATTAGACCTCGTTGCCAGTTGCCCGTCTGCCTTCACAGGGTGAAGTTTGTTCTCTTGGCTGCTCTGAGAGCAGATCAAACTTCGATTCTCTTAGTCTCATATATTCAGTGCGAAGTGTACAGTGCACCAGTTCATCTCCGTTCTCAAGTTCGCCCGACTTCCAGTCCACACTCAAGCTCACAGTTCGTTCGCCATCCAGTTGATACTGCAGTCTTGGGTTCGATGCCTTCCAGGCACATTTTCTTACTTCATTCTCTCTCCTTCCAAGCTCGAGCTCTTTAATTCTTTCCTATCTGTTACGTGGTGTGCTCACCAACTACGTCACCATGCCTACCATGCTCTGAACTTCATTTCACGCCCGCATTACATCTTAGGGTAAGTTCAGTTGCTAAGTTCAATCATACAGTCCACAAAATACCATTTCTCAAGGCCACGGCCCCATCACCGTCCAAATTTGACGGGAAGGATGGGCCTCTCTGTAATAACAAAGTACAATCACATCCGATGCAAGTTGGTTGCAACCTCCCGAGTATCGAAAACCACTTGTATGTAGGCCTGGGTTTAGTGGTTTACTCTTCTTGCTGCGCCTACACTACTATAATGCCGCGCAAGATCAACGTTTCAATTACACTCGCTCCATCAATATCATCCCCATACAGGATATAGGGCCAAGGTCGCACTGGATGTGACTGTACTTTACTGCTTTGCGGAGTCCACTTCAGCTGTCAAACTGTGATAAGTTTACAATGTGACCACCACGGCCTGCGCTCTTTGAACCCTCAAAAACGCCGGGCTCAGGATATGGTGAGACAAACTGTAGAAGGGGTCCACGGTGATTCTAAATACCTAACGATTTTGCCCTAACCCTCACGGTTGTCGAAATTAATGCGATAAAAGAAACTAGCACCTGGGAGGGTCCCCAGTGATTCTTAATACCTAACGGTTGCGCTCTAAATCTAATAGTTGACGAGAAAAATGTGATATAAACATCTAGCAGTGGCTGAAAAAATTATACATGGTGTTCCAGGGAGGTTATCCCCCAGTGATGCTAAGTACCTAACGGTTTTGCTCTTACTCTCACGGTTGACGATCTTTGAGAAATGTTTATTTGAAAGAAAAGACTTAAGAAAGTATAAAGTAAAATAATAGTAAGTAATAATAAATAGTAAAAAGTATGGTTCTGAAAACAAACTATGCAATGAAATTCCCCTATTTTTTTTCCTCGAAAAAACGCCGACAGGGCACAAACTTAAGCATAGAGAAAAGTTTATGAATGATTATTTGACCATGTAAAGTATGTTCCGAATTTCCAAACATATCACCCAAATTCCGCAATTTTATTTTTTCCTCCAAAAAGGGAAATATAAGATCGGATTACCAGAGAATGATGGTCCACACCTCACCTCTATCGAAAGGTATTATCATGTGAGGCAGCCAGGTGCGGTAGACAGGTGCGGCAACCGGGTGCGGTAGCCAGGTGCGGTAACCCGGTGCGGCAATCAGGTGCGGCAACAAGGTGCGGCAACAAGGTGCGGCAACAAGGTGCGGCAACAAGGTGCGGCAACCAGGTGCGGCAACCAGGTGCGGCAACCAGGTGCGGCAACCAGGTGCGGCAACCAGGTGCGGCAGCCGGTTGCGGCACCTGGTGCAGCAGCGAGGTTCGGCAATCCGGTGCGGCACAACCACATAACCACATAACGATATAAGGACATAACGACACAACCACATAAAGACATAACCACATAACCACATTTTGACATAACCACATGACGACATAACTACATAACCACATAACAACATAACGACATAACCACATAACAACCTAACTGTTTCGCTCTTACTCTCAGGGTTGACGAGAAAAATGTGATATAAGCATCTAGCAGTGGCTGAAAAAATTATACATGGTGTTCCAGGGAGAGGGTCCCCGGTGATGCTTAATACCTAACGGTTTTGCTCTTACTCTCAGGGTTGAGATCTTTGAGAAATGTTTATTTGAAAGAAAAGACTTAAAATGATGTTTTCTTCGTAGTAAAGCATGGTTCTGAATTTTAAAACAAACTATGCAACGAAATTCCGCTATTTTTTTTCCTTGAAAAAACGCCGAAAGGGCACGAACTTAAGCATATAGAAAAGTTTATGAATGATTATTCGACCTTGTAAAGTATGTTTCCGAATTTCCAAACAAATCACCCAAATTCCGCAATTTTATTTTTTCCTCCAAAAAGGGAAATATTAGATCGGATTATCAGAGAATGATGGTCCACACTTCACCTCTATCGAAAGGTATTATCATGTACGGCAGCCAGGTGCGGTAGACAGGTGCGGCAACCAGGTGCGGCAACAAGGTGCGGCCACTAGGTGCGGCAACAAGGTGCGGCAGCCAGGTGCGGCAACCAGGTGCGGCCACTAGGTGCGGCAACAAGGTACGGCAACCAGGTGCGGCAACCAGGTGCGGCAGCAAGGTGCAGCAACAAGTTGTTATTGTATACATATTCTATTACTTTATACTATAATTATTTTTTACTACCTAGTTGTTATTGTATACATATTCTATTACTTTATAGTATAATTATTTACTAGGAAACGCTCAGTTGGACGCGTTGATAAGCGAGCACGTGTTATAGCTAGACCCACATTGCACATTTTTTTAAATTTTAAAATTCGCGACGTTCGCTGTCCACGGGGCCATGTTTCCAATATTATTTATTATTGCCAAGGTATTTGGGTAAACTCGTGGGTAAATTTTTACTTTGTGGACAAAATCCACCGCCATCTAGAGGACCTTGACATCATTTCCTTGGGAAAACTATTTAAACTCTTTGGTAACAAATAATACACTGCTTCCTCGATAGTATTTTGATTACTTCTAGGTGGCAATGCATAGTGCACCTCGTGCGACTTTGCGTTGCCATGGTAACGTTGCTTTTTTTTATAATGTAACTTCCATCTACACTACTTATCGGATCAAAATAAAATTAACATATTCGTGACCAGACGGACATTCTAAATGATTTGGCCATCTCAGATTTTGTTGCCGTTTAGTTTGAAAAAAAAAAACTTTTGATTAACTTTAATGTAATTTTGTAACTTTTCGAACGAGTTTGCCACAAAACTAATGGCATTCAATCGAGAACGAAGCTTGCGGATGGTCAAAATTTCAACTCGATCCGAGCCTCCGTTCGAACGTTATGGCGAGACATACAAACAAAAAAAAAACAAAAACAAAACCAGTGACTATTTTTTCCGGCAGAGTCAAATGGAAACGCTTGCTTCGCTCGCTTAACTACATTACATTACCCGACTGCTATGCAGACTTATGTTTTTATTGTTTGTATGCTTGAAAAAAAAATTATGCCTACTTGCTTTTAGTAACTCAACTTTGCTAAATTATTATTAACTGAAAAATTTAATATTCAAAAAAGTTTTTCAGGGCAATGTGTGTATCACGCCTACCTTGAGTGCAGTTGCTGCTACAAACTGCGACGGCACAAGGTAATGCTTCTGTTGGTTGCGCAGAGCTCGGTTGGGTGTGAAGCCGTCGTTTATCGAAGTCGTCTCTTCCGTTACGTTGAGCAGAGAGTTTGCCACCGGCTGCTTCAACACTCCCTGATGCAACATTGAGGTTTGTATTAGCTTTCTGCTTCATCTTTATCCCTGCTGCAAGCTTGCTTTAGCTTGACAGTGTGATTATGTAAAAACATACTCTAGTTAAAACAATGTGACACTTCAACAACTTAATATGATGTGTTTACTTTATACCAGGTTAAAAGTTAAGATCTATGCTTATGTGCTCTGTAGAGGTTTTTTATAAAATCTATTTATTTCAAATGACAACATGCAAAAAATAATACTAAAAAATATGCATTTTTTGAGAAGTCATTAAAATTAATTTAAAGGTATCGAAAAGTAAAACTAAACTAGGAATTTTGACTGATCGATGGCTGGCCAATTGGTATTGGATGACCACAGTGGGTCAGAGTACATACTTATTACTTTTATATTAATAGAATTACAATAATTACTGTACCTATAATTCCGAGACTACTGAAACCATCAGTCTCTAACTGTTTAGCAATCATTATAACATTTTTCCATCAGTAGTGTTTTGTGCTCAGTTGTAGTAGGGCAGTCCCCAATAATTGTAATATGAAAATAGCCAAATGCAGCCAACCTTATTGTTTCAATTTCACATGACCCAGTAAAACAAGTTATACAGTAAGTCTATAACATCAATACTCAACATGGACCTACCTCAAACTCCTTGATGTGTTTCAACAGAGTGCGATGAGTTTTCTCAACGGTTTCCTTGATTGCCCAATACGAGACGTCGTTCCACCGAGCGATCTTCACAAAGTCCTTCAACTTCTTCTCTATCGGAGCTCGCAACTGAGTGATCTTCAGAGAGACGTTCTCGGCGAACTGCGAGTAGTAACTGTGCAGGTTCCAAAGAATGCTAAGCAGCTCGTCTAGTAAACAAGAACACGTACGTTTAGTCAACTCGTTGCCATTGATAACACATCAACATTGTACTCATTTTTTCATTTGAAATACTGCACAGTACGTAGATTACACAAATAACAATTTCAAACTTGTACTTTGTTTATTTAATTCTACTTTCAATATTTCAAAATTGCCAACCTCAACCTTATTCTCATATGATTGGCTTGCAATATTGATGGTGCAAGTGATTTTGAAAATAGTATATTAAAAAAGATTGAAAGAAATATATTTAATTTGATATGACCACAATAGGTACTTGAGAACATTTTAGATGTTGTTTTGGACTAGATATTAAAAAAGTTAAACTTAACTGTGATTTAAAACAAGTTTGTTAACATCAGTAGTAATTTAAAAAAATATTTTAATGTCTCTTTGAGAACACATTTGTTTAAAAAAAGGTACCATATATTTTTACATGTACATTGTTTGTGCACTCTCATAGTTTTCAAATAATGATAATACTCGCTACGTTTAGCCGATTGGCATCGCTAATTGATACAAGGTAACAAACAATGTTAGCCGACATGTGTGCATGTCGGTGCTTACTCCTGCGCGTCGAAGGTTCCAAGTGTGCCGTGTGACAGTGGAAACTGTACAGTAGGTCCAACCTCGCCTCAAACTCCCCGAGCGACGACACCTTCATGAAGCTCTCGAGCGCGCTGATCAGAGACGCGGAGTCGATCTCGTCGGCCCCGGCTAGAGGGTTGACGAAGCTGTCCGTCAGCGAGTAGATGTGGAACCACCACTTGGAAGCGCGAGACTTCACCCTGCGAGTACATGGAACATGAATAAACATTACGAACTTGAGAGCTTGAGCCGAGTGAAGCTAGATGTAGCTTGGATAACTGAAAAACTCTCATTACATTGGAATCCTATCTTACTCTCTCCCACAAACTCTGCTAGACCATACATCTCAAGCCAAGACTTTAGAAATATTTACGTAGCAAGACACTACACGCTCAGTCTCCTATCCTCAACCTCAAGAGCCACCAAACCAATTAGAAGCCATTTTGAATGAGCCAGATTTAAACATACACAAAATTATTAAAGAGAAACAATATTAAGAGGTTGGGATAGTCGCGAAATTAAAACCACGCGAAATTACAGTTTTTTCGTGACGTCTCGAGAACGATGCAAAATATCTAAAAACTGATTCTAGACCGAATTGTGGTTTTGTTAGAACAATATAATGCAAGAAAAAATATTCAAATATAATAATTGGTGTAGTTTGTATTTAAGATATGCATTTAATTAATTAAAATTCTAATAAAAACTTAATTACCATCACATTACAATATTTTTTCTTGCATTATATTGTTCTAACAAAACCACAATTCGGTCTAGAATCAGTTTTTAGATATTTTGCATCGTTCTCGAGATATCACGAAAAAAACTGAAATTTCGTGTGGTTTTAATTTCGCGACTATCCCATCCTCTTAATACAATTGGATTGAAGGAGTTGAAATGTTGGGAATGTACAGCCGGGGACATAGACAAGGAACATCGGTAAAATTTGCAGTGACATCAATGGTGCCATGATAAAAGCAGTGGCAATACTTCTACTTTGTCCTACACCTATTTAAGATGACTTTTAAAAGCTACGCATCAGACCACAACTCCGAGTGTCTAGCATATTAATTGACGTTGTTTATCTCAAGCCCTGTAATAGTTGCCAACCCGGCCAGACTCACTTCTTGGCCGTGTTGGCGAGGAAGTCCTTCCACACGTTGAGCTCCAGTTTTCTCCAGGCGATGATCTGGTGGGTGAGACTCTGCATCTGAGGGGAGAGGCTGACGCCCTTGTGCGCGTTCTCCTCCCACTCCTGTAGCTTGGTCAGCAGCAGCTCCATCCCGGTGAGGAAGCGCGAGACGGGACTCACCACAGGGAAACTCAGGATGCGGTTCACGATCGTTATGATCTGGGGACAGACACACAAACACGTTATAGGTAGAGTTATTGGTCTCATTTTTTCCTTTATTTTTTTATTTTGTGTTTCCTTGCATTTAAAAACAGTAACATATGCACATAAGTCATCACAGTTTTTATCTCACAGATACCACCTAAGAATTGCTCCTACAGCCTTTAGTAAAAAAAAAAAAAAAAAATCAATTCAATTCAATATGATAAAAAATAAGCAATTAATAAAATATTCAAAATAACAAATTAAAATAAATAAATTAATAAACATTTGTTTTAAAATTGGGATTACATTACATAACATTACAATACACCCACATTTTTAAGGCCTGAGCAAACTTTGAATTTGCTTTATATTGAGTAGATGAATTTAATCGGTATACTGTTTTATGCAAACACTAGGAATTGTGCAGTATACATATTTAATTAACAGGTTAAAAAGCAATAAAGGCAAAGAGGGTAGATAGTTAGTTAATGTTGTTTTAGGGCACTCAACAGTAGAGTTCCATTTCAAGTGTATTGGAATCTTCCAAATTTTCTTATTCCATAATTGTGGATTACCACCATGTTTTCTTCCCTCCAAAGGGAGGAACGTAAGGGAAGACGCAGGGGGTTAATGGGACGGAGTGAGGATGTTGGATAGGTTGGGTTTAACTGGGTGGGAACGGAGGAGTGCTCGTTGCAGAGAGAGCCGGCAAGTATGGAGAAGGAAAAAGTGAAAGAAGAAAATAAATATGAGTAAGGCTGTGTGAATGAAGAAAGGTGTGATAAAAAGTTGCGTGAGAGCTCTCTCTGCAACACGCACCCCAAACGGCCAGAGCTCGCCCTTAGTTTTGGGAAATACACTACTCCCCTACTTACAGGCCAAACCACGGGAAGGAAGCAAGTTGGACTTTGAAGGCCCAAATAGATGATGTTGAGTTTTTTTTTCTTCTAGTAAATGGTAACACTGAATATACTTGCCTGGTTCAAGGTCGGGTGTTCGGGCCATTCGCTCAAGAGTTCCTGCACTCGAAGTGTCAGCTTCTCAAGTATCGGCAGACATTCCTTCACCTGAGAACAGAATCATAGAAAACAGTTGATATACTGATACAAGAACGATAAGTCATTCTCAAGTCCCATATCCACATTTATTCAGAACACACTCACAAAGCTCAGGAGAAATTAAACAATGCTTGTACTTTCTGTGTCTTTAAACAAGTTCTTACCTGTTTTTTGTTTGAGTAAAGAGTTTACAAAATACATATGTGAAAGCCTAGTCCCGTAACTATATGTAAAAATAAATGTCAACAAAACAAGTGTGAAATGTCTAGAGCCAAGCAATTCTGAAATTCTGAAGCTCATTTAAAGCTTGAGGAAAAGATTAAACAGATCGTAGAGACAGAACAAAAGGTGCTTAGTAGCTAAATGCAGATCTAGCACTTACGCTAGAGCAGCACAAGACTTCACCTTACCTCATCGACCCTTGCGTCTCTGTAGAAGTCGTACGCGTGCTTGTTGGCGCCCCTGCTTCCGATGCTCTTGCCCGGACTGCAGGGCGGTGTGTCCCCCTTGGTCATATCCGTGCCGTCAGCAGCTGTCAGCGTCACGGCAGTCAGCACGGCCAGACCGGGAAGCATCTGGCGGTCCAGCGAGCCGTCGCAGCCTTGAGACAGATGCTTCATCAGGCACTGGAAGGTCTTGAATCTGAAAACATGCGACAACAAAATAAAGCTTCAGTTGCAGTGTTAGACTTTCAATTAAATCATAGTGTTTGGGTTGCAGGCTCAATGTTTAATGTTCCAATAATTTCTAAATGCTGTAATTCAAATTGAAGTTATTGGGGTCGATCACAGTTTGGATTGATTGGAGGATGAGAGAGACACATGAGATCTTTAATTAAAAACCAAGACTGTTAGACCGGGAAGATATCAATAACAATACTAACACTTGAACAATAACCACGGTCAGAAAAAAAAAGTTAAAAAACACTTACCAAAAGGGCTTTAATTTTTTTAAGTATCCGCTCCCTTTCTCGTACTACAAGAGAGAGGATGCTTCCAAAAATCAACTCACTTTTGGCAAGTGTTTTTTTGGTTATTATTCGTGTGTTTTTGTTAATGAGATCTTTAGATGACAAAGTTGTTTGTTTGTTTTAAAATTCTGGTTATGAAACCTCTTAAGAACAGAATGACATGTTAAGCCTATAATTGATCAAGTTTAACCCATCTAAAATTCTGGGGTCATGTACAGTACTACTAATTTTATGTTCCTGGGTAACATTTTAACCTACCTATGTTTAGGTCTAACAAAACATAAACACAGAAATACTCGGTGTCTATACAATTCAAAGAATATTCTAAAGACAGCAAAATGTAATTAAGGGATGCTCCTATGTATATATTTAATGAAACTAAATCTATTGGAAAAGGCTCAGGCCACCTACAAGTTAAAGTTAAACCACACTAGCAGCCACGCACCTCTCTACGAAGGGCGATATGTAGTCGGCCTCCAGATCTCTGGCCGCCGCCTCCAGCCAGTGCGTCCTGGTGGCCAGCTGTATCACCTCCGAGTGTAGCACGCACACCTCGTCGATGTCCTGGTCGGTGATGAGCGGCAGCGCGGGGCCCCACCTCGAGGCTAGCGCGCATGTACTCGAGGCTAGAGTACTTCTGGAGGTCGCCGAAGTCGGTGTCGGACGTCGAGGGGAAGAGCTCCTTCATGTCCTGTACGATCTGCTCCTCGTCTGTTAGGTTCTCTGACCGGGTGGCCGACCTGGGGCATAACGATGTCAGGGGTTAGCTCGCGCTTATAACGATGTCAGGCATTAGCTCGCGCATATAACGATGTCAGGGGTTAGCTCGCGCATATAACGATGTCAGAGGTTAGCTCGCGCTTATAATGATGTCGTCAAGCACAGTTTTAAGGAACTCTCTTTTAGTCTTTTAACAAGTTACTGGACAGTGGAAATATATTAATTAATTAATATCGAGCCGTATTTCCAACTAAGTCGGGTAAGTGGTGGGAGGTTCCCACCACATTCTTGGCTCCCTGGGTTTATCGAAGCTGGCTAGCCATGCCTGACGCTTCTCCCATATCATCCATATATAACATATCATAACAAAATGAAATAATTTTAATGCTTACTAATCAAAATTACAACAAGGAAACTAGTATTTTCTGAACAAAGTGATAAAAATATCTTGTCAATTTAAGTAAAAAGTGAACTTGTAAGCAAAGGAACAACAATGAAATCTAGCGGATATCACTGGAAGCTTGGACCTGCATCTTCTCATCGGTCAAGTCTCCAGCACTGAAAATCGAAGGCCTACTAGTAAATGCTAGTAATAGTTAACGTTTCATGATTTAGTGGACCGACTGTTCATACGATCTTTGACAAGGGTGCTGCTGTAACAAACAATGTACGAACCTGAGAAATGGTGGGAGGTATAAATATACCCTTCACGCTATCTGGATAGTCATTGCTCTACGGATAATGATTAGGACTTAACGTTAACAAGTCAGTTTGGTACATTGCTTAGCGACCTGTAGGGTATATATTCTCAGACACGCAGGCTGTCGGAGCATCAGACTTACTTGGTAATGAACATCGAGTCCTCGGCGACCTTTGCCTCTTCCTTGGCGAGCTCTTGAGCCTTCCACGCGGTCACAATCTGATCCAAGAGGTCGTTCAGCTGGTTCCACGATCGCGCGTCGAACTCACCGCGCGCGATGATGTAGTTGCGCAAGTCCTCCAGGCTGCACTTGATCATCCTGGAACAAAGAGAAAGGTTCAGCTTTAAAGAAGTTAATCAGCTGTATGTTTTCATTTCATTTCAATTGCAGCTTTGATCATCGATGGCATACATGGTTACAACATACACATCATAAAAGCTGGACAAAACTATGTATTGGTACTTATTTATTTCATAAAAAAGTAGGTAAAGATAGATAAGATGGTATAGATTTAAAATGAGAAAAACAGAATAGGCCCAATGTTTTGTAGATAAGTCAATGGTAAGGTCACTGAATGCTTTTTTGAAATTGATTTATGTAGGGCCTATGAATAAATTAAATTTAAACGGATTTAAAAAATGCAATAAAATGGCCATTTGCCCTATTTCCATCTCTGGCACTAAACAATATCAACGATCAAGTGAATTGATTGAGGTATCAATATGATTTTATTACTAAAGGATTTTGTCACTGTGTATGGACCTATTGTTTGCTTCTCACATCCATTTCATTACACTATTATGATACATTTTATGTAACTACTTGTATATGAAATTAAAAACATTAAAACCAATTGTCAACCAAGCCCACGCCTTGCCCTACCTGTAGCTCCTCTGTGCGGTGAGCTCCGAGTCCAGCGTGGTCTGTACGATGTGCTTCATCTCGCTCGAGGTGCTGTTATCTATCGTGTCCGGTATCGACTCGGATGGAAACAGGCTCAGTTTCTCGACTGCAGCAAAGGGGTTCTCGTCGTCGACTGACATCTTCCTTCGTATCAGCATCTTGCGAAGCGTCGACGAGAGCAGCAACATGCCGTAGCAGAGCTGGGGGCAACACGGTCGGCAGGGTTACAACAAGAGGTGGATTTAATCATGGGGAGTGGGACACTTTACGTTATTATCGGTAGCAGTGTTTGAAATCTATTAATTTTGAGAGTAGGAAAACCCTAATATCGATATCTTGCAATTAAAGTAACATTATCCATGTTGTTTCACATTCCTCAAAGAAGCAAAATTCATGTGTTTGCTTATAATAATAATCATCATAACTCAGTTCCAACTATGTCGGGTTGAGTGGTGGTTTTTCACCATTATCTAGGGCATGAAACTGTAGATATTAAGCTTGCCAGACTCAGTGTTTCTTCCACATCATGTTTGCTTAATAATAAATATTTTAAATTAACATTGTTATTTGATATGAAATCAAAATATATGCGACAGATAATTGGATGAGCGAAGCGAAGACTTCAATTTCACTGACCCTCCAAAAAATTTAGCTCGGGTGTTTTTTTTCATTTTTTATTTATTTATTTTTTTTTTCTGTCTGTCTGTTCGCTCTCTACCGGGCAAACGGCATATGCGATCTTGAAGAAAATTGGAGGGGGCCTTCGAAATCTCTGAACTTGGACCTGCTACGATTTCTCATGAATATCGTACTTTTACCATTTTTTTTCGATTTTTAGTGCGATATTTTCGTGACATTTGGGCCGATTCTGACCAAAAGGGTGGGGTTACAACGTTCATATTTTACATGGACATTAAGGTAATGGTGATGTATTGCTTTTTGAAAGAAAAAAATGAAAAAGTTAGCCACAATCCATAGAATAAAGGTTTCAATATGAGTTTTTTAGGTTTATTACAATTAACAATTAACAAAGAACTTGATACAATACCGAAGTTGACACATACCTACAGCATTAAAGCTTGCAAGGAAGTGCCACCAAACTACAAATGCTATCCATAGTACTAAAAAGTTGATTAAGGCAACACTATTCGTGACCATTCAAACAAAGCAAAATAATACTAATACAAGAACTCGAAATGTTCGAACCTTGCTTGCACTCAAGGAAAGTTCACTATGTAAATATAACAATTACAATACGCCATCCTGATCAAGTAACTAAGAAAGAACCCTAACGTTTGCAAAGCTTCCTAGTGATATGAAAATAAGACATATTGAAAATGCAACTGATCTAGTCTGATCCTCCCATTACTAGCATTCCATAAAGTAATCAATTATAAAAATTAAAAATATATAAGATAAATAAATGAATAGAGAGAATGGTTACAAGCAAACACCCCCTTCCCAGCAACAACATATGAACACAAAATTAAGGCTTTTGTATCTTATAGGTAAGATGTTAAAAGTGAGGATGGATGTTAGATATTTATAAAGATTTTAAAATATCAAATGAGATCCATGACTGGGACATAATGTTTTGTATCTAAAATTAACAAGATTGTAGGCCCGCCTATTATTCTAGATAAACTTGATTTTTCATTAAGAAAGAGATTAGTATAGGGCAATGGTCAAACTAATCTCCCACCAGAGCGCAGAACGATCGGGGTATAACCATAGTTGTCTTTACGTTGATAAAATAGGAATTTAACATTTTGGCGGCAGTGCATTATTGTTGTGGTGGGTGACAGATTTCCCACCAGAGTGCAGGACGATCGACGTTTGGTCACCGCCGTGTGCAAGTTCCACCGGAACCAAAATGTAAAGAGTCCTGTGGTCACTCCCCGATCATGCGATCCTGGCGGAGAATCGAGGCTAGCCAGCATTGTCATATTATTTGTTATTAATTGTTTTAATGGTGAATACAACTATGGTAATCATAACTTCCAATGCTCGTCCGACTCACCTGCGTTGCGGCGCTGATCAGAGGATGAGTCATGTCGGGATACAGGGGAAAGCTTTTCTTTATCTTGTAGCAGAACAGCCCCTGCGAGTGTTGCCAGTTGTTGGCGACGGTGAGAATCTGCTCGACCTTCGACGCTTCGGACTCGTACTCGATCGAGTCGACCATCTTCTTCTGGAGAGTGAGGACCGTCTGCGATGAGGCGAGCGTCTTCGTGTAGTGGAATACGCTCTGTAGGTAACACGGCGACAACGTTAGTGCATCGCAGTCTGTTTATTACACAGTTGCATCAGTTGTTAGTTGAATTTATGTACAAAGTGTGAGTGTTAAGAATGCCAACAGGCTAGATCAGGAGAGTGACTAAAGAGAAGATAGGGTACCAACAGCTTACCAAGTAGAGTAGGAAGGCCGCAATAGATAACATATAATAACTTAACAAAAGCTATAATGTTGTTGATTCAAAAACACATTTCTTTTCATAAAATAGGCCTACCTACTACAGTAGTTACTGAAGTTACTCAAGTACTAGTTACTAAGAAAGGGTCAACATTTTTTTTAGGTTACGCTTAACAAAGATGATTGAATTAATTGAGAAAAAATAAGTTACGTAAATAAAAAGCAATTTACTATTTTAAACCTCCTAATTAATTATTCCTTCTGCCTACATAATAAACCTTCCTTATCTGAAACATAATAAATCGAATAACTGTGCAGTTTGTTGTTTGGTTTACTTTGATTTGTGTTGAAATCTACCACAAAAATAGGGAAAAAAAAAGTTTTTGAATAAACACTTGGAAATAATGAATACAAAATACCAGTGGTAAAAGTAATAAATAACGTCAACTAACAGATAAAGAATGCAATATATAAACCCCCGCGCTGACCTTGGTAAGTGCGGAGAAAACCGTGTTCTCCGGCCGGTACGCGATGAACTGCTTCAACTCCTGCTCTAGGATGCGCAAGCTCTCGACTTTCCGCTGGAACTCCAGGATGAAGGGATGTTGGTTCGCTGGGTCGACATCGTTCAGACTGAAGCCAGCGACCTGCGCTTGGAGTTCGTACGCGTAAAGAGTCTTCTGAATATGGGCAAGCTGCAATGTGAAATAATGTGTTAAACATAAAACTCGCATAAACAATCTTATATTTTTAACGTGTATTTTTAAACCTTATATTTTACTCTAAATTGAACGAGAAAGATTTTTTGATTTCACTTAAATAGTTAAAGGAAACAAAGTAAAGGTTTAAAGGTTATGAAGGTTCCCTGAAAATTTTGAAAAAATTGGAGAAACCGTTTGTCCAACTAAGTGCGGAAAATAAACACGCACTAACAATCTACCCATGCTATTTTAAGGGGATTCAATATTCATCAAACTTAAGCTTTCATTTAGATGGTTTGTTACACCTATCTACTAACCTCCCCCCCAGTAAAGATATGTGACCTCACCTCTTCCGTTGCGCACTTAACCTTCATCTGTCTCTTCATCATCGGATCGACCCTGCCTAGATGTCCGAACATCGCCACCTCCAAGAACCCAATACCACTCCAGATCTTCCCGGTGAGCGTCAGAACTTTGATGACATCTCCTAATTCACCTAGAAACGTGGGGTAAATTTATTACGGATACTTTTGTACACTTTAGTACACATAATTTTATTTTAATAATACGTATTGTGCCGAATATAGGCCGAATCTGAATATAAGCTGACCCCCTAACTTTTCTTGTTGAAATATAAAAAAAAAAACATATGCAGAAGCATGCATATAGTATAAGCTGGTAAGGGACTTTTGAGATGGTAGGCTTATATTCAGGACAATACGGTAATACAAATATTAGAATGTCATAGGTTTATAATGATTAACATTAACAAGTAAAACTGAAATAATATCAATTTATTACATGTATAATCCTATTTCATCCCCAAAATAGTAAATTTAAGTTGTTTGAAAAAAAAATCAATAAGACCCAATGAATTTGCAAACTGGTGTCCCACATCAAGTTCTTATTGCAGTAGTTGGGTCTATCTAGTGACTTTACCTTCCGTCATCAACTGCAGAGTGTCAACGTCCAGCTGCAACTCTCGCAAGCAGTGAGTGAAGGGTACGAGCGAGGCGTGCTCGCCGGTGAATCGCTTCTCGTAGTCGCCGAGACGAGCGATTAGCGACACCACGGGGATCGTGTGGTGGTCGGCGTAGCAGGGGACTAGTTTGTCAACGACGCAGGTGAGAGAGGACAAGAGTCGGGTGTGGGCTGCCTTGGCGCTGGCAACGTCGTTCTTACTGGGAAGGTGGCAGGCAATTTTTTATTTAGGACAAAAGCATAATTTAAAATTATAATATTATTAATGTTAACAGTCTCCACAATGTAGGACAAGGTCAAATCTAATTCAAACACACCTGATGAGAACACCACAAAGTAGTAGAAACAAGAAATGATCAGAGTTTGTTACATCAGTGGCGTATCCAGGAATTCATAAAGGGGGGGGTTCAATCAATTTTTTCATAGATGTGCCGAAGGCTAAGTGGGGGGGCTTGCCCCCTGGAAAAATTTCTTCTTCAAGGTCATTTTGGTGAAAATCTGTGCACCACCAACTTTTTATCTACTAAAATCCTGTTTTTAATCCAAAAGTTTTCTCTTTCAAGGTTATTTTGGTGAAAATCTATGCGTTTTAAAGCATCAAAATAACCAACTTTGTATCTACTAAAATCCTACTTTAGTTAGATGGTAATTTGTAGTTATTTTATTTTCTCCAGTACACTTAATTTTCAAAAGGGGGGGGGGGGTTTCTTCCCCCTCTTAGATACGCCACTGTGTTACATTCTAGTAGACAAACTTGACGCATTTTTATAAGCTCAGTTATTTCAGTTATGTTTTCCTTTCTTCCTAAATTCTTTTTTTTTTCTCTTTTCCATAAAAATTTTGTTTAATTTGTAATTGTGGATATTTTATTAGGCCTTTTAATTTTTTTTGAGTTTTTCAAGCGTGATATTTTTATTTTACATTTCTTTTCATTTAATTCATTAATCAACCCATCCGATTCCAAATGAGTTCAAAATAAATTATCTTTCTACATTATTATAAAAATGTCTACATTATGATAATTTTGTGATGATTTATCCTGATTTGTGCAATTGTTTTTAGATTAGCTATTCTAATGTAGTTCTTACATACTAGTATTTGGTGCCCATCTATGTGCATTTATAAATCAAATATATGATCAAATAAATAAATAGAACACATAAATAGACGCAAATGTTCCAAACAAGTCAATACAGGGAAGGACACTCACATGAAGTCGAACTCGTCCGAAGAGAGGGCGAGTGCGTTGCGCCACAGAATCTGTTGCACGGCAGTCAGCTGTTGCTTGCGCGCATCGTGAGCTCCCAAGGTCGCCATGTTCTCCGTTGTTCCGGCCGGTTTAGTGGACGAGTCGTCGCGATGCGGCAAGGTTAGCTCCATCACAAGGACAGTCAGCAGGGGACAGTGTAGGGGGTAGCTGTCCTGTAAGCAGCAATAAATTCTTTCCTTTCTTTCTTTTCTTTTTTCTTTTTTTTCCCACCACTTTTTTATATTTGGTTCATTAATTAATTGTATTGAATATCCTTTTTGAATTTGTTGGATGAGCGAAGCAAAGACTTCAATTTCACTGACCCCCCAAAAAATTTAGCTCGGGTTTTTTTTTTTTTTTTGTCTGTTTGCTCGCTTTCTACCGGGCAAACGGCATATGCGATCTTGATGAAAATTGGAGGGGACCTTCGAAATCTCTGAACTTAGAGCTGTATTGTTTTTGGGTACAATCGAAGAAATATTTCTCATGAATATCGTACTTTTACGATTTTTTTCGATTTTTAGTGCGATATTTTCGTGACATTTGGGCCGATTCTGACCAAACGGGTGGGGCTACAACGTTCATATTTCACACGGACATTAAGGTTATGGTGATGTAGTACCTTTTGAAAGGAAAAGTTGAAAAAGTTAGCCAGAATCCATAGAAATAAAGCTTTTAATATAAGTTTTTTACGGTAAATAACACCAATTGACAAGTAACAATAGAAACTTGACAACAATCACCTACAATGTGTAGGCAGCAAAACAAAGCACTTGCAAAAGTAAAGATATCTCAGGCAAACTAAAAACTTTAAAAAGCTCATCCATCAACGCGGTGGGACTTTAGCGTTTTCCTAGTTACCAAAACTGTTGTGTTTTAATGTTGTTGTAATATTACTATTTCAAATACTATTTACTTAACTGTAGTTCGTTGTTGTGTCTGCATCTAACCAACTAATAAGATTTATTTAGTTGTCCTCCTTTGAAAATCAGTTTTTAACTGAATAGGATAGGCGTTGAATAAATTTAAAAAAACAAAAAATCAAGGGAGGTCTAGTCATTAGTGGGAGACTCACTTTAGAGTTAGTCATAACAAGGATATCTTAAGAGGAGTCGCTGAGGCTGGCGCGGAGACGAGTTTAAGCGCTCAGCTTTCTGGATTTTCCGGGTAAACGGTTAATAACAATGGTGTCATATTCCACACAAACATTACTAAAGAATCAATCTGTGACATCCAGTAAGCCTATTTCTAAATTAATTCACTGATTGTGAATAAAAAAAACGTGAAATCACCGTAATTTACTCAATTTTGGTCAAATTCGGGAATTTGTTCCAGGTGTAGATTTTTTTAATGCAAATTTACATACTGGATATCAACGTTTAAAATTATCAATGTGAACGCGTAGGTTAATTTGGTGAATCGTAAGATAAACGGTTTGATGGGAATTACCAGAATTGAAATCCATGGTTTGGATTTCCCATTTTTTCACGTTTTGGACTCATGTCTCGCAATGGATCTTTAAGGCTTCTTTTTAGTAACCAAGTGCAGATATCAATATTTATTTAACCTTTTCAATGCTGGGTTTTGAATGGAGCACCCAACACCCCAGTGCTGGGTTGTTTTGAGCAAAAAGTCAATATCTCTCACTGATAGTAATATTTAACTTATCAAAATTTTTCCTCATCCTTGAAATGAAGTAGATTTCATTACACTATACACCTTGAGTAGATTGTCTTGCTTTTATACTGTCAAAGACTATTATTTACATGTGACAATTGCCCTAGCATAGGCCTATGTAAGTGTGAGCTGGTTTTCGTCAACTAGGCCTACTGGCAACGTCCTCTACTTCTCTATTATTTCAACCTTTACTTCAAAGTCTATGATCGCTAAACAAGTCCGAATATGGGTCATAAACATCTTCATTACAACCCATTTTGCATAATAACTGTCATTTTATCATCCTAACCTTTTCCAGACGCCATTATTATCTTTACTTGATGTTCTGTCAATTTACACGACTGAAATAACTTACAGAGCCATCTGTAGTCAAACCATCAAACTAGAAGATGGTTGAACAGCTTGCACATAGAGTGCAGCACAGTTGAAAAAATCGACTTTTTACAATCGATTATACGGACCTATCAGAAGCAACAAGCACGCGCGTTTCGAAACAACCTCAGCTCGAGTATACTCGACGGCCGCACTGGGGAAACAAGATGGCGGCATCGAGTATACTCGACGGCCGCACAGAAAAGGTTAAGTAATTTATTAACATAAATGCCAAATTTGGTAATGATATTGCCAACTGTTCAGCAGAAATCATCAACACCCGAGTGCGCATATAAGCTAGACTCTAAATATGAAGTTATTTATTTTGGCAAGTCGACCACTTAAAATAATGAGTTTAATTTAAATTATACAAAACAAGGTCAATAAATATCAGTGATGTCTATCGTCCAACCCACCTCATTATTCAGTGGTTCCGCCTCCTCTTTCCTCCCATGCTCCCAGGTGGACCACTTGTGAGACCTGTATACGGCTGGTGAGATCGCAGCGTGACGCATCAGTCTCCCAATCATCTCGGGCGCCTTCCTCTTCATGCTCTCCCCGTCGTCTGTTTGTTGCTCAATCAGCCTCATCGCAGCAACTAGCTTCACCGGTACGCTGGCCAGTGATGCGGTAATACCACTAGCGCTCGTTTCACAAACCTTGACGGGAAATGAAAATGTAGGTAAAATTACTTTTAACCATTTTTATATTGTAAAGACAAAAACATGAAAATTTTCTGTATCTTTTTAATATTTATGCCTACTCTGTGCCACACATTAGAAAAAGAGTTCAAAAGTTATTTTTCATTTGGTTCTTAATGGTAGGCCTAAGTATGAAAATGAAAAACAACAGCTCAAAACTTTCATCCACAACCCTCTTTTATCCACATATAACAAAATTGCCAAATTGGACTAGTGTAACATAAATAATAATAATCAAACACCCGGTTCCATCATAAGTCAGGTTGGGGGGTGATGTATCACCGGTTTCTTGGGCTGTGGACTTTCAGTAATTCGGTGTCTTCTATGACAGGCATTTCTACCAGTTTTCTCCATTTCTTTCTATCCTCCCAGAGTCTTTCTTCATTAACTATCTCCCATGATTTCTCTCTTTCTTCAACGTTCCATTTCTATTATTTTCCTAAATTCCCCGAAATAAAATGCTAACATATTCCCTGCGATATCGAAGCATATTCCGGATTGCTATGTAACCCACCTCTCGGCCGGCCAGCACCTCCAAGAGATGCCTGCGGTGTCGGACACTGGCTGCGAGGGCCAGTAGTTCCTGGAGTGGCCACAGCTGCACTCGAGCGTTGTCGTAGGAAGCCTGTTTGGTCGTCAGCGCGGGTGTAGGGTTGGTTTCCATGTCGACGTCTTCCGCTGCCTTCGCGGGCTTCATCGACTGATACATGCCGTCGAGTTCGTCCACAACGTCACACACTGTACAAAAAACAATGCGAGTTTATAAATCACCACTCTAAATAAAAATATTAAGTCTCCTTGCAATATATATATATCTTGACCCCTTTTCCAACATTAAATCAGGTTGGGGGGAGCAGTATCACACTACTCTGTTTCTTGGGCTAACATCTTCCTTGTCGGCTAGCCAGGCCTGACACAGCCACGTCCTCAGCTTCTTCCTCGCTCGCCTCCTCGCTCCTTGCTATGCGCTATCTTAATAATGTATTGAATACACTGTTCCTAGCTACTATTAATATAATACTAACTAGGAAACGCTCATTGGACCTGTTGATAAGCGAGCACGTGCTATAGCTAGACCACATTGCACATTTTTTTAAATTTAAAATTTACGACGTACGCGTTTCCAGTATTATTTATTATTGCCAGGTATTTGGGTGAACCCGTGTTTAAATCTTTACTTTAAAATCCACCGCCATCTAGAGGACCTTGACTCCTTGGAAAACTTTTTAAACTCTTTGTTGACAATTAATAGACTGCTTCCGCGAAAGTATTTGATTACTTCTAGGTGCAGTGCATTAGAAACTTCGCGCTCTTTTCGTTGCCATGGCAACGTTACTTTTGTTATAATGTAATTTCCATCTACACTACTTATCGATCAAATAAAATTTACATATTCTTAACCGACGGACATTCTAAATGATTTGGCTATCTCAGATTTTGTCGCCGGTTAGTTGAAAAAAACTTTCGATTAACTTTAATGTAACTTTTTACTTTCTGAACGATTTTGCCACAAAACTAATGGCATTCAATCGAGAACAAAGCTTGCGGATGTCAAATTTCAACTCGATCCGAGCCCCGTTCGAACGTTATCGCGAGACATACAAACAAAAAAAAAAAAAAAAACAAAAAAACAAAAACAACAAACAAAAAAAAAAACAAAACCAGTGACTAATTTTTCCGGCAGAGTCAAATGGAAACGCTCGCTTCGCTCGCTTAATTAATCTACTATTTATATAAATCTAATAATCTACCATGAAGAAGATGGAGAGACCTATCTCAATCCTGATTGCTGACCCAATGTAGAATTGGATGGGGCAAGATGATATTGTTGACACATAATATTATTGACAGTCAGTATGTATACTAGAGCAGCATTCCAATGTTCAGCGGCTGACTGTTGGCAGTTAGCGGACTGTTCCAAAATCAATCTGCTTTTTGTGCAGCATGTATGGAATTGCTTGCAAGCTGAGTGATCGGAGATTTTTTCGCTGACACCGCTTGCAAGCAATTACGTAGTCGCTGAAATTGTCATGCGTCTTATACTACTAACAATTAAGGACACAAAACATAGTGAAATGCGGCTAGAACTGCTGGGTGGATTGGTACCCGTCGATCAACATAGTCTCACCTGTATCGGTGTCTGCGCCTCTCATCATTAGAAGGTTGGCAGCAATGAGCTTAGCTCGGAACGCTTTGCCGGTCTCAGCCAGCGTGGCGGATATCTTAGCGTCCGACATCTTCACCGACCACACGTCCAGGGCGTACGACAACCTGGACAAAGAACATGACAAACCCTTGAACAAACATCTTTCAGTGTGGTGTGCAATAACGCTGCTTTATCTCTAGTGTAGTGCGTTTAGTAGACATTTATTGGGTTCCACCGCCTGACAAATTCGTTGGTTCTTAGGCAATTAGTTAGTTAGTTAGTTAATGTTGTTTTAGGGACTCAACAGTTGAGTTATCAGTGCCCATGTCAATGTTATGTATTTGAATATGTGGTCCACCAGGCCGTGGATGTACTTTGTTTGAGGTATCCAGCTGGCGGTGGTTATAACCGTTATTCCTAAATGTACCTTGGGCGTGGCACTGTCTGTCGCTCGCCGCCTGCGAATAAACATGTTACTGGACACTGGCATTAATCACTGATTATTCCGAACCTACCAATTAGGCCCTAAGTCCTAGGCCTAGATGTTCCAGGAGGTACTGAACACAACAAGATTTTGTTATATTTATGTTGGTCTTGTGGTTAGCGTATCTGCTTCCAATGCAGAAGGTCCAGGGTTCGATTCCCGCTAAAGTCAGAAGTTTTTTAACTTCTGATTTGGACTTAAGTCCATCAGTTCTTGTCTTAGGAGTTTGTAAACGGTGACTTTGGAGCCGTCCTAGCAACGAAGCACATAATAAATTTCAGAGTTGTTCTGAATCGGCCTTGTTGATTCTGGCGTTGATTCGCGGGTGTTCGCACTGTCCATACCACTGATTGCTATATTTCCTATTAAAAATATCGATCTTTGGTTGGTTATCGCTCACTCGTCGATTGCGTCGGGGCCTGCAGGGTTGGCTTGGTCGCTTTGATTTAAAGTCCCCCACTGAAAATCAGTTATATAACTGAGTGGGTAGACTCTAAATTAAATTTATTTTATTATTTATTTTATAAGTGTATTGGAATCTTCCAAATTTTCTTTTTCCATAATTGTGGATTACCACCATGTTTTCTTCCCTACAAAGGGAGGAACGTAAGGGAAGACGCGGGGGGTTAATGGGAAGGAGTGAGGATGTTGGATAGGATGGGTTAAACTGGGGGGGAACGGAGGAGTGCTCGTTGCAGAGAGGGCCGGCAAGTATGGAGAAGAAAAAAGTGAAAGAAGAAAATAAATATGAGTAAGGCTGTGTGAATGAAGAAAGGTGTGATAAAAAGTTGCGCAAGAGCTCTCTGCAACATGCACCCCAACTGGCCAGAGCTCGCCATTAGTTTTGGGGAATACACTACTCCCCTACTCACAGGCCAAACCACGGGAAGGTAGCGAGTTGGACTTCCTAGTAAAGTTCTAGCAAAGGCAATGGGCCCAAGGTGAGTCGACAAAGAAGTTTCCCGGTTGAGCGTCGATAATCAAAATATGGATCAAACAAAGTACAATGTTGAATATACAAATTTGCAGATAAGTAAGGTATTATTTGTTGACAATGCATGTTATAGTATATGTACATACATTTTTATATGATATTATCATTATTAGGAGTTGGCTCATGCCTCAGGCAAACTATTTATATTAAATTTAAATTGCTTGACATGGATTTGAGTACATCCAGTTAGTAACATACTTTTGGATGGTGGGAACACTACATTTCTAGGACGGTGGGTCCCAGAAATTTTTACTCTAATGTGCAAGTCACAAGGACAGGGAATAGACTAATATTCACCTGTCGAGACGCGCTGCAACCGTAGCCTGGGCCTCGGTGGTAAAGGGCAGAGGTTGTCCCAGATCCTTGCGCATCTGTTTGCCGATCTTGAGAAGTGGCAACGTGGCCTGAGGCAGGCTGGAGTCCACCAGCTTCATCGTCTCCCACAAGGCAATCACAGTCTTGTCGGTCGACCTGCGACAAACACGACGCAAAACACTCGATGAGCAGAGAAAAATGTTAGGGTACGATACGATCCATCAGCTGAGCTTCAAGATGCGGGGGAACAAGGGGTATAGACACAAAACAATATCGTTATTGTTCCAAGTGATTACGAAACACTTGCGCTTATCTCACAAATTCCATGAAATCTCACAGATGAATTGATGGATCTTTTCCCAATAAACCACAAACAATACTCATGATCCAAGCCAATTTAACACAAAAACAAATACCGTATTTGCTCGCCAATCCCTGATTAAAAGTTCATCTAAGAAAAACGTGTAGCATATAAATACTACTCATAAGTTTGCCATCGATTCCAAGCCAGGGTGTCATTTTGAACTGCAAGAATGTGTCAAAACAGGTTGGCTTGCAATCGGGTTAATACGGTACTCGAAACTTATCACATGGAACCTCGGAAAGAAGCTTCCATGAAATTGTATAATCCGAGTAAGAGTTGACTTCTGTTTGAATTGAATTGAGTTGAACCATTAAACTTTGTTTAAGTACAGTTTATTACTTTATCTTTTTCAATGTGATTAGTTTTATTTAGTTAAATCCTCCTTTGTAAATCAGTTTTCATAACAGAATAGGATTTATTTATTAAGTCTCTAATTTGCAAGCGATAATGTAATCCACTAGTGCAAATTTAATAGAGAAGGGAGGAGGGGAAACCTGGTACCGGCACGTAGCCTACTCCTTTCGAAAAGTACCAAGGGGACCAATGGCTTTACGTCTCATCCGATAGGACGGTGTAACCTCGACAGTCATATAGGTTCCTCCACTTAACTCAGACTGTCGAGGAGAACGAAGCCGTTACACTAGCTCTCGAACCCTCCGTCTGCTCTAACCAGCGGTATACGTGAGTATCAGGGCAGAGCGGTCACCCACTCTACCCCTGACCTCGCCCGAAGGTTGCTTAACTTCGGTGTTCGAGTGGGAACCGGCTAAGCAACCACGGCTAAACCGCTGGTTAAATAAACGAGTTAAATAATAAAACCAGCTTGTTGGCACTCACCGCTCGTGAGCTTCCTCCAACATCCTGCCAAACTCCGGCCAGAAATGTTTCTTCATCCACTTGAAGTAGACCGCGAGAATGTTGAGAGCCTCTTCGTTGAGCACCGCCTTGTTGTTCTTGATCACGTGGATGGGCAGCTGGCCGTTGCCGAGGAACTTAAAGAACCAGAACAGTCCGTGGTAGAGTGTCGCCCACCGGGTAGAGTCCAGCCGCACGTTGTCCGACGTCAGACACATACGCAGGCTTGTCCGCAGCTGAGTCACCAGATCGTAGAACTTGATCATGATCGGATCCTTGGTTAAGGCGTCAGAGATTGTACCTAGGTACAACAATACAGGGCAGGTTGTAGAGTATGTTTTTGATTAAAGTGGGAATAGTAGTCTTTGTCAAAAAAGTCATGCATAATTAGTGTTTTATTTATTACTTGAGAACACTACGCAATATCGAAATCATTTTTTGATTTTATTAATCGGGAAACACACCCATACTGGTGTAATTAGTCATATTGAAATCAATTCAGAAAATCCATCTCAGCTGAGTATTGAATATGGGTTTGCCAATTGCCGGTTGTGCACTTTGCAACTTAATTTCTTCTGGATTGATAGTGCATTATGTTGCTGTCTTTGAACAAAAGTATCTAGTACTGTTCCAAATTCCAATATATTCAGATCTATAATGCACCAACAATCCAGAAGATATTAAGTTAACTGTCTCAGTAGCTTAGAGGTAAAGCATCCGAACGACAATCGGGAGACCAAGTTCGATACCCGCTCGAAATGGATTTTGTAATTTCTGGATTGATTTCCATATAATACAAATAATGATTGTACAAAACCTGTGGTTCCTATCAATAGGTATGGTTTTATACATAACAGTACATAATTATGTAATAATACTATATGTACCTATCTAGTTTTAATATATAAAATAAAAAAAGAGCTAAAATTATACTTACGGTTCTTAACAGCTTCTGAATACTTATGAACAGTTTTAGCATCAACAACATGATTGATCTTTTCAAGCTCGAGTCTGGAATACACCTCAATCAAGAGAGCGAGTTTATTGGGGGAGGAATCATCGATCTCCGGAGCCGCCTCCGGTAGCCACCGTCTATCCCACGGGAGGAAATCGTCTTCCGTGTCGGTACATCCCAGGCCTAGGGCGTTGTGGTGCGCCTTGATCGTCCGGCATTGCATGAGCGAGAGTGTCACGAGACATTTGGTTGTTTTGTTTGAAGGGATTTGTCCCGACAGAATTGTTAGCCAGGTGTGCCGAAGTTCGATGTCGTGGAAGGAAGACGTGGAGTAGAACGCAATCGACAGGGATCTCGTGGCCTCGAGAAGATCAACTTCTAAAAGTAATGGATTCTGATCGTGCGCGGGAGTCGGTTCGAAGAGTCTGTTCAAGAAAGCTGTGGTTTGGGTGTCGGGAGAGGCTCGAAGCAAGGAGGCTAGAAGCGATCCTTGCTGTTTGACGAAGGCAAAGAGAGAGTTCTCTTGTAGTTTGCTGGTTTTCAGCGTAGCGATCTCGTAACTGAAGAGGTCTTCGACGGTCGGTTCTTGAATTTCAACGTTGTCCGACGTGAGATCAATCTCCATGACTTGTGGAGTTTCTAGAATATCCTCAACGGTCTTTCCCTTGAGGGTCGAGATATTGGGACGTATGTAGACCTCGTGGCAGGTCCTGTTGAACACTTCCTTGAAGTGGAAACCCCGTACGATCTGCTCCCGCAGGAGGAACCCGGCTCGCAGCAGTGCGGAGCGGCCTGGCTGGTCCAACCGTCCTGGCAGGAGGTCGCACACGGCCTTGTGCAGCTGTAGGAGCGACCGCTGATGGGCAGGGTCGGTGAGGCCGGCTCGTGTCAGCAGGGAGCGAGTGTCCAGGGGGCTCGGACTGTCACACTCGATGTGGATCTCAATGCCTCGGTTGCGCATCGCCCTGCAAGAACACGGGGTTCAAGTTAAGCACAAGATAGGGGCACATTTCTTGCAACAGCATCGCACACGGCCTTGTGCAGCTGTAGGAGCGACCGCTGATGGGCAGGGTCGGTGAGGCCGGCTCGAGTCAGCAGGGAGCGAGTGTCCAGGGGGCTCGGACTGTCACACTCGATGTGGATCTCAATGCCTCGGTTGCGCATCGCCCTGCAAGAACACGGGGTTCAAGTTAAGCACAAGATAGGGGCACATTTCTTGCATCCAACGCCTGTCAGCTTAGGAGCGACCGCTGATGGGCAGGGTCGGTGAGGCCGGCTCGAGTCAGCAGGGAGCGAGTGTCCAGGGGGCTCGGACTGTCACACTCGATGTGGATCTCAATGCCTCGGTTGCGCATCGCCCTGCAAGAACACGGGGTTCAAGTTAAGCACAAGATAGGGGCACATTTCTTGCAACAGCATCACACACGGCCTTGTGCAGCTGTAGGAGCGACCGCTGATGGGCAGGGTCGGTGAGGCCGGCTCGAGTCAGCAGGGAGCGAGTGTCCAGGGGGCTCGGACTGTCACACTCGATGTGGATCTCAATGCCTCGGTTGCGCATCGCCCTGCAAGAACACGGGGTTCAAGTTAAGCACAAGATAGGGGCACATTTCTTGCAACAGCATCACACACGGCCTTGTGCAGCTGTAGGAGCGACCGCTGATGGGCAGGGTCGGTGAGGCCGGCTCGAGTCAGCAGGGAGCGAGTGTCCAGGGGCTCGGACTGTCACACTCGATGTGGATCTCAATGCCTCGGTTGCGCATCGCCCTGCAAGAACACGGGGTTCAAGTTAAGCACAAGATAGGGGCACATTTCTTGCAACAGCATCAGCACACGGCCTTGTGCAGCTGTAGGAGCGACCGCTGATGGGCAGGGTCGGTGAGGCCGGCTCGAGTCAGCAGGGAGCGAGTGTCCAGGGGGCTCGGACTGTCACACTCGATGTGGATCTCAATGCCTCGGTTGCGCATCGCCCTGCAAGAACACGGGGTTCAAGTTAAGCACAAGATAGGGGCACATTTCTTGCAACAGCATCACACACGGCCTTGTGCAGCTGTAGGAGCGACCGCTGATGGGCAGGGTCGGTGAGGCCGGCTCGAGTCAGCAGGGAGCGAGTGTCCAGGGGGCTCGGACTGTCACACTCGATGTGGATCTCAATGCCTCGGTTGCGCATCGCCCTGCAAGAACACGGGGTTCAAGTTAAGCACAAGATAGGGGCACATTTCTTGCAACAGCATCAATAAAATAAATTGGTATAAAACCAATTTTGGCTCCAAATACATCTTAATTCTGTGTTTACAAGTCATAACACAAAATAAGCTAGCAATAAAATACTATTTAGAAAAATCTTATGTAATTGCTAACTTTGGTGGGTCTTCAAAAAAGTTAAAACCAAGCAACTGCCACCCTTTCTTGTGATAACAAATTACACACTTAGTTTTTACATGTTTTGTATGTAAACTATGCCTATCTATTTTATCAATAATTCTTGCTTTTGCAATTTTGAATGTTGAATGATATACTTTTCTCTACTTGAATATTATATACCTATATGATGTAAAATGAAAACATTCATAGAATAGAATAGAAGTTGGTACTTGGGTGTGATTCTGCCTAAAACAAGATCCGACCCAACTTACCGTGAGATTTCCCCGTGTCGCGGATCGAGCGCCATGAACAGTCTGAACGCGGGGTGAGGTTTGTAGGTGACGAGCTCCCCGTTAGCACCCACCCCTCTCTCCCCCACTGTGAGGATACCGCCCGGCTCTAGGAGGGCGTTCAGTCGGTCGAGCACCGCGGGGGAGCACAGGTTCACGTTGTCGACTAGCAGCCAGCTGCCTTCCACGAGGCACTGTGAGCACAAGGAGCACGAATTAGTGAAGCACTTGGAATTATTATGTTTGATTACTGGAGAGAGAAGATTAAAGTGGTTCTGTCAAAATGATGGAAAGAGCGAGATTACCGAGAAGGATGATGAAATTGAAAATTCCAGGTAGGAGACCAAGGGGCAGACCACGACAACAAAGGCAGAATAGTGTGAGAAAAGATGTGGAACAGCGAGGAGGAGACTGGAATGTGGTGGCAGGACAGAAGAAGATGGAGAGGCCTGTCTTCAATGCCGACCCAACGCAGAGTTGGACGTGGCAACAGATAATGATGATGATTAATGATACCATGAGGGACATAGTGTCACATTAGTGAAATGTATAAACGTAACAATACATTTCTAGTTGACTAAATAGATTTTCCTAGTATTAGAACTAAAAAAAAAAATTGTAATAAGAATACAAAATTTAAAAATTAAGGTTTAATTGTATATTCAATTGTATTCCTATGAGTGTATAGAACATAATGTGTTTCTTCTTTATTACTTTAAATTAAATCACAAAATTGTTACTCTCTGTTAAAAATTTATAATAACATACTATTATGTATATTTATTTAAAGATAGCCAGGGACAGCAACTTGTAAATGGGTAAGAATGAATTTGCGTGGCTCGTTGCTTCTTTGGGTTCATTTCTGCTCATAATGCAGAAGAGCAGGGTTTCTTCAACATAAATAATGACTTTGAAGACATCAGAGTAGGAAATATAGACACTACATTATTTATTAGTAAGGTAAACAAAAAAAGGCAATACATCTTGGTCTTCAAGCTCTCACTAATGCTGAATACTGAATTAAGATAGTTTTGCTAACACGATATAATCCCAGGAAAAACAGGCGACAGCTCCGATGCAGTAGCATTCCGCTCCACTGCTGCACCACTGGTCGTGCCTTGAGGGGTTGTTATGACTCGTGAGACACAAGTCAAGATGGCGGATTGGCGAACATTTTCAATCGGGTCGAAGTTCCCCGGGTTGAACTTCTTTATCGACTCAGATCTAAGTACCGTCGGCACAGCCCGCCATGTTAAATATGGGTAGTAGATTGTATTACTACACCTACCTTGACCAGTATGCTGTCACACCAGTGGAACTTCCCCCCTGCGTTGAGTGACCCAGCTTGAGCGACCTTAGAGTCCAGCGCGTCTAGCTCTTCCCTCAAGACGTCTAGAACGCTCAGGTCACCCAGCGCCTCAGAGAGAACACTCGGCATCGTCTTCAGATAGTCCAGCATCTCTCGCAGTGTTTTAGACGTGTGTTCAAAGGTCGCGAGACCATGTTGTTCGGAGCCTTCTTCTCCTGGGGCTGGAACATTGAACATACAAGGTCAGGTCTTACACGTTCCGAGTTTATATCGTAGAAAACAAATATTGAAATGAGAAAGAAATTAAAATCTTTGTCTATTTATCCGTACAGACAGTACCAGGAATACTTAACTGTAGTTCATTGTTGTCTGCATTTATGTAATTAGATTTATTTAGTTGTCATCATTTGTACATGCCTTTTTTAACTGAATAGGATAGACGTTAAATAAATAAATGTCCGGAAAGAAATAGCACAACAACTTCAAGAAATCTACATATTATACATACATAACAAAAATTGATAATAGAGTAGAAAAAAATTAAATGAAAATGAAGTGTGAATTATGTAGTATACAATCATTAAAATATAAACATTGATGTATGCTTGTTACTTCTTGTTTTGGCCATATAAGCAATTTCTAAAAACAAATAGATCCCTTCAAAGCAAGGAGCACTAAGCCATAAATAAATTTTACATTGAGTTTGAATCGTTTGCAAAATGTCACAAAAAGTATGGTATCGTTCTTCTTGCTCCTATGAGTCCGATCACTTTAATTTCCCTAATGTTATATTTGGAAAGAAAATATGGTACGCGGTTGCCTCGAAGGGTAATATGTCTTTTGATTCTTGATCCACCTTCGCATGGCCAGCTTCACCTTCAAATTGTACAGTAGGGTCAATGATGTCAGTTTTTTAATCTTTATGGCAGATTCCAAAATCCAAATACATGAAAAAGTAGTTATCCATTTTGCAAAATTGATAGAAAAATGATATGATAGAAGTCTCACTTCTTATATTCTTAATTAATTGTATTGTGACTGAAATTAACCAGGAAAGTATAAAATATGGTGCCTCTTTTAGTCTATTTCTCTTTCAAAAATATTTTTCGAATAAAAAATTGTGAATTTTGCAGAAACCATTAATTATGCAAATCTCTCTCTCCCCATGATCCAACGATACCGAGAAAATCCTGACACCACGGATGACATCCCAGATAAGCTTCAGACCTGCTGAAAAATTCATGGCAAGCCAACACATGATTTTGTTTTTCATTTTATATCCGTGATTAATTCGAAAGGTCCTACGTCGCTCCAGGCTGGGTATAAATCAAGCACAGCTCGTGTGGGCTTAGGAGGATTAACATGTACGTGACAGCTTCACCGCAGAAGTTGAGTAATCCACCGCAGACTACAGGATTGTACGTAGAGCCTAGGGGAGACGGGATGTAGGACGGTGGACACCGATAGAGGTAGCTAGTGGCGCTAGAATACAAGGCTGTAATTATAAGTAGTTAAGTTGTTGGTTCGATTCGGGTCATACAAGGTTATAGAGCACAACAGTAAAGCAGTTGAGCCAGTTGCCCCTAGGTAGGGTTTGCTACTGTAACCAAGGTAATCACGGCGCACTTGCCGGAGGTTAAAAGTCCGCTAGGACATTCCGTGGACTTAGAAGGAAATCCAGCTTCTAGGGGATGGATGATGATAAAAACCAAAGTGGAGACCATTGGGTGACCGTTGGGAGATGTGGTGGTGGTGTGCGACGATAATAAAATAAATAAAATAAATAAAATAAATAAAATAAAATAAATAAAATAAATAAAATAAATAAAATAAATAAATAAATAAATAAAATAAAAATGTACAACCGTAAGTTCTGCTTTCGGCTCACTAAATGTTATGACACGTCTGGCCACATCAGCCCCCAGTCCGGCTTAGAATGGGCACACAGACTTCCAACTTAATGGACGAATTAATTATTAATTCCGACCGGGCTTTGTCAAACACCCCCGACGTCAGAACTAATCCGTAGTTAACACAAGTCAGAGAACGTAGATTAGTAGAGATGCGACTTGTCTGGTCGTGTTGTTGTACAACCCTTGAACCAGACATCGGACCGTCGCTTCGGACCATACATAATATACAGAAGCGCTCAAACTAACAACACAGAGCCAGCAATGACGCGATAAAAACCGAACACGACGTCCGATTGACATGCGTTTACCATGGAAATAGAGGGATGTTGCTAGCCCACCCATGAAGTATAAATATTCCTAGCCCGGCACCTGCACCAAAAAATCAAAGCAACGAATTAATTTATTTTTTAATTCTTTTTCGGCAATTAGATCCTCTCCTTTCTTTCTTTTTTTTTCCTTCTTTGCTCCCATTTAGTTTAATAACAGCAGAAATTTCTCAAACTGTACGCGTCGAGTAGGTGTGCTACAACATGTATCCCTCCAACTGAAAACTACGAGTAAGAACACATTTATGTATTTATTTAACGTCTATCCTATTCAGTTAAAAAACTGATTTACAAAGGAGGACAACTAAATAAATCTAATTATAACATAGATGCAGACACAACAATAAACTACAGTTAAGAAAAATATTTGAAATACTAATATTATAACAACAATGTTTTCAAGCACTCTAATTTTGGTAACAAATTCAAAAAGGATATTAAGAAAAAAAGAGTTTTACTAAGCGATCCCAATCAAACGAATATGAGGTTTGCCAAAAATCAGGAACAGCAAATCAGGAATTAATCAAACTTTTGCGTATGAAAAAACCGAACGCGAATCTTCATTCTTGTGTTCAAATCTTGATAAAAATATAGTACAAAAGATCTTGAACTTGACTCTAATATAAAATTATATCAGACATATAATTATTGGAAATTGTATAAGTCAAAAGATCACAGCAATGATACAGGACACCTAACTCAAGTCAATTTAGTTTTGTAATCTATTGTTTAAAGAAAAGTCCCAACACGATCTTCTACATAAATTACGAAGCCTATAGCTATTGACACATTGTAAATGTAGTCTGAGTAGGGAGCATTGGTGATGGCTACAGCTAGGATAGTTATGTAACGAAAAATGCCAGAACGTGCCAAACAAAAAGTGGACACATTCGCAATTTTGATAACATTTTGGAAGCTAACAATTTTAAATGGGGAAACTGCTGCAGTCTCGGGACGACCGTTAAGTCTGGGTGAACTTGTATACACACGCCCATCATGCAATGGTCGAGGCGAGGTGAGGGCTGAAGCCTAGCCTACTAACCTAACCTCACCGCTAGCAGGCTGTGAAATATTCATCCGCTCTTCAAGGTGGTACAGTACATGAATGTTGCATCTCACCCAGCACCTTATACGAGTGATTCGAAACAGCATGAGCCATGTGCGCACCGGAGGCAAAGCTAAGAGGCACTTTCAACAGATACGCACTCTCTCTTGCAACAAACTCGTGGAAATAATACTCTTTTCAAGCTTAGATACAAAACTTTTAATACAATTCTCCAGTTGCAAGAAGGTTCAAAATATTTTCACTTACAGACAACACAGGTAGACAAGAAAAAAAAACGTTGTAGAATAAAGATCCCACAAATAAAAAAACTTGAAAAATTACAGCCGAGCCTTACGCACTCAAAGGCATTGAGATATAAAAGAAGGGCAAATCTTATTATACCAGAGTGGTAACTTCTTTATCGACTCTGATTACACCCTTCTACATTTGCATATTCTTAATCCATGATTTCACTACGCCACTTGACTTCATCCTTTCAAAGATTCGCAAAATTTTATTTGCAACTATTGTTAACATCAAAATTATTTTATTTGACTTAACATAAAAATATAAATGTCCCAATTTCACGACTTTTTAAATTATCATAAAGGATCGTGTGTCACATCTCACGATAAAAAGAGAACAAAACGATGCAGAATGAGTTTGGTGACTCTTGGGAGTCAAAGCAGCGGAGCTAGTATTTTATCAAGGAGATTTCTCCGTACCCGGCACCTCCACGAAAAAATTTAAACGAACAGTTCGATTTTATTTGTCTTATCTTTGACGATCTGTTGATTAAGTAGACTAATTTCTTATTTTTGGTACTCCCGCTTGTGTTGGCTAATTGCCATCTTCACGGCCTGTAGACAACCTGCTGTATACCAGAGTAGTAGCTTTGCTTGGCCACAGTGTATCTCAGTGGGCTAATACAACATTGAACATCTCGGTTAGAATAACACGCGTTGAATATCCGGCTATCATTTCCATAACTCGCAGCTAATAATATCCCTTGAAGTGGCGCTCAATTAAAAGGGGGGGGGGGGCTCAAAGGGGGCCGGGGCAAAAACCAGTGCAAAGCTGAGTGCTCGCGCCTAGTTGCGGACACGGCCGCGGGCGACTTGGAGGCGCCAGCCTTGCGGAGATGACTGGTAGAAGGGAGATCTTTAATACAGGATGTATAAAACCTATCGATCTGCGAAGGGTATAGATTGACGATTTCTTCAATAGTAACCTCCATATAAAAGACAAAAACGTAGTTCAATGGGGTAAAGATGAGGGAGAGTTGAGTTATGGACTGCTCACCAAGAATTGGGCGTTAGGCCTATATATTTTGGAAAATTAAATTTATCTGAAAATTATATAATACACACTTAAATGTATAGAATTCCGACGCTTTGGTCTAGATGAATGGACTAATTTAATTATGATTTACAAGTTGGTATATGACTAAATCGTTAAACAAGAAGAAGTTAAAGGCATTTGGTTCACAAGGCCACGACGCTATTCACCCGATTCTTGAATAGATTACTATAAAAAATATACAAAAAGAAAATCTTATATTTAAGGGAGAGGACTGTTTAGTAAGAACCATAAACTAATTGTTTTATAACTGTAGAACAAGATCATTTTCACAAGATTGCAGTGGATGCATCTGATAAACATGCAAAGCTAATTGCGGTACACACAGACACATGCAAATGCTGACACACAACCTAACGCTAATGCAATTTCAAATTGAACACAAACAGTTGTGAATATAATGGAAATACAAGCGCAGAGTAAACTTTGGAGAGACTGTAGCCAAATTGCCGAATGTGTGTTAATACAACACTTAGAGAAGAGCCGTTGTACATACTAATAAAATATAAAAATATATTAATAACAGCTAGAGACTCGTGTAAATACCATTTTTAAACGTCATTTTTAGCGTGATTTTTATGTTTCGTTTGAATTAATATTTTGTGAACTACTATTTTACAAACATTTTATAAATATTAAGTGAATTGAATAAAAAAAGAACTGGACAAACATTAGTTTAAGCCAAAACAAAAATCGCTTTGTAGCATCTCTACACAAACGTAATTTTCACGTACCTCTAATAGAAGCATAAATTAATTATTTGACAACACAAATACACAGCTATGAAACTATAGATTTATCTGTTAAACCGTGGCCGTGGCTGAAGGTTTATAACTTATTTGACAATCTGGCTTTGTGCACAAAGATTTATCATTGCTATTAGGCCTCTTGTACTTGTTATAGGCAATTAGTTATGTCACAGCTTACAATTACATCTCCCACAAAACTATAAATCAATAAAAGTTTGATATAAAAAATAGAATTCATGTCAAACATGAACGTGGTTTGTATATTATTTTTTTGTATTATTGTATCACTCATGATTTGTATTGTGTTTCTGTAATAATTGTTCTTATTTTGTAGTATCGTAACTGCAATGTTCTAGGTATTTGTCTCATATATTATGCGCTATGTACATATCAGTGGACTGGAACAAAATAAATAATTTTATATTTTTAAGGTATTTCATTATTGAAACTTGTCTTAACATAAGCTTGCGCATTGTTGTCAGATGTCGACAGATAATTTCAGTTTTGGTGGAGGTGCCGGGTATAGAGGACATTTATTGCCGTAGGAACAACACAAATCAAAATAAAATGTGTTGCCTAGTGTAATTTAATAACAATAATAATGTAGTAATAACATGAGTATTGTATAGCTCTACTTGAGCTTCGATGTCTTACTAACAGACCGGACTGAAGACTTAGACATTGACACGAGACGGATGAATGAGTAAACACGCACGGACATGGGAGTACACAACATAGGAATGAAAGCTTATTAATCAATAAATTGCCGAATAACACGCAAATCGAATCTTAACAAGCATTGAAATCGTTTGGTGGGGGTGCTAAGTACACTAAAATAACTTATTTTTATAAATAGTCCCCCCTGACAACAAATGTCAATGAAACATTATTATCCATGTTGAAGGGTAATGTCAAGAACAAAAAGGTCATGTTCGTTTCGCACAGAAAGATCATGGAGCGTTTGTGTGGCTCGTTGGTCTTGTGTTGCTCGTTGTCTTGTTGTTACGTATCTGCTTCCAAGCAGAAGTCCAGGTTCGATTCCGCTAAGTCAGAAGTTTTAAACTTCTGATTGGACTTAAGTCCATCAGTTCTAGTCTTAGGAGTTGTAAACGTTGACTTTGAGCCGTCCTAGCAACAAGCACCTAATAATTCAAAGTTGTTCTGAATCGCTTGATTGATCTGGCGTTGATTCGCGGGGTTCGCACGTCCATACACTGATTGCTATATTTCCTATTAAAATATCGATCTTTGAGTTATCGCTCACTCCGATGCGTCTGAGGCTGCGGTGGCTTGCCTTGATTAAAAGTCCCACTGAAATCAGTAGTAACTGGTGGGTATACTCTAATAAAATTATTGTATTTTTATTTATTATTACCCTAAATATGAGCAAACACATGGGATGGTTCGACTGTTATTGACTATAAGTGTAGCAAGGGGTAGGTGATTATTTACGACAATTCAGAAATTAAAAAAGTCCGCCCCAACCGGGAATCGAACCACGGATCTCCCGCATTCCAGACAGGCGTCTTAACCAGTAGACCATCAGGACGGGCATTATACATCTGAATGGATGGAACAGTACTGCAACGAATATCTGCTGTCTTTGAACTGACCACCAAACATTAATTATAATGTTTGTTTTTTTTTGAATTGTAGGAAATAATAACAATTACACCTACGGGAGTGTTTCCCGACTTACCAAATCGAGAAAAAAGGGGTAGGTACTTGTTGCAAACACACATGATGCTACAGGTTCAGGAACAAGCTCCCTCATGGAGATACTCGAGTATTCACAGCGAACTCAAGTCCTACATCCCGTCGTGCGAGCGAGGGATGAAATGTAGAGGGAACAAGGGGAGCCCGTTCAGTTCAGCATATCAAGCCCCTCTTGAATATAACAAGTGTACTAGAGGTAGATGTGTTTCGTTCCCACGGGTAGTACCCTACTTGTTGTTTCGTATCGGTCCTGTTAACTACACCCAGCCACTTTTGGGCGATCCTTGACGATTGTACTCTCACACGAAAATGATGCTATTTAATTTTTATCCCCCCCCCCCCCCCCCAATATAAAACTCGAACAGCTACTAAGAGGATATTTTACATGGAGTTTTTTAAATTTTCGCAAATACGACTCAACATAAAACACGAAGCCAATATTTTTCACACTGCAAATATTCAAGATCATTAATTATTAAAAGAGTATTACATTTTCTTTGTATTATACGTTCTATGGCATCTAATAAGCCATGCTAATATTGCTAAGTAATTGGTGTGGTATGCCTAGTTCTAATTATTAGACGAGGGAGCGAAGCGACTGAGTATCTCCATTCAACTCATACGGCTCTTATATTCGTGTGTGTACATCGAAAATCAGTCGAATCGCTGAATAGATTGCGTTGAAATTTTTATTAGACATCCGGTACGAGTTTACGGAGAACTGCTAACAAAATCAGCTAGATAAATTAAGATTTAAACCTACAAGAAATAATTAATAGAAAAATAGTGCGAAAAAAACTCACGAGAAATAAAAATTGTTTTTTTTTTAAATGCAGCTTTCATTTGTTTGGTCTCCGGTATTGATTGGCCACAGCCTTGATGTCGAATAAAAATAGAAACCAACTTGCAGTTGAAATTTGATACAGGGTTCCCGTCACCATCATTAATTTGATTGTTTACAATTTAACGAACATTGTGTTAACCACCTTAAATCCATGTCAAAATGCTTTTTTTAGAGTGATTGATTGTTGATTATTTGGATTTTAACGTCTCATATTAATGCACTAAGGCTATTCCAGAAAATATCATTAATAATAAGTAGAAGTTAAAGTATAATCTATATTTAGCAAATATGCTATTTCATTACGATCATGATGTTCAACATCTAGCATAATATAAAATAAATGAGTAATGTCGAAATATGTATCTCGCTGTGGCATTGAGCAAAACGTAATGGCATGAAATGATAAACGATCAAAGATAAAACAGACTTTCTCGCCTTGTTATAAATACCTACAAACACTCCCGGCAATAAAAACAATAATATAATAAAAATAAAAACAAATAATAATAATGAAAAAATTAAAATTAAAAAATAAAAAAATCTTGCGGGATTCGAACCCCGGACCTTTCAGCGCCACGCAAACACTAACCTATTACGCTACATCGACAACATATCATTCGGTACGCCGTAGTCTATCTTGCAATACATGGTAAGATACTATTAAATAAAAAAACAATAGTTACCACTATCTTGCAATACATGGTAAGATACTATTAAATAAAAAAACAATAGTTACCACTAATTGTTTGCAACGTAAAGCCATGGTATGCTTGTTTTAGAGTGATTGATTGATTGATTGATTTGGATTGCTTAACGTCCCATATTAATGCACAAAGGCTATTCCAGAAAATATCATTAATAATAAGTAGAAGTTAAAGTATAATCGTATTTAGCAAATATGGTATTTCATTATGATCATGATGTTCAACATCTAGCATAAAATAAAATAAATGTGTAATGCCGAAATTTGTATCTCGCTGTGGCATTGAGCAAAACGTAATGGCATGAAATGATAAACAATCAAAGATAAAACAGACTTTCTCGGCTTGTTATAAATACCTACAAACACTCCCGGCAATAAAAAATAAAAAAATAAAATAATAATAATATAACAATAAAAAAAAAATTAAATTAAAAAAAAATCTTGCGAGAATCGAACCCCGGACCTTTCAGCGCCAGGTCAACACTAACCTATTACGCTGTGCCGACAGAATATCTTTCGCTACGCCGTAGTCTATGATAGAATACATGGTAAGATACTATTAAATAAAAAAACAATAGTCACCACTAATTGATTGCAACGTAAAGCCATGGTAAAATGTCGTACACGTGGCCAGTGTTGTCACAGGGTCAGGTTCACCCGAGGCAAGAATGAGTTGTGAAATATCTGTAATATATGTGGAAAAGATTTACGCCGACTCTCGTCAGCAGCCTGCAGCCTGGTGGATACGAGGGGGCCCAGTCCGAGCGAGGAGGTTAAGCAGCATCGAGCGTGGACAGCAGAAGGATGGGTGACCGTTTCAGAGACAAGCTGCAAACCACAGGAAGATTCAAAGCCGCCCAGTACTGGTTCAAGAGAAAATGTTTCAGTTACAAATGGGCACGAAGCTTCCCGAACCTAGCCCACGGGAGGCATGGACAAGCCCGGGACCTAGCCCACGGGAGGCATGGACAAGCCCGGACCTAGCCCACGGGAGGCATGGACAAGCCCGGACTTAGCCCACGGGAGGCATGCACACGCCCGGACCTAGCCCACGGGAGGCATGCACACGCCCGGACCTAGCCCACGGGAGGCATGGACAAGCCCGGACTTAGCCCACGGGAGGCATGGACAAGCCCGGACTTAGCCCACGGGAGGCATGCACACGCCCGGACCTAGCCCACGGGAGGCATGCACACGCCCGGACTTAGCCCACGGGAGGCATGGACACGCCCGGACCTAGCCCACGGGAGGCATGCACACGCCCGGACTTAGCCCACGGGAGGCATGCACACGCCCGGACTTAGCCCACGGGAGGCATGGACAAGCCCGGACCTAGCCCACGGGAGGCCTGCACAAGCCCGGACCTAGCCCACGGGAGGCATGCACACGCCCGGACCTAGCCCACGGGAGGCATGCACACGCCCGGACCTAGCCCACGGGAGGCATGGACAAGCCCGGACTTAGCCCACGGGAGGCATGGACAAGCCCGGACCTAGCCCAGGGGACGCATGCACACGCCGGACTTAGCCCACGGGAGGCATGCACACGCCCGGACTTAGCCCACGGGAGGCATGCACACGCCCGGACCTAGCCCACGGGAGGCATGGACACGCCCGGACCTAGCCCACGGGAGGCATGCACACGCCCGGACTTAGCCCACGGGAGGCATGGACAAGCCCGGACTTAGCCCACGGGAGGCATGGACACGCCCGGACCTAGCCCACGGGAGGCATGCACACGCCCGGACCTAGCCCACGGGAGGTATGCACACGCCCGGACCTAGCCCACGAAAGGCATGCACAATCCTGGACCTAACTTGAATTTAAACATGCTCTTAACCATTATAAATATCTAGCGTCCAAAACACAACGGACTAAATTTGGGGAGACCGTGGGCCCAAAATTTTCAAAAAACAACTCTGAACTTTAAAAAATAAATCTTTCAAAGAAAACGCTACAACTGAGAAGTTTCAAACGTGGAATACGCTTTGGAATCTCTCCTATCACTTTTGAATATGGAAAGCAAAATTGGGTTACGAGTACCGGGGAAAACCAAAATAATCAAAAGCTACTTATTCCATACTCTTATGAATAAGACGCTATGCAGAGAAAACGGTTCATCTTAGAACTTTGAAACTTGGGCCACACTTAATGTCCCTCAAGCGCAATCACTTTAGCTTTCAAAACCAAAACCGGGCAATAGGGACCGGGGAAAATTAAAATGAAATTCAAAACGCGAAATTCTCAGGCGTAGTAATTTGTACAAGCTTGAAATTAAACATGCTTCTTAACCATTATAAATATCTAGCGCTTAAAACACAAGGGTGCAAATTTGGGGGGACCGTGGGCCCGAAATTGTCAAAAAACAACTCTTAACTTAACAAATTGAATCAAAGTCCATCATTCACACCTTGATAGGAAACAAACAACAAAAAGATGTAATATCCCCACAAATACAAAAATTTGTAAAAAAAAAAAACGGCAGCCATGGTCAAGCATTTTTTTATGATTTCGAGTTTAAAATTTTTACTTTTTTACCACAAAAATCGTAAGCTTGGCGCTCGTCAACAGGCGAAATGATCTTACTTCTTTTCAAAGCGAAACTAGGGAGAAAGAATGAAAAGCTTGGCTCAACTTCTATATCTTACAGCATTCACAGCCGAAGACTTTTGAAGGAGAGCTTGGCTGCCGTTTTTTTTTTTTTTTTTTTTTACAAATTTTTGTATTTGTGAGGATAAGAACATATAAGAACCCGCCTACCTCTCTCCCCCGTCCGCTTGAAGGCCTCCCACTGCGCCAGCAAGTGTTGCGCCACGGCTTGCGAGTCCTTGATGTCTGACAACTTGTAAAGCAGGACTCTGACGGTGTCGAACAGGACCCTCTCCAGGTGCGAGGCCAGATCCTCCAGGAGCCGCATGTAGTCCACCTGGAACAAACAGGGTAGGGTGAGACAGGGCGTCGGGACATGTTACACACGTGGGTACACACATTCACACAATATGCTTAATAGCTGCAGGAAAAACTCCCGTATATTTTTATATATATTGAAAGATAATAGGCCCTACATACAACATAATTCACACAGACACACACACAAACTCAATATACAATTCTTCAAATCAACCATAATTTGTAGAGACAAATGTTATTGTTTCGTATTAACAATGATACCAATGACAATAAAAACACCAGCACAGGCAACGAAGTGTGATATATTTGAAATAGAAATGAATAACAATAACAATACTTAAACACGAAGTCGGTAAAGTTGGGAGGGTCCCATGACATTCTTGATTGCCCCCGCCCCCCCAGGATTTAAAACTTATGTAACAACTCACATTATGATGTGATATGTGGCTAAGATGTAGCTGAGAGAGATTGATTGTAAAATTGATGATTGCCTTTAGATGAGACAACGTCTCAAGACATTGATTCACAAGACAAGAACGTCTAGTTTCTCAGTATGAAAAGCAGTGTTTTATAGCAGTTCCATCAAAAGAATGCAGATGCTAGTGGCATCGGCGGGGCCGGTAGGGCGAATGAGCGATCAGTATTTAAAATTAGCGACCACTGATTGGCTAGAACTAGCCCGCTGGTGACATCACCATCTGCAAACTTCCGATGGAGCAGCTATAGCACAAATTTGAGATTGTAAAATTACAAAAGAGGAATCCAACTTGTATTAAAAAAAAACATTCTGTATAGTGAGACCAAGCGAGGAAAGGTCGTCGGATAATAGCTATTGACGGAGTAAATCGCTCTAGCGAATGTAATTACAATCGTCCCCGTGGAACTCTGCACATTGTTGTGATCCAAGCCTAGACGAGGCAACAGTTTTCCCGATACAACCTCCCTAATTACAAACCCGCTGTGTACAATTAGCATTAATTAAACGCGACGCGAGCCCCGCGCTGAGAGCGTTGTGCTGGTCTGGATGCGGGCGAGGGGGGGGGGGGGTTAGCGAATATGTTGGGTGAATAAAGCTGTAAATAGCGTACAGGTTATTGAATGGGTAAATAAGAGAAAACAATTCTATTTTAAGAGCGGGGTCCCGCATGCCTCGCTTCTGCGACATTATCTATTAGAGACGGGAAAAATGAAACATTGTAACAGGAACTTTAAATACATTGTTTGGCAAAGACAACCGTCGAAATATTATGCTTTTGTATAAGAAAATAATAAATTGTATTGCAAATTATACAATCTATTGGTATTTCATAAATATCTTAGTGGGAATCCACGTAATGCATTTCAGATAGCTTGTACCCTCTTAATACCGGAGAGGAGATCTTAATTTAAATTCTTGAAGTTTACTTCAATGCGTCAATACGCCTATGTCATACTCATAATAGGAAAAACATTTGCTTTCGAGCCGTCCTAGCAACGGGCACAAAATGTAAAACATATCAACTCAAAATAAAATTTATAATATATTATGCTCTCTGCAAAAAAGTTGTTAATAATTGGGTAGACAGTAATAAATTATTTTATTTGAATGATATTAATACACGCGAAAGCAATATAGACGATGAATGACGGGGGGGGAGGGTTGTAGCTAAAGTCTCTACGTCGTCTGGCTCAGAAACAGGACGGACTTTGTTGACCCAAGGCCGATGATAAAGGTCAGCCATGTTCTGGTTCTCAAGAGAGGAGTTATCGGTCCCGATGGAAATGAGAGCGACGGATATCGAAGAACGATTACTAGACTTCACTCAAGCCAAGACGAAGTTGTACAGCAAGGACTTGTGATCATCTCGTCCAGAACCAGAAGATAACTGATGCTGTCTCCTCGATAAGTGGGTACAGTAATTGTCAGATCAGGTACAGTGCGCTTTAAACAAGAGGCAGGGGAGTCAACGTCCTGACCAGACAGCGAAGTACTATATTTCGAATCTGAAATGGACATCAAGTTTCATATTAATTTGGAAATTTTCATCAATTTTAAATTTGGTTCTATCGTCAGTATAAATGATATATGGTTTCTACTAATGTTGTATGAAACCAATTATTATCTTCATATTTTATTACATTCAAAATTCAGATTAAATAGAGTAATTTAAATGTTAAATTAATTAATGTGGCGTTTATATTGCTCTAAAATGTTTAACAAGTTATTACAATTCAGATGATGAACAATGAGTCAATGATAACGACGATGTATTGTATGTGTAGCGGGTGCCTGTGCTGACTTGTACCGCCTGCAACTGGAGCTGTCACACGCTAATGATGAGAATGTGTGGGAGGATTGTGAGCGTTCAATCTCAATAAGGTGAAACCCACACTGGGGACAGGAGTACGGGCTATCAGTAGTGATCACGCGTGTAGGATGGTGATGATGCATTACACCGATGAGCAAGGGGGACCAATCACAGTTTATCGCGCTTCACATGTAGTAGGCCCCAACAATCAGATAAAAAGCGATGTACAGTTCAACACCGTCCATTAAGAGGGATGAGACACATTTGGCAGTTAGCAAATAGCTATTCCTCGGCCAAGATGCATCCGACGTATATGAAACTTTGCAAAGTTGTCAATAAAGCATACATGGACAGCCCTGCGGTCATAGATTTTCAAAATTTTATCTTAATCAGCCAGAAAAAAATCCCGAATACACTCAATTTTGGAGTTTTTAACCAAATCAAAATTCATGAAAATTAATATATTTTTTATAAATTATTTTAAAACAAAATTTGGAAATGTGTAACTGCAGAGCTCTATATTTCCACTTAACATATGTTCCACATTTCAAACACCTGTGATGTCAGTCGGCCGAGCGAACAGCAATTTGCCTAAAACGCTGTCCTATACTCTTAACATACAGAGCTTAACAGCAAAGTGTGATGAAGGCTGCTGGAACATGATACTCGCTGTCCCCACGGGAGACAATTAACAAGCTGTCTGTGAAGAACAACATGAATACGAGCGTGAAGTATGATCAGAAGCAGAGAGCCAATCACGAGAGAGGTCGTCTGGCGTACGTTGAGCGCGTCATTCAGGCTCAGATTAAGTTCTCTGCAGTACTGCTAGGGAGGGAAAACAAGCGTTTACTTTCCTAAACGTTTAAATCCTTGAAATTTTCGCGTTTAAACGTTTAATTGTTTTAAGCCTTATTTCCCCCCCACCCCCCAAAAAAAACAAAATGGTAGGCGGAGGCTAGGTTTTACAACAAAAATCGAAATTTTGTTCTAATAAGATGACCGGCCGACGAATAATTAACAACGGATTTATTCTCACCCTCGCATTCAATGACCCGGCACCTCCACCAAAATAACGCACTTTCTGACAATTATCAGCGTAATTTGATAGCCTGTGTTTGTGTGGGCTCCGAAAGTGATAACAAAATAACATTTAATTTAATTTAAAACAATTATATATATATATCACGTTTACACGTTTATATCATACTCTAAAGTCTAAACGTTTCAAATCTACATGCGCGTTTAAACGACTCATCCCTAATACTGGCAGAGTGCTTTGAGCTCGCATGTATGAACGAATACGTCTTTTTAGAATGGTATACTATTATTTTTTTATTGCAATAATTGATGTAAAAATATTAAAATTGCGTTAACGGGGAATATTCGCTGAGTCGATTATTGGTGAAATTTTTACGTTTCAGTTCCAAAATGTCTCTATCACATGTTATTTTTAATACTTCGAGTAGCGACAGCGCTGGAATGGAAATAATTTACATAGGGGTTAAAAAAATAGTGGACGTGTTTTTATAGCTCAGCAATAACACTTTTTAATTTCAGAATCGAATTAATTATTAACCCATTTGTATGTTTCCAAACGTAGATGAACAAGAAAATAAGATATCAATAGAAATAATTAATTCACTGAACGGCAAAATGGTGACGTAATTTAGTGAATAATTTTTAAATGTTGATGACAATGATGGACCATCTCGAACAACACGACATCATGAGCCGTAAACAAATATTAATATTAATAGCTGGAAAGTAGAAAGAAGATTTGTAACTGTATAGGAGTAAAAACAAAATAATTTAATAATTTTGGTGGAGGTGCCGGGTCAGAGTATACGAGCTTTGCATAGTGCAGAGCCCAGTCCTAGTCCCTGCACATACCCACTGACAGACAGCCCTGTGACGTCACAAGCGAGACACAACTGTCACCCAGAAGTCCATGCATCCAATGCAGAAGACCCTAGGCTCAAATCCCGGTTTAGACTGAAGATTTGCAACTTCTGCTGTAGACTTCCAATACATTAAATTTGGTTCAATGGCATAAGAAACAAACGTTCACTTTAGAGCCACCCTACGGACGAAGTACATAATAAATTGCTAAATAATCTCCTCGCCATAAAACCGTTCTAGGTAAGTCGTAACTTGTGTAGCCTGACTATAAGTCCTGAACTAAACTAGATGACGCAGACTCATTGTTTGAAAGTGAGTCTATAATCTATATCCTTCCATTATACAAATGCGTTTATACTTTAACAACGTTATGACATTATTGTTTATCATACATCATCTCACACAATGTTGTTTAATTTAATTAGTTCAAGTTAATCATAACTAAATAATTATCCATTTATAAATAGCATAATACATTTGCAGCTCACGTCACAGGTAATGACCGGTGTACGATGCCTAGTACGTCATACAGGCAGTGAAACGTATTACTCGCTGGTAAAGGTTGTGTCCCGTGTATATTAATCACAGTCCCCGGGGAAGAGCTAAGCCCGCCCGGATTAATATCCCACACAGAGATAGATACAGGCCAAACTTTATGTTCAGGCAGGGGGGATTAGCCGGAGAAAGCAATCGTTGAAGGAGGGAAGCCCTAGAGCCTGAGTCTGTCCCTCTGATTCGATTCATTGGACGTCACGTGATTGTTTTCCACTTGAAGGTAAAGCCGTGCACTGATCAAGATGAAGTACCTGCAATGGTGGCGGGTACAGTGTACAGCGGAAAATAGCAAACCATTTGTGAGCATGACATTTGGGGCACAGTGAGTTTTTAAAAATAATTTAAGCACTTTTCAATGTGAAAATGGTACTCTATTTTATTGACGGATATACCCTTAACTTATGTTCAGATGTTTGCGATATGGACTTTGACCCTTTACTCGCCTTCTTTGATCGACCCAGTACTATTTATAACTCCATGGATCGGCAGAGGAATGCCCTGGACTGGACCAATTCTACCCCGGGCCCAGACGGTGTAATTAACTTTAATATGTATTATTGTAATTGTTTCGGTTGTTGTAAAGTGAAACTTCCACCTCGTCGCCGCACGTAAGTATTGCTGGGATGGGAGCTACAGCTCCTCGCACTACAGCCTATCACCCCTGACACCCCACCCAGCGGACTATATACCTCACATCGCCTGTCTCAACAAATGACGTGCACTCGTTACACGTCGACTAAAAACAATTGCACGCGGGTAATAACTATGCTCGGGTGAATGATATCCCGGCTCATCTATTATCAGTGTGTGATAGGTGAGGCCTGTTACATCGGGCGACTGCGATACCGCGGGGAGGGGAATATACATGGACCGGCGCTCTGTAGAGGTAGACGACGATAGAGGTAGTTCACCGCTTGTAGCGAGACTCCAACTAGGAAGGTTGGCGGTTCGACCCCAACCACCGTCAATCACGACTGGTAGTGTTTTATATATATATTTTTTAAGAAATTGGCAAATGATTAGAATACGATCTATAACGCCCTTGGTCATCGCTCCCCAACTGTGTTCAAGTATTCTTCGTGTGCACTGCGCTGCACATGAGCACACTAAAGCTTGGTTGAAAAATAAGGATATGCACTAAACAAAACGCGTTGAATCAAACCTTTGAAGTTGAACGATTAACTGGACAAATATTACCTAGTAAGTCACCTGAAAAGGGTCGCTACGACTAAACTTATGTGTACCCTACGGCGGACATTCCTCTCAATTTTCTTCTGTTTTGATGCTTCTCTTCCGTTTCCAATACGTTCCAGTCTCTTCCTCACTTTCTGCATCTTTCCTCACTTTGTCCTTCCATCGTCGTCGAGGACTACCTCCCCCTCTTCTACATTAGACTTCCATTTCTTCAATTGCTTGCACAACCATGCTCTTTTCATCTTTTTGAAATGTCCAAACCACTTCAATTTTCTCCCACAACTTGATATATTCAATTCCTTACCCCTACTTGTAATCTAACATCCTCATTCTGTATTCGGTCCCATCTGTTCTCACCTACACATCACTTCTCATGTGCTTCACATCCACACATCTAGACACACTCGTTCTTATAAAACCGTTCTTAAGGGGAAGGACCACCACCAATATTAAAACCACGAGAAATAACCTTATTTTAGTAATACCTCTTAAACCGTAACGTAAATTGAGAAAGGGCTACTAGGTTTCACGTAGTTTCGTTACAACTTCAAATATTGCAATCAGTAGCGTTTTTAATTACGGAATACATTAATTTAATTTAAACCTTGATTAAAATTATTACTGGTTACAATATTTGAAAAAGGTTTTAAGCCAGATATAGTTCTAACTAAACCACATAAGACCTAGTATCCACTTTTTTGTGTAGAGTTATGTGAGTTATTACAAAAATAAGGTTATTTCGCGTGGTTTTAAATAATGGCGGTAGTCCTTCCTCTTAAGAATTATTTCTGTAGTCCGGTATATTGTCCCCTAGTTACGACCAACAACAATGTATACATATTCCACATTTCTCTATAAAACGTTTCAAAACGTCCCGCTCAATGTAGCTTCATCAACATTTCACAACTTTGCAACTTTGAAAGCACTCGGAAGTATTTACAAATTCAACAACACGACAACGTATAAAACTAGCTGATGTTCCTCATCAAACTAATATGAATGCCCTAATTACCCTCGTCTCGGCTGAAGCAGCCCATGGTTTGCCGCGCTGATTAAGACGGATGAAGGCTTGTCATTTCACACACGGAATATCGGAAATAGCGGAGAGTTCTCATTTCACAAAACTCATCATTTTTCACGTCGAACGAGAAAATAAAACGTGCGGTGACGGATTCATTACCTGTCGGTGTCGGTCGGGAAGATGGATCGCGATACATCCATCCACCTCGCGTAACGAGCTGTAGCTTCGAGCGTCACTCACCGTATCCACGCGGCTCCTGTTGTGTAGGAGGTGACATGACGAGGCAATGTAAAACAATGCAAAGTTCTCGTACGAAACCCCTTTTTTAATTTTTTAATTGTAGTAAATAAAAACAATTACACCTACGGGAGTGTTTCCCGACTAACTAAATCGAGAAATTAACTCTTTTTAAGAGTCTAACGAGACAAGGTATATTGGTTGTTTTGTTGTTTATTAGGGTTAAAGGGCGCGTCAACCGTTAGGTCATATTGTGCCTACAGTGATAATGTAGTTTATTAGTTAGTTTATAATTATATATATTTTCCAAAGGGGAGGAACGTAAGGGGTAACGCGAGGTGGACAGGCTTGTGCTGGTCAGAACCAGCCACAAGCAGTGGGAGGGCATGGGAGTAGGTGGCATGGGGCAAGGGGCCGGGGCGGGAGCATGGCTGGGGTCAGGTCGGGGGTAGTTAGGACAATTGTGAAAAGATGTCCGAGGGCTGTTTAAGAGAACTCGATCCATTACAATCGCATTAACGACTTAGGTGAATTTCGGGGAACAAACTTCTTGCCAAAAGCCTAAGGTTATCAAGGCTTTAGTAACCACCAGTTTATCAGAATATAGTGCATCGCATTGTTCATTTTTACAAAAGTGCAAGTTGTTCACATTATCTAAATTTTTCGAGTGAAACACAGTGAAAACTATACCCATTCATGTTAACTACACACCATATACAAGCATACTAAGCCCACCTACCCTACACTGGCCAGCAGGCAACACAGCGCAGAGAAGCCACTAACCAAGGATTCAGGGATTACGTGTCCGCACTGTCCTTGCGGCTAAGCCACTAAGACTATCCTCATGACGCAATGTAGAGCTGCGCTGATTGGTCTACCGATCTCGTCCGAGGGCCTCATTATCTCTTGAGCTACCTGTAACGTCAACCATGCTTTACTCCCAAACTATGTGGTTTGTGGCTGCTTCAAACATACAAAAGTTTTAGTTGAAATTCACAATAAAATGCAAACATCGGTAAAAATACAGAAGAAAAAATTAAATTAAAATAAGATTTAGCATCAAACTTTTGGAAGTCGTATCACTTGAATATGCGAACTTCCCTTACATATGGTACGCATCGGTTTCTCCAGTGCACAAACTAGGTAATTATGGTGAAATTACCAAGTACGGTTTGAAGGACTCCGAAATAGAATTCACACAACTTAGAAAAAAAATCGGTCAGAATTGCCGGTGGTTAGCATTGATTCTTTGGAATTGTCGCAGAGATTTTAAGCGAAATTCTCTGTCGGTTAGAGTATTTGGGTGATAAACCGTTGGTTAGCTTTTCGGGTTTGAAGGTTAATAACAGTCAGTTTATTAACGATAGAATTATTTTTACAGATGAAGTTCAGTTATTTTCTAAATAACGTGAAACAGCCTAATTGTTTTAAAATTATTCATCACAAAAAATGTTTCTCAAATTAAATTGAAGTTTTAAGTATTCCTTTCATGTTTCATTTCATTCATATTCCTTTCAGGCCTATTGTGGGCATTACATTATATTCAAATATAGTAGCAGCACACACCTCATAGAAGTGAAAGCTTTCAACTCTGGGAGAAAGATGATCGTGGGTTCGTATACCACACATGTAATTACTCGTTACCGACATCAGCCCTTCACTCATCTAGTCTTAGCAACATTATAACCGCATAAAAGACATTTAGAACAACAACAACTACAACACCTCGAAGTGCAGAAGGGTTTAGACCTAGTTACAGACATGACAACCGAAGATGAACGACGTAGGCCGGACATGGACGAACGAGCCCGTAAGCGGGGTTTGATGGCGAGCACCGTCTACGTCAGTAATCCCCTCTAGACAAGCTAAACCGTTTAGTCCGAGACGATGCGACCCTGGCGGCCTAGAAGGAAAATCAATTTACTGCCAGACGATCTGATTTCGTTTCATCTTTCCGCACACCGCCTTGTCTTCTCGTTCTTGTCGGAACGAGGTTGACTTTGATCGAGTTAAGTTCTAAACGACAAGAACGGTGTTCTTATGAGAACTGACTGGGATGATTTACAAGCAATCGCTCCCATATTGAAACGAAGGCTAGGAATACGATGTGACCATAGCAACCAACTCTAGAGCACTGCAAACTCCATTCAGCTAGAATCAGATGGATAAAAACATGGTGGCTTAATAAATAGTATTTAAGGGGGTATAACACTGGAGTCGATGTCAACTGGCCACAGTTTTTGATAACAATCAAAAGTGAACAGAACGAATGTGCGAATGCTTAGTACCATAAAAATTCAACCAGAGATTGCAGTTGGCAACTGGATAACGTGGGCATTCACCTTCTAATGTGAAATACATACTTTCCATGTAAAGTATTTATGGAGCTGAATAAAGCGTGCTAAAACAAGTCCGTTAGTCAAGCATGTAGGAGTATAGTCGTAAACATTCAAGTCAGGATAAGTTGTGTTTAAGTAATACAAAGTGTGCCCCCACTCAGCAGGAAGTGTCGAGTTAAGACTTGGCTCACACTCCGAGTAGTTGCTATTAATCCCGCTAGATCGCAGCACGAGATGCCGCCAGGCTCGGCTTGGGAACTTGATTGTGTTTGCTATTACGAAGTGTCGCGTTAAGACTTGGCTCACACTCCGAGTAGTTGCTATTAATCCCGCTAGATCGCAGCACGAGATGCCGCCACGCTCGGCTTGGGAACTTGATTGTGTTTGCTAATTCATTACAAGGAAAGAGGAGTATCTTTTAATTAAAGGAAGAGGATATAAATTAAATGGCTGCATTAAGTGTTTGTAACGAGGGCTTTGTGTCTACATCCTGCGAGAAGCATTTTAAGACTCGGTTTATACTTTATACTAGCGAGAGCGAGAGAGAGAGAGAGAGAGAGAGAGAGAGAGAGAACTTGGCGCGTAAACACTCGGCTTTCAAGCTGCTTAGAACACACACGTCATCGAGAACTAAGGCCTGCAGGAAATAAGACGAGCTAAACATAAGGCGCCAAATTCATCGAATATGTTTGTTGATGCTTTCCTCGCTGGTTTGTCAACGATCCAAGGAATAATGCAACGTTCAACTTGAGAGAAAGTGACAGCAAGGAGACAGAGAGCACTACTACATTCAACGCAGAGATAAAGAAATACAGAAAGCGAATAATTTAATAAATAATACAATAACCAGATATATTTACTTCTTTACTTTACTTATCTATATTAAGGTCTATACTATTCAGTTATAAGAAACTGGTTTCAAAAAGGAGTAAAGCAACATGCATAACGTTACTACAATGTAAGACAATATCCTTTTCTGACTATATATTTAAATAGCATATTAAAAATGTGAAATTTAATGAATGAAAATGAATTATATACGGGAATATTGTATAATGTACAAAAAGGAAAAGATTAATTATTATGAACGTGTAAATGTGAAAAATAGCCTCTACCTTCTAGGAGCAAACGTGATGGACAGTGACAAGATCTTAGAATCAATTTTTGCGACTATTATAAAGACTAAATTATCTCTCTTTCTCCATTACCTCTAAAAATGATTAATTCCCACAATCTTTTACACGCAGATGTTTTTAACAAAACAATTCCAAAAACAAACCTCAGTCAAGTGAAGTTCTCAATTCTTATCTGTTCTGCCTAGAACTCCCTAAACCTTGGTTCGATGATAAATGGATGAAACTTTACAATCACCGTCGTGATATCAACGCCCGGGGTTCAAAGTGCGAACAAACAAGTAAAACAGAGCGATTTGTTAGGGAGACAATCGAGCATCACTAACTAACAGACGATAAAACAAACGTACGAGATCATGAATATTTAAACGTTCTGAGACGTCAACTTAATGGTATTGTTAGAAAGTAAGTAAGATACGAAGAAACTTCTATATTAGAAAGATAGATAATTATTATTACCCGAGTTTTGAGCATTTGAGACAACGTAATCGTCAATTGAGTAATTTGATAGCGTACTGACGTAGCGAGATACGCGTTTTTTTAATCAAATTGACTATTATGGAGAAAAAAACTCGCGTGATTTTTTTATTTGAATCTATACCGGACACACGACTAATATGATTCAGATACTACAGGGAACCTTTTAAATCTCTAATAATGAACAAAAACTGGAGAAAAATCGTTGAAAAGTAGAAATAGTGAAAAGTCTCATCGTTCAACGCGATTATACGCTTTATGAAATTTTCTTTTCATTTCTCAGCAGTGTGCATAGCAAAATATTTTGTTATTTGTAAAGATTCAAAACCAAATTTGGTTGGTTTAAGAAATACTATGGGATATCCCTCCGTACATAAGACTCAGCAGCCCCGCAGGGACACGAAACCAATTGCCAGACTATAAAATAAACACTCAGTGCACAACTCTCATGTGTCAACACTTCCCAACCGCACAGTGAGATTAAAGTGCGGCGCACAATTGGCATAGCATAAGCGCAGCACAACGCAAGCGCAACATAAGCGCAACACAAGGAATGTAGGCGCGCCCCAATTGTCATAACGGAAGCGTGGCGTAAAAGAAACTACAAGGCTGTGTAAAGTTTTAGAATGCTCGTTATCAGATGACTGCATGTCAACTTTGCGTTTGACATTTCGTCTTTGAAACCATATTTTGCAGTAGCCTATTGTCATAGAGATGCGGATATTGCCTAAAATACGTAATTAGCAGCTCGTCGCTAGACGTCGACTCAACTTCATACTCGATAATTACGTCGTCTTCTGTGAGTTCGTCCATGATTAATAATTTTACACTGACACAAACAACAATAGTTTGTGAATTTGATTTATCTGAAAATGGGCGTTTGTGTTGAGTCGTGTTGTTTCTGGATTCCTATTGGTCAAACGCAAGCGCAAGCATAAGAAATATAAAATATACCATCTCTTGCGCTGTGCTTCCGCGACCTACGCTATGCATACGTTGAATTGTGTGTTCAAGCAGCCAGGTGCACTTGTTTATATTCTTGCGTTGTGCTTGCGTTGCGCTACGCTTATGCTATGCCAATTGTGCGCAGCACTTTACACAGCAGACCGAGTATTGTTTGGACGCTTGTGCTCGCTCGTTGTCGTCACGGTCCCCTTGTTCCCGCGCAATGTTTTGTTTTAGTCACAATAGAGGGCGGTGCTCGAGTGACGTCACACACAGACAAACAAAACACGGGAGCGAGATCGTGCCAACCGTCGAGCGCTCGATTTAGATTGATTGGATTTTTGAGGGTGTCTAAAAGGTTCTGTTTTTTTGCGCCTCAATGAGAAATGAGGGATGATCAGTCAATTAATATGGGTCTAAAACACTTGATCATGTGACTGATGCATGTCCCGCTGGGTATAAACGAACACTTTTGGTGGAGGCGCCGGGTTAGATTTAGAAACGAGTTTCGAACAGATGTGAAAGTTCGACGCATTTAAACGACAAGTAAATGTTTTTAGTTTAGTAGTTAGATGATTATCTATGAAAGTAAGTTTAACCTTATTGGGCGAAATTTTAAGGTTAATTAATTTCTTAAATTGTTTTTGAAGCTATGAAATTTAAATATTAGACTAGGATTAGATACCCTATTATTTTAAATGTTAAATGTGAACACTTGAGTAATGATACTATGCATGTACCGCTCGGTAAACGAAGACTTTTGGTGGAGGCGCCGGGTTAGATTTCAAAACGAATTTCGAGCAGATTTGAATGTTCAAACACATTTGTTTTCGATTCGTTTGAAACTATAGAGAAGGGCTTCTTTGAAGATAGAAAGGCCGGTAAAGCCCTTGGGAATCGAACCCAGAACCTCAGGCTACACAAGTGCACTGGGCAGTTTGAGCTCAGGTCCGGTAAACAAAATGTGCTTTGACATTTAACAAAAATTATAAAATAATGATATTCAATGGGTAACCATGCAAGGAAACTACTATGACAACATTGTATCGTGCAGTAGTTCTAAGTGGCGCTGCAACCTCACACCCAACGCGTACGTGTCGAGCTAACCGTGTTTCATAGGCCAGACGGACGGGCAGCAGACCTTGTGATTTCATTAAAACACCCAATTAAAACTACAAGAGACGAGATTAAAAGCAACGGTCCGTGAAAAGAAGAAACTTTTTAACTGTAATCAGTTGATTGCCGTTAGAAACTTTAGTTTGAAATGACGTTAAGGTAGTATTTATGTCCCCAAGGGAAGGAAATACAGTAGCAGAAACTCCACAACTTTGAAAAAGTGTTGTGCCAACAAAGCTTTTTTAATATTGCTTACATGTTGAAAATTATTGCTACGAAATGCTATTAAAAATACAACTTTTTAGCAGACAATAATTAATGATTATATAATCTTTAACACATTCTGAGACAAACTGAATATTTACTGTAGCCTACATTAACGCATTGAATGATTCTGTATTGCAAGAGTAAGCCATTACATTTTTTAAAGGAACCAGTCAAGGTATTACAAATTCTTAGATTTTGGTGTAATTTGGTTTAAGGGCGTGCCAACCGTTAAGTCATTATGAGCCACACTAGTCTCTAGAAGAAGTAGGGAGGCAAGACCCATGCTGGTCAGATCGTCGTGGTCGTCACCGTCTGTTGTGTTTTCATAGTCGGGGAGAGGTCCCCGATAACGAATTGGAATTCCATTTGTATCTTACTCATTCAGATCAGGACTTGAAGCAAGGATTCACAGTAAATTCACCGAAAGACATAACACCACATCTAGTTGCGTAGGCGCCTGCTTTAGAAGTATGAGGCCACTCAGATATGAATGACAGATCAACGCCCTCAAAGGAAGGTCCTCTCAATAAAAATATGTTGAGCGTATCTCTGTATAGATTATAATATGAAAGTACCATGAAAACGGGTGACATATTTCCAGGCGTTGATCGGGGCATTGATTCGCAAAACTTTATTGAAAATATGACCCCCGAGAATATTCTCCTGGTCAGGGATTCCCTCGCCATGGACGTACCCGGCTCGGCGGGGGCTCAGACCCAGCGACCTTTGAAACCGCGCGGGTCATAGCCCAGTCCGAGCGAGTGCGATGGGAATTAGGAACGAATTCAAATAAGGGCAGAGTGGAAAAACGAATTAACTTATTAGAATAACGCGAGGTCGTGTAGTTCGGAGCGGAGATGATAATTGAGTTGTCAGTGTCGGGCGCGGGTGAATTAACACGGGCATGATTCCAGGCGAGGAGAGAGTTCTTTCCTAGACGGGGGGGGGGGTAGTAGGGAGGAAGGAGGGAGGGGTGTAGGGGGCGCGGGTGAATTAACACGGGCATGATTCCAGGCGAGGAGAGAGTTCTTTCCTAGACGGGGGGGGGGGGTGTAGGGAGGAAGGAGGGAGGGGGGGGGGGGGCGCGGGTGAATTAACACGGGCATGATTCCAGGCGAGGAGAGAGTTCTTTCCTAGACGGGGGAGGGGGGTGTAGGGAGGGAGGGGGTGTTGGGGGGCGCGGGTGAATTAACACGGGCATAATTCCAGGTGAGGAGAGAGTTCTTTCCTAGGCGTATGGGGGGGCGAGAGAGGGAGAATATGGATGCAGTTACTCCTCGAGACCTACACATTCCGAATATTCTCAGACATACGACTGTGTGTGTTTATCGTTATGAAACTATAGGGGCAACAGCTGAAACACCAAAAACTAAGATAAACAATAAGCTAATACAAAATAATGAATATTATGTATATGCATACAAACTAGTTACAAAAGTCAAATCCAGAACACTAATATGTACTAAAAACAAATCGGCTACTGAATTTGCTCATGGAATTTTGTATGGAGTGTAATTTATCAATATATTGCAGTATCACCTATTTGTATTCCGATTGCACAGTTGACAACCCAAGAGAGGTTCAATATTATCATGAGAAAGTGCATTAATTACAACGAACTTTAACGAAAAGCATTTTAAATTTCTCGCGGGTAACCTGCCCAGGGTGTAATGCATGATCCATCCTCAGATGTCTTACTAGGTATTTTTGTTGTTAGGACAATTGTGATCGGAATGTCCGGGGGCTGTTGAAGAGGACTCAATCCCAGCAGTCGCAGAATTGCCAGTGAAGGGATGCGAACCCGGGGCGTCTGAATAAGAGTCTTGCGCTTTACTTCTGAGTACATCACACGGTCGAACTCTTGCATAAATAAATAAATAAATAAATAAATAATTTTATTTAGAGTCTACCCACTCAGTTATATAACTGATTTTCAGTGGGGGACTTTAAATCAAAGCGACCAAGCCAACCCTGCAGGCCCCGACGCAATCGACGAGTGAGCGATAACCAACCAAAGATCAATATTTTTAATAGAAAATATAGCATCAGTGGTATGGACAGTGCGAACACCCGCGGATCAACGCCAGAATCAACAAGGCCGATTCAGAACAACTCTGAAATTTATTATGTGCTTCGTTGCTAGGACGGCTCCAAAGTCACCGTTTACAAACTCCTAAGGCAAGAACTGATGGACTGAAGTCCAAATCAGAAGTTAAAAAACTTCTGACTTTGGCGGGAATCGAACCCTGGACCTTCTGCATTGGAAGCAGATACGCTAACCACAAGACCAACGAGCCACACTTAAATAATTATTATTTTAAAATAATTATCATTCTATTAAAACTTAACAGTAAATTAAAATACAATATATCAACAAAACACTTCTAACAAGTTTCGTTCAGGATAGCGTAAAGAGCAATTACATCGTCCCACGCGCGACAACTATAACAACTTTGAACTCTTCGTCGAAGATTAATTAGCTTATGGATATACTCGTCAAAGTAATTGAACTTTAAATATGTTAGAATATTTTAATTAAAGTACATAAAGCTTTGTGATTTCCGCCTCCCACGTATTTCCCCATCAAATCTGCTCGAGAGCGAGGCTGGAAGAATTAACCAACACTACAGCCTGAAATTGCTTTGACATATTTTAAATAACTTCCCAACGACGGCAATGGACGCTCGCACAAAGCAAACACTTACCGGTTAACAGGACGGCGCCTCACACCCCATAACCAGCCAACGACTATTATTGTTGTAGAAAACATTGTCTTTTATCTGGGTACTTCGGGGAAATGGACGGCGATCGGAGCAATAACGACAAGCTGTTATAAAAACAAATAACTCTCAAATGCGTCATATTTCTGAAGTGTTGCAGTACGCTATGACGATATTGCCGATAGGATAGACTAAGAAACTCATTTCAGACAGAAAAGAAGAAACAAAAGTAATATCCACAACAATTTTTAATCCAAGAATGATAGTGATTTAAACACGCAACCGACAGTACCTACAGATACTTATCTCGTCTGTCAATTGTATCTTTTTTTAAATTTCAATATCTACACTTTTAAATTCAATTTTTATGTAATAATTGTTTGTAATTTAATTTAAATTACTGTAAAAAGTTGGATAATGTGAAACCAAGAAAATACGTAACAACTTTGAAGAAAGGTAAGATATAAAACAGCTAAAATGAACTTGCTGCTTTTTCGAAATTATTTTCAAAGAAGCAATAAATTGAAAAACAATGTTTTAGAATTGACTTCTAAAGGAAAAGTTTAGGAGAGCACCATTAAAAGTTCACTCTTAAGATTTGTGTTATTGAGTTGACTTTTAAAAAAAATACTTAAACTGATCAAGTTTATTTTGTTTCAAAGTAAAAACTGATTTCTCGTAACCTTCACCGTCATGAGAGGTCAGTCCTAACCCCAACCCCTACACTTTTGCCCCTATTTTGAATTCTACCATGACTTCGACACGTAGAAAACAATAGGAAACTCATATTTGATATTTCCCATTCAATTCCGCGAGACGAGACAAAACAAATAGAAACAACGGCCGGTTTTCACCATTCCATGATTGTTCCTAACAAAGCTTGTTTTCGAGGCTATTTTTAAACTGAATAGGGAATAGAAAGTGTTGGCTGTTTGCTCAGCACGCATGCATGGGTTGGAGCCGCGGGAATTGTAAACGTTCGAAATACATTCATATAGAAGTACTCTACACGGTTCATGGACAGTTTAAATGTAAATTAAATGATTTGTACTAAAATAAGTAAATTAAAATAACGTTGATTAATGCTGGTTAAGCAAGACTTAACTCCCGCATCGCCAACAAAATTCCAGAATTTTTCAGATATTATATTTGAGATTTTTGGTGGAGGTGCCGGGTCCCACGTTATAATTGAAATATTTGTACTTTTCAGAGAAATTATTTGTACTTAAAGAAGTAAATATAAAACTAGGAAACGCTCAGTTGGACGCGTTGATAAGCGAGCACGTCCTATAGCTAGACCCACATTGCACATTTTTTAAATTTTAAAATTTGCAACGTTCGCTGTCCACAGGGCCATGTTTCCAATATTATTTATTATTGCCAAGGTATTTGGGTAAACCCGTGTGTATATCTTTACTTTGTGGATAAAATCCACCGCCATCTAGAGGACCTTGACTCCTTGGGAAAACTATTTAAACTCTTTGGTGACAAATAATACACTGCTTCTTCGAAAGTATTTTGATTACTTCTAGGTGGCAGTGCATTAGAAACTTCGCGCGTCTTTTCGTTGCCATGGCAACGTTACTTTTGTTATAATTTAATTTCCATTTACACTACTTATCGGATCAAAATAATAATAATCATCATAACTCAGTTCCAACTATGTCGGGTTGAGTGGTGGTTTTTCACCATTATCTAGGGCATGAAACTGTAGATACTAAGCTTGCCAGACTCAGTGTTTCTTCCACATCCTCTAACTCCTTCCTCTCCACCAATTTACTCCACTCTCTTCTGTTCTCCCACAGCTTTACTCTTGCCACATGCTCCCACACTTCATCCCGTTTTCCAACGTCTTCTTGAATTAATCTTTCCCATTTCTCTCTTGGCCTTCCTACTCTTCTTTTCCCCTCCTCTGCCGCTTCAAATTTAATAAATAAATAATTTTACAAATAAAATTAACATATTCGTGACCGGACGGACATTCTAAATGATTTGGCCACCTCAGATTTTGTCGCCGTTTAGTTTGAAAAAAAAACTTTCGATTAACTTTAATGTAACTTTTTAACTTTTGAACGATTTTGCCACAAAACTAATGGCATTCAATCCAGATCGAAGCTTGCGGATGGTCAAAATTTCAAATCGATCCGAGCCTCTGTTCGACCGCTATCATGAGCCAAAAAAGCTGCGCGACTTTCCGTTGCCATGGTAACCGTACTTTGTTATAATGTAATTTCTATCTGCACTACTTATCGGATCAACATAAAATTAACATATTCGTGACCGGATGGACATTCTTAATGATTTGGCCATCTCAGATTTTGTCGCCGTTTAGTTTGAAAAAAAAACTTTCGATTAACTATAATGTAACTTTTTAACTTTTTGAACGATTTTGCTACAAAACTAATGGCATTCAATCGAGAACGAAGCTTGCGGATGGTCAAAATTTCAACTCGATCCGAGCCTCCGTTCGAACGTTATGGCGAGACATACAAAAAAAAAAAACAAACAAAAAAAAAACAAAACCAGTGACTATTTTTTCCGGCAGAGTCAAATGGAAACGCTCGCTTCGCTCGCTTAATAATAGAGGGCTTACTAAATGCCAGACCCTTTTATTATTACTAGGAAACGCTCAGTTGGACGCGTTGATAAGCGAGCACGTGCTATAGCTAGACCCACAATGCACATTTTTTTAAATTTTAAAATTTGCGACGTTCGCTGTCCACAGGGCCATGTTTTCGATATTATTTATTATTGCCAAAGTATTTGGGTAAACCCGTATGTAAATCTTTACTTTGTGGATAAAATCCACCGCCATCTAGAGGACCTTGACTCATTGGGAAAAATATTTAAACTCTTTGGTGACAAATAATAGACTGCTTCCTCGAAAGTATTTTGATTACTTCTAGGTGGCAGTGCATTAGAAACTTCGCGCGTCTTTTCGTTGCCATGGCAACGTTACTTTTGTTATAATGTAATTTCCATCTACACTACTTATCGGATCAAACTAAAATTAACATATTCGTGACCGGACGGACATTCTAAATGATTTGGCTATCTCAGATTTTGTCGCCGGTTAGTTTGAAAAAAAAACTTTCGATTAACTTTAATGTAACTTTTTAACTTTTTAAACGATTTTGCCACAAAACTAATGGCATTCAATCGAGAACAAAGCTTGCGGATGGTCAAAATTTCAACTCGATCCGAGCCTCCGTTCGAACGTTATGGCGAGACATACAAAAAAAAAAACAAACAAACAAAAAAAAAAAAAAACAAAACGAGTGACAAATTTTTCCGGCAGAGTCAAATGGAAACGCTCGCTTCGCTCGCTTAATCAACTAGGAAACGCTCAGTTGGACGCGTTGATAAGCGAGCACGTGCTATAGCTAGACCCACATTGCACATTGCACATTTTTTTAAATTTAAAAATTTACGACGTTCGCGTTTCCAGTATTATTTATTATTGCCAAGGTATTTGGGTAAACCCGTGTTTAAATCTTTACTTTAAAATCCACCGCCATCTAGAGGACCTTGACTCCTTGGGAAAACTTTTTAAACTCTTTGTTGACAATTAATAGACTGCTTCCTCGAAAGTATTTTGATTACTTCTAGGTGGCAGTGCATTAGAAACTTCGCGCGTCTTTTCGTTGCCATGGCAACGTTACTTTTGTTATAATGTAATTTCCATCTACACTACTTATCGGATCAAAATAAAATTAACATATTCGTGACCGGACGGACATTCTAAATGATTTGGCTATCTCAGATTTTGTCGCGGTTGAGTTTGAAAAAAAAACTTTCGATTAACTTTAATGTAACTTTTTAACTTTTTGAACGATTTTGCCACAAAACTAATGGCATTCAATCGAGAACAAAGCTTGCGGATGGTGAAAATTTCAACTCGATCCGAGCCTCCGTTCGAACGTTATCGCGAGACATACAAACAAAAAAAAAAAAAACAAACAAAAACAAAAAAACAAAACAAAACCAGTGACTTATTTTTCCGGCAGAGTCAAATGGAAACGCTCGCTTCGCTCGCTTAATTATTTATTATTGCCAAGGTATTTGGGTAAACCCGTGTGTTAATGTTTACTTTGTGGATAAAATCCACCGCCATCTAGAGGACCTTGACTCCTTGGGAAAACTATTTAAACTCTTTGGTGACAAATAATACACTGCTTCTTCGAAAGTATTTTGATTACTTCTAGGTGGCAGTGCATTAGAAACTTCGCGCGTCTTTTCGTTGCCATGGCAACGTTCTTTTGTTATAATGTAATTTCCATCTACACTACTTATCGGATCAAAATAAAATTAACATATTCGTGACCGGACGGACATTCTAAATGATTTGGCTATCTCAGATTTTGTCGCCGTTTAGTTTGAAAAAAAAACTTTCGATTAACTTTAATGTAACTTTTTAACTTTTTGAACGATTTTGCCACAAAACTAATGGCATTCAATCGAGAACGAAGCTTGCGGATGGTCAAAATTTCAACTCGATCCGAGCCTCCGTTCGAACGTTATGGCGAGACATACAAACAAAAAAAAAAACAAAAAAAAAAAACAAAACCAGTGACTAATTTTTCCGGCAGAGTCAAATGGAAACGCTCGCTTCGCTCGCTTAATAACGTTGATAAATGCTTGATAAATGAAAATAAACTCTCGCATCGCGAACAAAGTTCCAGAATTGTTCAGAAATATATTTCTGGATTTGGTGGAGGTGCCGGGTCCAACGTTATAATTGAAATATTTGTACTTTTTAGTTATTCTAATTACACATAATGCTTATAGTTAAAACGAGCAAACAATTTAATAGGTAATTAAATACAAATAATAATTTATTCATGAAACGAGTGTGAGGTAAGATATGTAACAGCGAGGAGGAGGGAATGAGATGTGGCAGAACTGAAGAAGACGAAGTTTTGTTAATGCCGGTTTGGTGTTTCAATTCACGTTTAAAAATTATGTGTTTCTTTAAAAGTTCATCGTGATTGTAAGCGATTTTGAAAGCGTAAAAGTAACTTAAATTATTGTCTAAGTTACCTTAATATCTTACAACAAAGTGCAGAACTAGCATAAACGAATAACCGAAACTTTAAATCACGGAAGATTGTGAGATTTTATAACTTCCAATCTTAGCGAGACATACTATACCTTATCGTGCATTATCAAGCATAGAAGCACAGTGTAAAGTTCACTCATAAAATAAAACAAAACTAAATAAGCTCGCTAATAGGTTTGACCTTACGTATATACGGACCTCATTAAGTCCTAATGAACGTAAAGGATACACAATTAACTACTCCCTCATTAGATGCGATAATAAGGGTAATTGTATACAGTATGTAACTAGGAGACGGCAAGCCGGGAAAGTGGGGTCACCCCCCCACCCCCCCAGGTTAGACCTAACCGATCACCTACTCAGCGAAACCTCAAGCATTTCAATCAGACGTCGGTGATTGGCCAATTAAAGCTAGTCGGTGATTGGTCAATTAGAAAGCTAGTCATGAAACTCGATACCTACGATAGTCGTGGTCGTCATGCAGCCCAGGTTGTGTTGCATATAGATTGAACTAGAGTATGCCGGGCATAATGTCGCCTAATAGGCTAATTACACAAACTGCATCAGCTGGGTACCTACACATGCATACAGAGACGAGGTGTACTGCACCGACAAGCGAGAAGCAACGTCTCCGGGATGAGTTAGGAGTTGTATTCAATCATCGTTGACAGACCGATGTTTGCTTAACCTAGAAACATGTATATGTAGACTAGTACGTGGGCTGCACCTAGCTACAAGTAGATCAAGAAAACGAAAAAGGAAAGTAAGTAAGAAAGAGGAAAAAAGAAATATACATACATATTATCTTACGTTTCGTTGAAACATAAAAGATAGAATATTTCTAAAATTGGTGGAGGTGCCGGGTCTAGTTGTGTTTTTGTTACATTCGTACATTATTTTCACAAACATTTACATTTACACATATACATTGTACATTCCAGATTAAGTTGGTACCTTTTCTTACCGCTAGTTATCAAGTAATTGTTACAAAACTTTGAATAAGAATGTCAAGATAGGATATGTACACACACAAATAACAAAACGATTGTCATACCGAATGGATTTATGTTTAGCCAGAACAAATAACCAAAATATACATTGTTGCAATTTATCTTTATTTTCTTCGATTGGTTAACTTTGTTTTAAGGTTAGTTTATCTAATGCTAGTCAATTGTGGACATATTAAAACACTGCTACAGAAAGAAGCCTCTTTAAGCTTTCTTATTCTTGACTGGTGACCCAACCAAAGAATTTTGTGTTTCCTGTAGTTGGGTCAAGCCAACATAGGCCATTTACTCAATTTCGATCAACGATTACAAAATTAACGACATTTGAGCACAGATGAGTATTAAAACCCAATCCTAATCATCATACACGTGGTGAACATGACTGAATGTTATCTAAATTAAATGAGAACTTGCTGCCAACTCAATAAAACCGCAAGACACAACGACAAAGTTTCACGAAGAGTTTCGCGGTTAAATCCCGAGGAAGGGCGGCCATTGTGTGATGTTGATTGTGGACGTGGGTCGTATGTGATGAGATCACCTCACAGTGTTGCCACACGGAGGCAGAGGTGTTGCTATACTACAGTGTTGCCAGCCAGGTGGGAGATACAAGAGGACGAGCAGTAAGACAAGAGACTTCAAAACATAGACAGAAAGTAAACATATTTACTGTTTAATGTGCTACAAGCAGAGGCAGGTTTTTGTGGGGAGTATACAAGGAGATTTTCATTTTTCTTTTTCTTAAAACTTTTTTTAAAGATTTGGTAGTGAAAATAATCCAAAATTGAGTTGTAAGTTGTGATTTCACTTAATTTGGTACTGATATCTTGGAAAGGAAATGTATAATACAATAACGTAGTTAAGAGAATTTTAAGAAGCAGGTATTTAAAGGCAATCTTTGTTTCTGTTTTGCAGAAAGGATGTTAAAAATGACGACGAAAAAAAAAAATGATGAAAATTATTCAAAATTTGATTGATATAGATGTAAAGTTCGTTTTTACAACACATACCTGCCTCTGTGCATTATCTGTGAAGCATTATGATTGGCCTGGTATTATGGCAATTGTGAATCCGGATCTGAGAATAGGACAATATAATAAAACGTATAACGTCGGAATGCCGGAATGCCGGTTGCAAGGAACACATCAGTTAGTCCGGCGATACCTCTTATAGCGACTCACTAGGCAGAAAGGGTATTTGGATACTTGGAGAGGACTGAGGAAATCATTTGAAAAACCTTTAGACAAGATTTTCGGTGACTGGGTTCAAACTGATGACCTCCCAAAACCAGTGTCTAGCGTGTATGCGAATATGATTGGTGAATGTTGTTGAAGGCAAAGCGACATTGCAACATAATTCAGTTAGATCGCCTACAAGTGGACAAAGAGCCTACATAGGAAGTAAAATGCCTTGGTATTTTATTGCGTACTTTTCATCTACCTTGCTTATCTTAAATAAACCCTTAAGTAAATGTTATTTCGTCTTTCAATTTAAATGCATGAATATCTAATACGTTTATTCCTAAAGTAAACTCAAGTGGCTTCTAATTTAGCTCGTCCTCGTGTAACTAGTTTTCCGATAGTGTGTTCAGCCGCCTCTACACAGAGCACAGCTGACTATAATCTCGGCTTGAGACTCTCTGATATTCCGAGGAACAAACTAAAAAGATATTTCGCTTGTAAAATGCATCGCTGTAAATATAAACGAGGTAGAGACTTCACGATAGAGGGGATGAGATGAAACATATTTACTTTGCAAGGTAAAAACTTTGTGGTTCTATGGAGAGAATCCGTTCTAGAGGGAAACTATCCGCGCATAGAGGAACTAAAGTGCGGGCTCAGTTGGAGACTGCTGACGTCACAGAGACGTCACTACGTGGTTGTTGGTGAGAGAGTGAATAGCACTTTAATAATAATAATAATAATAAAAATAAAAATAAATAATAATAATAATAATAATAATAATAATAATAATAATAATAATAATAATAATAATAATAATAATAATAATAATAATAATAATAATAATAATAATCATGACGACGACGACGACGACGACCATGACGACGACGACGACGACGACGACGACGACGACGACGATGATGATGATACATCAGCCGTATTACCCGTGGTAGAACTCCGAATTTTGAATTATAATTAAAACATATAACTCTCCAATAGCAAGCTCTCCACACAGCAGCCGCTCAAGGTTCAAAATGTTGGTTGTATGTTTTCAAGAAGATGGCAAAAAATACATTTGTTTGTCCGATGGAGAACGAGCCCATACAAATATCTCTTGCAAGGGTTGTTTTCTAGCGTTAAGGGGGTATTACACGGGAACTGTAGTCAACTGGCTACAGTTTTTAATTGCAATCAGAACGAATGTGCGCATGCTCACTACCATAAAAATTAAGGCGCAACTGAATTCAGCAGATTGGAACAGCTTTTAACAAGGCAAATCTAGTCAACTGCGACCAATACCCCGTGTATAATACCCCTTTAAGACATATAATGAATAATTGCGACATCGAATAATCCCAAACACAAGCAATTCTCATTCATTACTTGTACAAATCGTTTGCACGCGAAGACTCTAGCTAGACTTAGCCACTTGGTTGGGCACGATATTTCATCTTTCTCTCTAATGTGGTAAAGCTCTGTTACCTAATGTGACATTAATTCGAAATGTTGTCCAACACTTATTTCCTCGACGACTGTTATTGGAAATCCCCCGGTCACTAAGCGATACTATCTGTCGCGCGAGTTTCGGATCGTGACGTCACAGCCAATAGCGTTGATGAGCCCTCTAGCCGCGCTCACACAGAGAAATAGCTTCGGGACAGAAAGCTTAAAACTTTCAAACTAGATCGCGCGGGAGCGACCGAATATAGAAACTTTTTATCAAAAACTTGGCGCAAATCAGAAGAGAAAAAAGTAAATTGTGTTAAGAGTTGAGTTGAGTTTTTGTAGCGACATTACGATCGGAAACGTGGATGGTAGAGGTTCGGAGCGAGGAGCTGTATACTGGTATCTTATGAGAAGTACTCTTCGAAATGATAATGGCATTCTCTTGATACCTCCATGGACTAGGACTTCAAAATGGTTTTTAAATCGATCTGTCTCCTTATGGAATGCACTTCCAAATGAATTAAAAACAGACAGTAGTTTCAATAGCGCCATCGAAGATTATTTTAAGTAGGTTGTAGCTCTGTTTTTGTAAGTTGTGGTATTGTTTAGTTTAGGGCCTATATAGTGATTTTATAATCTATTGAAGTTGTATTTGATACTGCATTTAGCTTGGACATTGTATTTTATTATAATTGTATTAGAGGGGGACAGGTACTCACGTTCTATGGGGCAGATGCTCTATCTGTCACTCTCGCATTTATTTTTAATCTAACATGTCAAATGTTGTAAAAATAAATGCAAATGTTAATGAATAAAAATAAAAATAAATCGGTCAAGCCCATACCCCATCAGGGTCAGGGGTAGAATCTCGCTCAGGGTATAACCCACCCAAACGTGCAAGGATACAGATGTGCTAGTCAATCTCGCCAACATCTGCAAGTAAGTATATTACTCCCCTAAACTAGAGGCGAGCTTCGGCCGTCGTCTTCGGGGATCCCTCCCATCAACGACGACAAAGACGACACGAACGATGCCAAAGACGCAACGACCACGTAGTAAGAAACTCTACATTTCTTCTCCCCGCCTGTGGCTGGATTTGACCAGCATGGTTCTTTCTTCGTCACATCTCCTAGGCTAGGGAGCGCATTGTGACCGTACGGTTGTTGCGCCCGTGATTCAAACGAACTAAAATTTAGGTGAGAAGTAGATGACGCAGCCAGTCTTGAACAGAGGGGTTGCTAAAACGAGATTTTGAACTTTTTGAAAATACTTGTGTTCATGAAACAGAAAACCTTAAAATACATATAAAAAAAATAAAAAAAAATACCCTATATAAAAACGCAATAATAAAATCATTTATCTGTGTTGAAAGACGTAACCTGTTATGAAGAATTCATTTAACATAAATATTAATGTACTCAGAAAAACTTAACACTTGTTACATAATGTGGAACAGGTTGGTTTTTATATGACAGATAATACGGAGTAAACAGGGGAGTAAACAGGGCGCCTATCATTTTCGAATCCGGTTAAAACGAAGGTTTTCACATCCAATCAGTGTGATTACCGTTGTTTCGATAATTTCCCTAATCGAAAAATGTATCTCTGGATATATCCGTAGCGAAGTGAACTACGCCCGAGCATTACTCCAAGTATTAGCGAGTAATCCGCAATTACACCGGCTAGAATTACATTCTAATCGAGGGCGGGTGCTCCGCATTACAACCCTGCATAGTAATACAACCCTCGACCATCGTCCGTTCTAGTTTACATTGCGACAGTACACTAAAAAAATATACACACTGCTAAAATAGTTCAAACGAATATACCATTGCACTGCTGGATGTACAGGCAGGCGCAAAGTAAAAGAGACTGTACACGTTGGACGGACGGACGGACGGACGGACAGACAGACAGACAGACAGACAGACAGACAGACAGACAGACGGAGGACGGACGGACGGACGGACGGACGGACGGACGGACGGACGGACGGACGGACGGACGGACGGACGGACGGACGGACGGACAGACAGACAGACAGACAGACAGACAGACAGACAGACAGACAGACTGAACTTTGATCTCTAATACGTGAATAAATGTACATTGATTGCATATCATTTATTAAAATTTATTTTCACACCAAAAAAATACATTTCCCGGTAGTAAATTCAACTGTTATTAGTATATGGATGGCTGACCATGTTATGAGGTTGAAACATCCAGGGTCTGTGCGAAATACATTATTTACATTTCAACCTACAAATTGACCAGAGTTGTAAAGATCACGATGCAAAGCAGAAATATTATCTGTAAATGTAATAGTTTATTGCGGAAATTGTAGGGTTGGTTTGGGTGAGCAAATGATGGGTTAAGCATGTAATACACGTATATTATTAAACTGGAGCATAATTTAATATACTCCACAGAGAAGGGGAAACACTGGTTTACAGCTTAGTTTATTGCGAACTAATAGCAGTCGCAGACCATTAGTGTTGGTGTGTTAAATAATTCACTGGTGATATTACTAATGCAGAACACATAGTAACCTTGGGCCTGGTTGTATACAGGGGTAAGACGAAGGACTGCACACCGCGAAGAAGATGAGAGCGCACGGAACTCTGTTGGGAGGGTTGAGGGTTCGACACCCGCCAACTCTAAGCTCGACTAGTTCGTAAGTTGTGATGTGATATTTATTTATTAAATTCTGAGGTTACGTTAAATTTATAACACATGACGTATTTTAAAATGCATTTTGAATGTCCGTTCAAACAAGTTAGAACTATTTTAATTTTAATACTATTAATAATATGGTCATCAATATAATATGTATGTAAATAATCCACAGAGACAAAATATCGTTTATTTCCTTCTTTGTGTGAACTTAAATTATAATTAAGTTTTATTTAGTGTCCTCCTAATTGTAGATAGTTCTTTTTATAAGTGAGCATTAATAAATTTAAAAAAAAAAATACAAAAAATAAAATAAAATAAATTAATAAATAAATTAATTAATTAATTAATAAATAAATAAACAAATAAATTCATCCAACAAGGAACTATAATAATATGAAATAACCCGCTTCGAGTTGCTACACCAATACACCGAGTACATTAACCCACAGCTCTAGAGAGTGTACAACCGGCAGTATTTCTCTCTCTCTCTCTCTCTCTCTCACAGTAGGACGCGGTCGTGCCCGGAATACGTCGAGCGCGATTAACCCGAGAGCGTCACTTGAGACACGCTGAGTCTGCCCGGGAGTCGAACCAAGAGTCTTGAGATGGCGAGATTAGCCTCCCTGTTCTATACTGCCGGATACCAGACCTAACACATACACACTTAATATTACGCTAACTGTCTTCTCTCATAACCTACCAATACTTGATTGACTAAGACAAAATATTTTCACGATTTAAGCCTCCCTCAAAACCGCAATAGTCAAAACAGTTACATCCATCCATGTCTTGCAACATGATAATATTTAATTTTAATTTATACGTCTTATAAACATACCCATTATTCAAATGTAAATTAAGAACTTATGACCAAGGCCACTAATTAATTAAAAACGAATTTTCGGGTGAACCTTCCTCACCCATCATCAGGTTGATGCCGACTCTGATGATGGGTGAGGAAGGTTCACCCGAAAATTCGTTTTTAAGTAAGTAGTGGCCTTGGTCATAAGTTTTTAATTTACGTTTTAATATTGTTCCGGGCCAATAAGCTCTTTTTATAGAATACCCATTATTAAACTCACAATTATGAAAATATAGCAGGTACATTAACGAACGAAAATATAACGTGGTCTGCAGGGCATATTTCGATTTATTACACTAATTCTTGTCCAAAAACTGATGTTTTAAACATGTTATATTTTTCATTTCAAATTCATTTCTTATTCAGGATGTCTGGTACTTTAAATAACTGGGCTACCCAATAGTTGCAATCTGGTCAAACAGGCATACAGAGATACGCGCAGTTTGAAGACAATAAAGGAAAACTGACAGACTTAGGGTCTCCACGCATAGGCAGATAATAACACAAGACAACTAAAGAGGCTCGCAAGCAGGCTGTAAAGCACTTGATGAGCACATGAACTAACAGACAGATGAGCGAGAGAGAGAGAGAGAGAGAGAGAGAGAGAGAGAGAGAGAGGGGGGGGGGTAGAAGAAGACGGACAGGAAGGATAAGAAGTTTTATGAGTCGTAAACCATGAAAACAAATTGTACCGCGTTACGTTATTTAATAATGTACAGAGTTCCTGATTAAACTGTCCCCGGGATGTCCGCGTGCAGCCTGGAGAAAGAGGGGGGGGACATCAAGGTCACGAGGTCGTAGAGTCAAGGACAACCAGAGGTCATCACAGGTGGTTTTCATTCATAGTCGAAGCCCCACATCTAGGCCACTTCAGTGTCGGTTCCAAAACTAATTAAACTAGGAATTTTGCTTACAATTTTACTAATGAGTCAAGAATTTAAACAAAGATTAAATTTGTGATCGTCGGATAAAATTTATTTTAAATGAGAAGGCCCTGCTGACTGAAGAAATTTACTAATGATCTCCATAACACGATCGAAGTCGTAGTTAGTTTCGCCACAAATAAACATAAAAGTACGGAGCCCATTAAAGTAGCCTTGTATTTTAGAATTTTGGATTTTGGTTTAAAACCCATATGTCTAGTACATTTCATCAACATACCCGGAATGTTGGAGACCCGGGTTCAAACAACGGTCGGGATGGATTTTTTATCTGTGGATTGTATTAAAAATGAAACAACATGTTTTGAAATGCAAATACAATTGTAAACATGGCTATAGTACTAAATACGTGTAAATATTACAAGGTTTACTCAATCTCATTCACAAAGCACTCTGCAAGCAACAAGAAACTATTCATAACACCAAAAAACTCAGACACAAAAACATTTTATTATTGAGTAACCTCGGCCACGGATGTGATGTTTTGTTTTGTTTTCAGAAAGTGAAGAACTGGTAAAAAAAAACTATGGACTAAATGTTTTCAACAAAATTATAGAGCGTTATTGTGCTCTTATTTCAAAGTCACAATATTATTCTAAATTGTTTCAAGCAGTTTCTTCATAAGCTTGAATTGATAACGAGAGTGGGATTGAAGAAAACATGTCAGAGACACCTCACCGAGATGGAGATTTACCAGAGGGGCCGATTACCAGCTGGGAACATTTTACAGCAAAAGTTGAGCGGATTGGCCGTGACATTTCAAAATGTAGTTATTCTCAAGGCTATGTCAAGAGGCAACCCGTCTTCACCTGTCTGACCTGCAACCCGCCTCACACGACGTCAGAGCCAGGGGGGGTGTGTCTTGCCTGCACGGAGGCCTGCCACAAGGGCCACGTCATCGCCATGATGTTCACCAAGAGGAACTTCCGCTGCGACTGCGGCAATTCTCGCTTTCCAGGTAGTATCTGCAAACTGACGCCTCAAAAGGATGAACGGAACGATAACAACATTTACAATCAAAACTTTAGAGGGTGTTATTGTGTTTGTGAGCGGCCTTATCCCGACCCGGGGTTGGAGGAACAACGCGAGATGCTGCAGTGTGAAATCTGCGAGGATTGGTTTCATCGCAATCATATCATGGCCGAGGTTCCCTCCGGTGACGATAACTACGATCTGGTTTGTGCGCAATGCGCGAAGAAACACGACTTCTTGAGGTGCTACGGGGTGAGGTGTGTTCAGATGGTGATGCCCAAGGTCGCGGGACAAAACGAAAGGTAGTGGCAACGACAACGCCAAGAAACCCTCGGGTTCGGGTGTACCGCAAGGTGCCGACCTATCAGGTTCGGGTGTACCACAGGGTAGCAGCTGCAAAGTCCAAGCACTTGCAGTGAAGAGTGGAGCCCAAGAGTTGTTCTTGACTCAAGGCTGGAGAAAAGAACTCTGCAGATGTGAGAACTGTCTGGAGAGATACAAGCGGGAACATGTAGAGTTCCTTCTGGACCCCGAGGATACAATGGAGGCTTATTCAGAGAAAGGGAAGATACTGATATTGGAGGAATCTTTGTATGATCGGGCTCGAAACACTCTTACCCTTCTAGGCGCCACGGTGCCGCCGCAGTTTCAGCCGTTCGCCGACCAGTTGAAGGACATCCTTGTTGACCTGATGGGAGTGGCGAGGCAGTTCGGGGAGACGTTGGTCCAAGACCACATTGACTTGATGCGGAATGCTAAGAAGCGCAGGTTTAAATAGGCAGGATCTTTCTAACAGACTGGTCATATAGTTCCCGATCCAGTCATTGGAGTCTTGTAATAAGTTACTCCACATAAATAATATTGTATTTTCATTTTTCTCTTTCGACTAAAAAATGGTAATGTTACGAGAAATAGGCCTAACACAACTTAGGTAGGGCCTAAAGCAAATTTTAAATAAAATACCTTCAAAATGTTCGTGAAATTATATTTTTAGTTAATGTAAAGATTATTAATGAACAGTGTCCGAGAAACCAGTGTTTGGCGAAATACAATATGTCAGTTATTGAACACTTCAATTTCTTGCCTCGGCTTAACCCTGGGGATATGGGCTAAAGTGGAGGGGGGGGGAGGGTAAGGCGGGGCAAGTTTTTATGTATACCGATATAAAAGTTACCTCGCAACCCCATGCCCAACCCCGGGGTAATTTAGTACATGAATCGGGGCTTTGGTGACAAACTAGGTAATAGAAAATGTCCGGGGACGTAAAGAGGACTCGACCCCAGCATTCGCCTTCACGACTGAAGAAGAAAACTAAGTCAGGATTGTCGGTGTCGGGCATCGATCCTGAACCTCCGCGTATTACCATAATCTCTGTTGGTACAGGTAGGTAACAACACATTATACCGATATGCGATTGATTGATTGGATATTGCTGAACGTCTCATATTAATGCACTAAGGCAATTCGAGATGATGAGTAGTGATAGATGACGATGAAGTATGAACAGAAGGGAAGGGAGGGGGGAAACCCGGTACCGGCATGCAGCCTACTCCTTTCGAAAAGTACCAAGGGGACCAACGGCTTAACTTCCCATCCGAAAGAACGGTGTAACTTTAACAGTTATATAGGTCCATCCACTAACCCGGAATGCCGAGCAGACGTCGAAGAGAACGAAGCCGTTACACTAGCTCTCGAACCGTCCATCTGCTCTAACCAGCGGTATACGTGAGTTTCAGGACAGAGTGGTCACCCGCCCGAAGGCTGCTTAACTTCGGTGTTGGTTAAACGACCTGCTAAACCGCTGGCTGCCGATATGCGGCCTAGTTTGCTTCACGACAATGAAAGTTGTATATTTTGGTGGAGGCGCCGGGTCAGAACATAGACCACTAGGTTCGTTCGTTCGCACACTTTAGTGAAATGAGCCACTTTGGCCCGTTCGTTCGCTTCAGTGTACAAACTCGCACTCATAACACTATAGCTCAAAAGTCTGTGTAGAGCGTAGACACTGGCTTTGTGAGTGTTAACACTAGATCCGCAAACGAACAAACCTATTCAGTTAGTACGCTCAAAGCCTAGGGAGAAACTGTGCCTTACGCCTTTAGAACTAATTGTGAATGTGCAGTAGGCCTACATCAAAATATTTATAGTTGTTGCTACGGATGTACAAAAAGGTTCAAACAATAACACATAAACGAATAATAAATAAACTAAGCGAATATATCAACTGGGGGAAAATCACGTTTGATCTTATTTTGCCGTTCTGTCTAGCGAATTCTCATTTTCTTCTTTGAATATTTTTCTCTTTTGTTTTTATGTAAATTTTGTTTGAAATTTACACTTAGCCGAGCCTATATTTACACGAAAACGACAATTATGAAAGTATCAAATGTAGATGATTCAAAATGACATTGGATTCAAAACAACACATGTTTAAAAATACCTTGTCAACTTTCAAAAGGACTCAAATAACAGATTTACTCAAACAATGGTAACAAAATATTGTGAAGGCATAATTCAAACAACGAGGCAAACAGAGACTTTATGAACCTTAATTGATATGACCGTTTTAATTGGTTATATTATGTGAACATAAAGTGAGGTACTCTGGTTCAGTGATTATGGCCCGACAACGATTGCAGTACTATTCTAAATTCTGATTGTTGGAAGGCATGTTCATGTTCTTCGTTCGTCTTGACTTGGAAATTAAGTTCAAATAACATGAGAGGTCGACATAAAATATAAATGTATTTATCTTTATTCAAAAGAAATGTAGAGTGTTTGGAAAGGATCTTGCGAAGCTTGTTGGGACGTCGCTGAACGTGTTGTAAGACACCAGCGTCGTGTGATGTAGGTATAGCGTCTATACGTGCGTAACACACCAGCGTCCTGTGATGTAGGGACATCGTCTATACGTGCGTACGAACTACATGAAATATTTCTCGTCCGAGAGACGTGGACTTCAGAACATTGTGCGTGCGTGCGTTGGTAGTGGCGTTAGGACCCAGGGCAGCTAGGGGGTAGAATGAGAGGAGTGAGGGGGGGGGGGCGATGCTTCAGGGAATGAAGAGGCGATTACCTGCAAGGGGCAAACCCACGCCATTTTTAAAACTAAAATATATTGAACATGTTGAGCACTGAGGGTGTATCCCAAAGCTCCTTTTAGCAGTAGTCGACTAGAGGCAGTGGGGTTGGAGTTGTTGTGTGTTGTTGGATAAGAGGACTCAATCTAAGTCTAGGCTATCGTCTTATACGCTTGATTTATGAGTTTTAGATCTAACAATATTAGAGAAAAGTAGATGGAGTTGGGGTTGTTTGTAGTAGGACCTATAAAAAAAAAGTATTTGCGGTGAAGATCTGATCCAAAACAAACCACTACGTTGGACACTATAGGAATCATGATTACACTAGTGGACACTACTATAATCATGATTACCTAGTGACACTATAGATACAGTGGATTACACATACTTGACACTATAAATCATGATTACACAAGGTTGGATACTATAGGAATCATGATAACAATAGGTTGAACACTAAGGAATCATGATTACACTTTCTGCCTTGATATTGTCGACCAACAGATAATGATGTCACGTTAATTTTATCATGCAGTATTCGACGTCTCGATCAGACCAACGCTAAGTCAGGCCGGGTCTCGGTCTCCCCCCAACCCCCCCTAGATCGAGCCAAGACGCGGAGATGAGCGCACAAAAAGTAATTTCTCATCCAACGCAAATTACTTTTCGCTACGTCATTTTATTCTCTCCCGCCTTCGCTTCCCCCTATCAACCCACAGGAACATGATCCCCGCCCCGGTCGTTCATTAACACGATAGGTAGGCGCGTGCTCCAGGATGTCTATCACCTCATCAGAGGGTGATCCCGGCACAAAGACGTCGCGTGAACCCGGTCACCTGGATCAGTGTGGAGAGGGGGGGGGGTAGACTTAGAAGCAAGAGGGTACACACAAAATAATTAGGGTTGAACGATAAAAAGGATATAGAATGGATAAAACAATTATATGTTTTATTTTTACCCTTCTGGGCCCGGAGTAGAGTTTAGCCCAGAGCGAGGCTCTGCTAATCGTAAAATGCGATTCAAGAGAAAATGTACATCTAGCAAACATCAGTTAGAAACTAGAGGCGAGCTCTGGCAATCGTCGTAGGGACCTTGGCCCCTTCCCTTGACGGCCTCCCCGACGGCTATGACAACGACATCACGAACGATGACAAAGACGATGACGACCGCGACGTGAGAACCCACTTTTCTCCTCCTGCCCGTGGCTGGTTCCGACCAGCATGGGCCCTTCCTCACCATATCCCCGTAGGCTAAAGTGGCGCATTATGACCTAACAGTTGACGCGCTCTTAATAATAACAATTTAAAAAAAAAACACAAGACTAGCTAAATCAACTCGATACTCACTCGTCATTTTTTTTTTTTAAATTTTTTCGATGAAACAAATACGAAGTCCCTTAGACATTACTCGAACACTACATTACTTTCGTTAATCTTTCATGATGATAACTACAAGTAAGTACTTAACTAATGGCACTTAATTTGTGGTCTGACACTTACAGGAGAAGAAAAGTTTATGCTTGACAGAGTAGTACGGCCAGATCATTCGACTTGAGTATCGATGGGAGTAGTACGGCCAGGTCATTCGACTTGAGTATCGATGGGAGTAGTACGGCCAGGTCATTCGACTTGAGTATCGATGGGAGTAGTACGGCCAGGTCATTCGACTTGAGTATCGATGGCCCCAAACACTTCAAAACAAAACGCAAAGTTTGCGCTGAACTCTGATAACCCGAACGCCAAGAGCTTACAAAAGTTTTATATAAAAAGTTACAACTCGGGGCCGAGAGATATAATTATAAAGTAAACCATATAAAAAGTAGCCTAGGACGAGGCGAAATCTCAACGCGCAATAACATTAAAATCTCGAGCCAATTTAAATTAGGACTAATCACCTCTTGAGAGGTAGCACGGGACGACGGGACGCAATTCATTTTAATTCTTCTTCTTCTTCTTCCTTCTTCTCTGTAGTTCGCTGCCCGTGTCTCAGCCAGCCATACAGACATAGTCGTGGGTGTAGTGACGGCTGCTGGCGGGAAGACGATAATTATGTGTTGTGTTTTAGAGGGTATTTCAATAAATGTAGATTGTAGATATGATTGATTATCAATTATTGAAACGTGCTATCAAATATGTTGTTTATATTTTGTGCTTAATAGATAGTTTAAACAATGAATGTTTTTGAAAAGTCTACACAAAGCACATTGCATGCACTGCACGAATATAGTATTGCATATAGGAACTAATTTATTGTAATAAATGCATGTTTAAAAAAATGAATTTATTACAGTGTTGTATAACATAATGTTATGTTGTTGGACACACTAAGACCTTTCCTCAGAACACATTCTTGAATAAGAAAATAAATTTAAAAATAAAATAAGACACAAAAGCTATATATTGTGCGTCATTATTTATTATCAATCTATATCTAAATTAGTTAAAATAATAAAGTGCGCAATAAATTTAATAAATACAAATAACATTAGCATTGCATTCAGCCAAGTCGACTTCTTCTGTTAGGTCGATAGTACGGAGGGCGGAATGAATACTATAAACCTAGCTAACAAAGAAATGATTCTGTCACCATTCATCACACTTACGCAGATATGGTCCATTACAGCAGCGAGGGCACGGCTGCTTTATGTTCATACAGCATGACTGTCTAGTGTCTAGCCTAGAGTATGTACTCTACGATCTATACAGTGTGACCTTGCTTTGTTCGGGACGTTTCCAGACAGAATGAAACTAAACGGGTGATGGAGCAGGAGTAATAAGAACAGAACGAAAAGTATCTTATGCAAATCTGATGCGACACTTCAGAAACCACACAATAATTTGTTGAAGGTTACTGTCGTTACGTCAGGGTTATGTCAGGGTTCTCTTCATTCTTTCATGGGTCATGTGGAACAAAGTATTTATTCAATTCCCAACTATAGCCTGAATGAAACTAAATTAGCTCCTAGCAAGGACAAAAAGGAAGAACATACGCAAATAAGGAAGCTCTTACTATGTCTTATTTGGGTAAAAGTAAGACGAGAGGGATGCACAAACTAAACTACTGTGTCCGGACAACGCGTACCCTTATCGCGCCCAAGATACTATAGGGTCTGGATGACTCAGAGGAGGCCAGCAAGTAGCAAGTATACTTACCACCCAACACACTGACAGACATGTCCCGTCATGGGTCACACACTGACAGACATGTCCCGTCATGGGCCACTATGCCGGGCGGGTACTTTAGATGTGCCACTATGACAGGGCGGCTACTAAGATGTGCCACTCTGACAGGGCGGCTACTTTAGATGTGCCACTTGACAGGGCGGCAACTTAAGATGTACCACTATGACAGGGCGGCTACTTTAGATGTGCCGCTATGACAGGGCGGCTACTTTAGATGTGCCACTAAGACAGGGCGGCTAGAACACACGTCACTGTGACGCCAAGGTTACGTCCTCCAGGCACCACTTTCCCTCGCAAGGACCACCCCCGACCGGTGACGTAGGGAGGGTTGGGGGAGGGGATGCTAGATAAGGGGATGCTGCGGTGCGGCGCTCAGTCCGCCGCCGACCGCCGTCTCTACCAGACGTCCCCGACAACAGGGGTCACACTCAACACGCGCGTCACGACGACGCCGATGAGTCTCGCTCTTTAGAGGACAGAGGACAACAAGGTAGTTTTACAGAGGGGCCCACCCATTCGGGGGGCTCGAAATAAGTGTTTGTAATTTTTTTTTTAAATATTAAAACTCATGAATTGACAGGATGGAAATAATTCGTTGGGGAATTTATTTTTGGGCACCCGATGTGTTGAGCGGGTTAGGGCGACTCTCTGGGGCAAGGTCGTCCTCAAGGTCACGAACAGGGGTGTGTTCGGGACGAGTGGGGTAGGTCGGGGGTTGTTTCGATTGAAGTGATCGCACGCCTATACTCGGCTCGGAGGGTGATGGGTTGTGTATATGTAACACGTTGTGTGTCATTCACAACACAGTAGATGGAGTGATTTGAATCTTGTCTTTGAGTATTGATGCGTCAATGGGGGTGGGAATTGAAGGGCGCGTCGGAGGATATTGAGACGCCGGGGGTGGCTTGTGTTTCGGTTGAGTAGCTGCATGCCGGGGGTGGGTCCACCTGTGTTGAGTGTCTTGTTCGAGTGCCTTGTAGGGCTTATTGACACTTTAGAATGTTATAAAAAATAGAAAGTTACAAAACGAGGAAATAATTATAATTCAAAGCAAAACAAATAATACTACAGCTTTTAACAGACTTAGTAATATGAGATGTGTAAAACCCATGACGTTCTGATCTAGAGGATTATTTTAGCATTATTTGTGTGTATATTCAGTAAAAAAATGAAGCGTTATATTTTTAAATTACCTCAAAGCAACACATATAAAATTAATGTGTCAGTAAAATGGGTTAACCAAAGTTGTATACAAACCCGCACGTGTATTTAAAGAATTATTTTAGCATTGTTTTTTATTCAGATTTACTTTACAAACTCTTTAAAAATTAAAACCAGCACGCGGTTTAACTAGAAGGATCGGTTGTATGTAGCAAAATAAACTGTGTTAATTAACGGAAGCGGGTGCCCCATAGGAAAACACGACGTAATTAGAACGTGTAGGACTACGGGCAAGCTCAATTAGCCTTAGAATAATAGCGTTAATACGCGTAGTAATGAGAAAATAACATCAAACTGGAGAAAATATGCCACATAGTTACTGAGTTGGAGTACTTGAGTGTCCTTCGGAGTATAACCTATTATCGAGTTGAAATAGTTGTCCACGTTTAAAATAAATAAATACATTTCTCTACATTTCCCTTGTGAATAGTGTTACTGTAATTAACTGGTTTATGTAGGGGATAAAACATGATAATAACAAGTAATATTTTGCAGCCAGGTTTTATGAGAATTATAATTCTATCGCAATGTGACAATAACGAAGGTTTATTTGTTAGGTACAAGTAATAACGTACGAATGTATATCATTGTCACGATTAAAGTGGTTTGTAGGAAATTCAACATAAATTGCAGAGGTTATCAAATATTATCCAGCTTTATGGAAGTGATGTGATTTAAAAGTAAATACTTTGTGTTGGAAGACGTTCGAACCTAAAACTTCAGGCTGTTACCATGGAGTTTAAATAGTACTGTCGGTGTTACCATGCTGTTCGAGTACAAGCCGGTGCCAGCTTTAACAACAGTGATAAATTAATGAATAATAATATAATGTTTCACATCTGTGTCGTATTAGTTTATGCGAATATATTTCAGTAATTCCAAGGTAGCCAATTATTTTAAAACATAATTAGACACAAATTAAATTTCTTTGTGTAATGTCCAAAATCATTGAATCTTTCTGTTATTATTGTTTTTGTGTCTCCACTAGATATTTCCAAATTTTCGGATGTATGTGATTGAAGGCGCCAGTGGAAACATGATAAAGAAACATTATGCTATATAATTTTTTTCGTACGATCATACATCATGTACATCATAAATGCATGCATGCATGCAGTTATTGAATTGTAATTATTTGGACATATACACTGTTCTTATAATAATACTTTATTTGTAATATTTCGGCACTAATCGAGTGTCTTTCTCAAACTGAGGTTGAACAAAGGAATTCCTTTGAAGAACAGTGTATTTCGAAATAATTACAATTTAATTATCAGTTTACCTGTTCTACTAGTTTCATATTTATAACATTTGAGTTAATTACCGACTTGACAAAGTCATCATCTTGGCAACTTGTCGAGCGAGCAAGGCAATGCAGCGGCGTCTGACACAGAAACAGCTTCCTACCCTAAGACAGGGTGGAAGTGTCGCCCACTTTGAACACACCTCGAGCCAGAGAACAACAGCCAATAAATCATTGCTGTCAATGCCAGAGACACTTTTGACGCGAGGGAGAAATATTAGAATGGGAAATGACTTTCTCGACGGGGCTTAATATTTGTGCACGTTCGTCTTCAGTTCTAGGATTTCTTATCGACAGGATGTGAGGGGTTGAGGGGAAGGGGTAACAGCTGATTCCTCTGGATTCATATGTGACTCCCACTTAGATGCGGACGCCAACTCTTGTGTGCCGCAGTACTTTACTTCGTTTTTGTACTAAATACAGGAAAATCAACATAGAATATGGGTTTAGTTTTGTTTTCACTTTTCTACCTAATAGACAACTGAAAAACTTTCTCTTCAATACACTTTTTCCAGTCACAGTTTTTTCCCACTTGGAGGTTATATAAACTATATAAGCCCACAAAAATGTCACTTTCAGTCATTGTTTTCATTATTCGTGCGGCTAAACGAGCCCGAAATTATGTAGGAAGATAGACATCACGTCTCGAACAAAAATCATCGCGATCAATGAACAAAATGTTGACGTAATGGTTTGTTTGAAGCTTTCTCGGTTAAACACCGGTTAAAAAGTAGTCATGAAAATATTGTGACGTAGTTTAAAAAGTACCAACATCCATTACGACTAGATTCGTGGCGTCCTCGTGCTGTTTTCATTGTGACTTCGAACTTCCCAGTCGTACACAACGCTGTTAAGACTTCATCTAATTGAATAACGTCATTGAAAACTTTCCCCTCTTAATGGTCCCGTTAATGTGCCCGGGAACATCTTATGTTAACTTGTCTGTCGAGGAAGGAGACTGAAAGATCCGTCACAGCATTGAGCTGTCGAGTGCAAACTGTACTAACTGTCACAGTTAGGGGATAAACACACCCAAGTGCGAATCAATTATTGAGCGAGCGAAGCGAGCGTCTCCACTTGACTCTTATAGCTCGAATGTCTGTTTTTTTTTTTTTCTGTTACTGCTTCGATACAGGTCGCATCGTTTCTCTGATCGACCTGAAATTTTGCACACATGTACATACCACCTAGGCGGGTTGCTGTATAGTTTTGAGGCAAAATCGTTCAAAAAGTTAAAAAGTTACATTAAAGTTAATCGAAAGTTTTTTTTTCAAACTAAACGGCGACAAAATCTGAGGTGGCCAAATCATTTAGAATGTCCGTCCGATCACGAATATGTTATTTTTATTTTGATCCGATAAGTAGTGTAGTCGGAAATTACATTATAACAAAGTCCCGTTACCATGGCAACGGAAAGTCGCTCAGCTTTTTTGGCTTATGATAGCGGTCGAACGGAGGCTCGGATCGAGTTGAAATTTTGACCATCCGCAAGTTTCGTTCCCGATTGAATGCCATTAGTTTTGTGGCAAAATCGTTCAAAAAGTTATAAAGTTACATTAAAGTTAATCTAAAGTTTTTTTTTAAAAACTAAACGGCGACAAAATCTGAGGTAGCCAAATCATTTAGAATGTCCGTCCGGTCACGAATATGTTAATTTTATTTTGATCCGATAAGTAGTGTAGATAGAAATTACATTTTAACAAAAGTAACGTTACCATGGCAACGAAAAGTCGCACAAGAATTCTGGTCACTATGTACTGCCACCTAGAAGTAATCAAGAGTTAAAATAGTTTTCCCAAAGAAATGATGTCAAGGTCCTCTAGATGGCGGTGGATTTTATCCATTCTCTCCTATTTTACAAATTTTCAGGTAAATCGGTCAAGACCTTAAAGACTTATTGGTATGTAACATTATGGGAATGTCGTACTCGGGTCGTGTTGCACGTACGGTGCTCGCTCAACAACGCGTCCAACTGAGCGTTTTCCTAGTAACTAGATGTGGGTGTAAGGAGAATTTTCAAATCAACTTTTAAGCACTTGGATTCTACAATTTAGAATTTCGGAATGTTTCGCGATCTCTAAATTAGCTCTTTATAGCAAATTTTTGTTATCCTCATCAAAAGCCACATGAGAATTTTTCAATTGAATTGAATAATACTGCAAGTGGATTTAAAACAGAAATAAGTCATTCGTAAAGTAAAAAGTAGAATTTTGAAAAGATTTCAAAATTCAAGAACTTTCTGAATTAGCATTTATAATCCGAACACTAATGCCACCACTTTATAAAAAAATATTGTTGTTTGCCATTCCCCAGAGATAAAACAAAACTTGTACGCACAGATAACCAAACTCCAACATCTACGATTGCGGATCCTATTAAAATTGCAAGTTCCAGAAATCTGTTACGTCATCAGCATAAAACACTTGTGCTGGCTCCACCGAAAGTGTCTTCTACTTTTAGGGAGCCAATAAAGGGAGATATATTTATTGTTATTTAACTCCTGGATTGAGGTCTCCAGATGAAAGTCCGTCTGTCTTCGTGTATTTTATTCTTGCCCATCAATATAACACCGAGATTTATCACCCTGCGGAATCATAAGAGTCGAGCTACGGATAAGAGGGGTTTGAGTTATTGCGGAGAGGAGGCAGATCCGAGGGAGAGGATTAAGGTCGTAGGGACGACCACTATAGGGGACAAGGTAGTAATTATAGGGTGTAGGACAGTTAAGAATTACAGTACACCTTAGGCGGTTAGCAACTCAATCAAAGAATTCGAAATGTACTTATTGTCGACTTTTTTCGGCCATCCAGCTCCAGACATAAACCATAAAACCTTCCAATGATATTGGCATTGCATAAGCAAATTATACCCACCGTAGTGTACTTGTATATTTTGTAAAGAATTTGTGTGCACCGTATTAGTTATTATAAAAAGTAATTTCTTTTAAATTGAGGCAAGGCATTTGTCTTTACGGCATTTAATTTGATTATCCATATTCATCCAAACTTGTGGATATGAGCTTGCTCAATAAGTGTGATGTTTATGATTTTGGTTAGTTCTTTGATGCAAACTATAATAAAATCAGGTAAACTCAGGTTAATTTGGTAAATCGTAAGATAAACGGTTTGGTGAGAATTTCCTGAATTGAAATCCATGTTTCGGATTTCCCATTCTATCACGTTTTGGACTTATGTCTCGCAATGGATTGCAACCAAGTGTGGATATCAATGTAAAAGTACTTTATTCAAATTAATGCAAAATTTGGTTACGATATTATTAACCGTTCAGCAGAAATCATCAACACCGGAACGAGCGTATTTTAGTTTAGATTTAATTAAGAGTCTCGCGCATACAAGCGATGTAGCCTACTTACTATACATGACTGTGGATCGTATCGCAGTGTTGTTCGACGATGTCTAGACAGATTTCATATAGTCTATAAGCATGTCATACAGAGTGCGCACTATACTGGCCTATAAAACAGCTATGCGACGTACGTCGTCGTATGAGTTTTGCCATAAAAGTGTATATGCGGGAGATGAGAACTCAAACACGGATCTCGCATTTGAAGCGTGCTCTCCCTAAGTTAGCACCGAGTTTATAGAGATATGCAGAGACTTCCGGAACCTAGAACGACACACTCGTGACATTCCTAGCGAACTAGAAGAGAACATGTCACATCTAGTAACAGCTGCGACATTCCTCATAGCTGAGTGTTACTCATAAAGTCTACGACAAGGATGACAATTTTATATTAACGAGAGTTCCCAAAACTAGCATATAACAAAAAAGATGATGACACAATAATTTTAGTGTTGTACTTTCGTCGTAGATCTATTCCCACACGACTATGTTCAAGTATTCTAACACGGCCTAGTGTATGTGATACAGTTTGTCTCAAAGGTTAATCTTCAGTGGTTAATGCAAATGTTAGAATTAATGAGTAATCCTAATTAGCCGTGGACTTATTTTAAGTAGCTATTTTATAATTTGAAGTATTTAAAAATAGTGATTGATTGGTTGATTGGATATTGCTTAACGTCTCATATCAATGCACTTTGGCTATTCGAGACGATGAGTGCTGATAAATGAGGATGCAGTATGAACAGAAGGGAGGAGGGGAAACCCGGTACCGGCACGTAGCCTACTCCTTTCGAAAGGTACCAAGGGGACCAATGGCTTTACGTCCCAACCGAAAGGACGGTGTAACCTTGACAGTCATATAGGTTCTTCCACTAACCCGGACTGCCGAGCAGACGTCGAGGAGAACGAAGCCGTTACACTAGCTCTTGAACCCTCCATCATCTGCTCTAACCAGCGGTATACGTGAGTTACCGTGTATGTGAGAGCGGTCACCCACTCTACACATGACCACGCCCGAAGGCTGCTTAACTTCGTTTAAAATAGTAATTTGCATTGAAATAGCTATATTTGCTAAATGAATGAATGATAACAGCCTAGTTAACCAACATATCTCATGGATAACGCGTTTCACTGATTCGCGAGGACAGGGAGTCGATACCAGCCACTGACAATCCTTAGGCCTACTGTATTAGTTTGAGGCATTAAGGCGAATGCTGGTCATTTAGTCCTCTTCAACAGATTTTAAACATTCCCTTCACTACAACCCCAACACCCTAGTAAGTCACATGGAAAGGAAAGGGTCACGCAAACAAGCAAATGTATTATACCCTGCAGCGCAAGGACACTATTATACACTTCGTTCTATAGCGGGTACAATTACGAAAACAAAACTCATGTATGCGCGTGAAGAACAATCAACAGTTGCGGTAAACATGTTCACTATGACGTTTGATGTCGTAATTATTTACAAAGCTCGCGCAGTGTTGCAGAGATGTGGTAATGAAACACACCACAAAGCACTGCACAATAACAACTAACTTAACTCTCTTTCATAAACTCATATTTTTAATAAAGCCATGTATTTTGTTTTATTGGCGGGGATTCGTGGGACTGGACACATACGAGAATAATACCAGTCAAGTTGTATTTATACAAAATAAAACACATACTATACTATAATGTAAATAATGTGTTTATAAACCAAATGTTTGATTGATGTTTTAAAATTTTCCTCCGATCAACCGAATTCAAGACACCTACAACAAATTATTAACCATTGACACAGACATTGACATCAACCACATGAAACATCATTCATTTAAAGCTTTACCGATATGACTCATTTATCACTCATCACATTTTCACCAGTTTTGTATTTCATAACCTCAGTTCATTTTTCATCCATTTTGTTTTGTCAGCCGTTTTTTGATTTATACTTTTGTTATTGAAGCTTTTCTTATTGTATTTGTTGTATAATTATAATTTTATTACTTGTTCACGAATTTATTGATTTGTATAATGTATTAGTATTGCTTTAAATTGTATTTTAAATAGTTTAGATTTAGTAACCTGACACTTGTACGTTAATTTAATACCTGTTGTTAGAAATCAATACTTAAATAAATAAATACATAAATATATAAATAAATAAATGAAGAAATCGTCCCGAGATAAGATGCAATACACATAATACATATTATGTCAGTGGGTTGGGGGATGAATCTAATAAACTATGGTGGACCAGGGAGGATGGAATAACTTACTTGAAAGAAAGATCGCATGACAGATTTCAGATGACATATTATGAGGAAGATAGAAATATCAGGCTGGATAGGCGAGTCCAGAGGAGACTGACTACATCGCGATAAGATGTGATGTAACTGCCAGTAACAGCGTTAATATTCCTCTACGATGTTATTTATGATGTCACAACGAAAAAAAGCAAATTAAAAAAATAATGCCACGGGCTGTCTACTCATGCTTCTAGGTTCTTTATAAACTCCAACAAGAGCTATTAGCTGCATGTCGCATGCTATAAGCTGAACTGAAACTGAGTTGTTTAAAGAGCTTGAAATTTCATTTTACTTTAAGTTTCCCTGCTCTTTATATTCAATTTAATTAGTTTTAAATGGTTAACATTGTAACTGCGATGAATGGAGATTGCCATGATTGTTTTACAAGAAACAGATAGAACCTTAGAATAGATTGCTTAATTGTTTGAAGAACGACAGGAATTGAAACGTTTAAGACTGAACTAAGAAGATTTCAACTATCTTCATTCTGTTTAGTGTTTATATGCACGACAACTTAAAATCCAGTTGTAATATGTATGTTTTACCATATAATTTTTGTATTTTGCTCAGTTCATTATCATTGTATGAAGATGAACATTTATTAACCTTTTAAACACAACATAATTATTATTAGAATGGAAAGAAATGCAACTTATAACCGACTAAATTAAGCTACTTGCTAGCAAAATGATGCCTTTACGCTAGCGGCTAACCTGAACTAACATTATAATCTTAGTGCGTATGAAGCATGTAGCACTCTATCGCCTGAAGCCACACTCTAAAATGCTATCGCGAGGCCTAATTACAAACAAAACAAGGAAAATAAATTGAGCGCAAGGCGAAGCTAACCCACTAAATGCACGGCGTACGAGGCTTAAGAGAATTTTTAATCGCTCCCATTACCTCGGTAAGAACCTTGTCCTAGCATGCGGAGAGCGTCGTTAACGGTTCCACTAAAACTACGCTTAGATAGAGAAGTTTGTTCGAAACTTTGGGATTATGTCATTGAAAATATAATAAAGACGGATAGTACTTTCGAGATGTTTGAACATGAAGTTTGAATATTCTTCATCTTTTAACATTGCGGAGATAGATTTACAAACGACACGCTGGTTCAGTGCTGAATAAGAATCTATCAAAAGGCAAACGAAGACATCAAAACTTATGAAACAAAATATTTATTGAAACTTTTTTATGTTGGAAAATAGTGACAAAAATCATCTGAAGTTGAACGAGAGTAAAGGAGCTACGTTTAGATTGGGCTGTACACCATCGTTAGTGGGTAGTTTCCAACCCTCATACATGAGCGCTAACGGTTGCAGACGACATAATTAGAAGGCAATGGAAAGTAAAAAACACAAACATTGGTGACGGTTTTTTTAATGCACTGTGGTGTAACTTTTAACCAGGGTCGGCGACGACTGGACGTGTAACTATAACTGGCATTGCGCATGCGCATGTATACTGGTGGAACTCGGAGCTCGATTTCGCCATTTGGAAAACTCTTACCTAGCATGCGGGTCCGTTTCAGATGATTAACCCGTTACACATCAAAACCGTGTAGAAGAGAACGCTAGTAATTTGGGTTATTAAAAGAGTACATAAGAGGTGTCTAGACGCCTTTTCAATGTTCGGTGAACTTAGAGTCTAATTTTGACATGTTATAAAGCATAAATCTGCATGGCGTACGCATAAGATCATGTCCAAAACTTATCTATGCTTATTTCAATTATTAATATTATCCAAACTCATTGTCTCAATGTTATGTCGATAATTAGGAAAACGTAAAGTCCCAGCCGCGTAGATACGTTTATTGAATTTTTTGTTGGATTTTTGACGTAAGATTTCACTCTTTGCAAGGCTTGAACGGGATTAAGGGATTCGTTGTCTAGATCTATTGTTACCCATGTTAATTGGTATTATACCCCAAAAAACTCATATTTCAAACCTTGATTGCTGTGGATTCTGGCTACTTTTAACTGTTTCTTTCAAAAGGTATACATACTTAATCTCAATGTCCAATGAAATACGAACGTTGTAGCCACCACCCGTTGGTAGAACGGCCAAGTTTTGCGTAAATATCGCACTAAATTGAAACATTAATTAACCTTTATGTCTAGGATTTTGTTAACTATTTCAACTGTTTTCTATCAATGTCTACATCACCATAACCTAAGCGTGTGACTCGGAAGTGTTGTAGCCTACCCGTTTGGTAATCGACCAAAGATGTTACGAAAACTATCGCAACTAAATCAAAAAATCTGTAAAGTACGTATCAGAGAAATATTATTCGATTTACCCAAAACCAATATAAACTCTAAGTTCAAAGAAACGAGGTGCCTAAACCGATTTTTTCAAGATTCGCATAAGCCGTTTGCAGTGTAATGAAGCGAACAAACAGCAGGATAAAAACCATAAGATACAAAAAACTACCGAGCTAAATTTTTTGGGGTCAGTGAAATCATTGAAGTCTTCGCTTCGCTCATCAATTATTGTTGTTGTCCTAAACAAAAAACGTGAACATAATTGTTTAGCTAGGGGACGACGTACATTACTGTGAAATCCCATTACGTAGATACGTGGCATTTTTCAAAAGTCAACATCGCACATGATTTTATTTTAAAGTGGGAAACTGTTTTTGTTATCATCAAATAAAACGAAAGTGGATTTTTCTCCGACGCAAATTTTCGGCAAAATGTGTTTGTGTGTCCTGTGCAACAGCGCCCGCCTCTGAGTTACGTAAGACAGTAGGAAACAGGTGCGTGAACACAAGGCAGCGCCTTCTAGAGTTTAGGCTAGACGCACATTTAGAACGGTTAGAAGTCGTGACGGATAATCAAGGTGGCGGTGCAACAACAAGGCAGCGCATACTAAACACTCCAAAACAAACATTCATAAATCAATTCCTATCCCAAAAACTCATTCATGGGTTTGCTCGAAAAAAAGAGTTTTGAGAAGAGAAGCTTTTGTTTTTATTAAACGTAGGTGAAAAATGCGTCACTCTATGAGCAAACAGCCTTCATTATCAGCGGTAATCTTCGGTTGACGACGCGCGCGCACTCTACACGCCGCGGTGATAAGTAGGCCACTCCACGGAAGTATGCGGCTCGACAGTTTGATGAAGGGTGCTCGGTATTCTCAAGTAGGTTTTAACAACAAGAGATGATTCAAAACCGAAGGTTTTAAGGTATAAGACGGAAAAGTTTTAAAAACTCACCACAACGTTTTTTCTATAGTATCCACAACCAAAAACAATCGAGTTGAGGCGGATGTTGGTGAATCTTGACGAAGATTTAAAAAAAAGACAGTTTGTATTCGTATGATATTGTATGATAGAATTATATTACTTTACAGCCCGAAAATGATGCGGAAACATTAACTGAAATAATATTAGCGGAATATCTTGTTGAAATGGCATGTTTTACGTCAGTGTATTTGGGTGTTTGCGTATATACACATACGGACAGAAGTAAATGAAGTGTATGACCAAAGGCCTTTTAGCCAAAAAAAACTAGTCTACACATTTCTTGATACAAAATAAGTCAGCCGGTACTTATGAGCGATCCACATGTGTGAAGATGCTTGTATGTTTCAACTTATTTTTAAAACGCAAAACTAATTTTTTTCTGTTTACTTCTACCGAATTAATAACAAGATCCTGTTTTAAGTGTGGGGCTTGAAACGATTTATTCAGTAAAGGTTGCAATGACAGCTCTGGTAATGATGGTGTTTGTAGATTACGGTCACCGCTCATCGATCCCAGACCTTCTGCATAGACAACAAACAACAACTAAAACAATAGGTGATTAATCTTCTAACCTAAAAGGTCTCGAGTTTCAACTCGAGCAGGTTTTAAAGAAAATTAATCTTTATCAAATGATGGCATTGTACAAGAACACCGGTTAAATACAATTTTAGGACTTATCATGTTCTTTACAGCGAAAATAAGTTAATAACAAATTAAAACAATGTTTCGGGTATTTTAAATACCCTTCCAATGGCAACAATTAACATAGAACTCAGTCTCATAGCCAAGGTCGATACATCAAAACCAACACATCCATGTTGGTCTTATTAAAATTAGCCAATTGCAAAACATATAAAAAATGATACCACTATAGTTCTGTGGCTTCGATGCCAGGTTGGGTCAAACCATTTCCAAATAGCCGGCGAATCAATGCTGGGAGTGATGATAACTTTATAAGAATCATCAATCATGTTGGATAAAGAACATGATAAGTCGTAAAATTGTTTTTCATTATATAGCCTAACTGTTCTAATCGTCTCAGTATTTATATTAGCCAGTAATTATGTTGTAAGCTTAGGGTATGAGGGTAAGGTAATAAATATTTCGTTCGAGTGGCATTCTAGTATAGGCTACTGTGTGGCATATTATTATTATTTTGATATAAGTTAAACTACGTCTTGAATTAATTATGTAATAACGTGACTGAATCGTGAATTTGAATTGAATTTGAATATCTAATTTTGAATACTCATTAAAATGAATACAAACACGACAAACATCTTGGGACGGATTTAGAATAAACTCTAAGGCAATTTCCTTAAAGTGGAAATGAATTCAGAATCAAGAGTGAGAAGAAAACAGAGAGGGAAAGTGTGAAAGAGAGAATGGAAAGGCAGGTTTATACAACTTACCGTGATTTTTATATGCGGTGCAAGTCGATGTTAAATATACACTAATTGTAACTAGATTCTACACGTATTAAGTCGGAAAACACTCCAGTAGGAGGAATTAAAATATGTGATGAACTGAACTTAGATTTGACTAATAATTAAAACATTAAGAAAAATAATTATTGGAGTTAGATTTTATCGTTTCTGAAAAATTAAAAATTAAATTACAGTGTCGCAAAAGTTTGCGTTGTAAAGACATGTCACAAATATCACAATGAGTTTAATTTATAACCAGAAATAAGGGGAGTACGGGATAATCCTATTAGCGCGTATATAATTACGTCTCGTTTGGTTAAGAGGGAATAGGATACATTTGGCAGTTGGCAAATAGTTATACGTACAGCGGCGTCCGACGTAACTTAAATGAAACGTTGCAAGTTGTCATTAAGGCATACATGGACAGCCCAGTCGTAGATTTTCACTGCTACATAGAAATCAGACCGAGAACGTTCACGAAAATGGCAAATTTTGGACTTTTTAACAAAATCCGAAATCCTGAAAATCAATTTATTTTTTGTAATTATTTAAAAATAACTACTTAGAAATGTGTAACTGAAGAGCCCTCCATCTCCACTTCGGAGAAAACTTCAAACATATGCGTTGTCAGTCAGCCAAGAGATAAGGAATTTGAATTCCTATCTCGTTTTCCAAGTCACTTTAACCCGGCGCCTCCACCAACGTCCAGAGCCCTGTATTACACGCGTGAGCAGGAGGCAGTTCACGGTGCTGCTTTATCGATGCTAGTATGCAGCAGTTATACGACAGTTCGTAAGCTCTCAATTACTGGGCCATGGAGCAGAAGACATCGGAGACATTGCTTCTCCTCATACATGAGTAAGATAAAGTAAATGACTGTGTCCGTGGAGGCTCAGGCTCACAGAGACGTGGGTTCGCATCCCGCATTAGCCATTAGAGCAAGTCAATTCATTAAATAAATAAATACCTTACATTTGAATGTATTATCTATCCTCTAAGTTATCAGTTCATGTGAATTGGTTAATGTATTTATTTATTTAATATATTTCATATTCAGTTATTAAAACTACAAACTACAAAGACAAAAAAACAAAGAACTATAAATAAAACCACCTACATAACTGGAAAGAAAAGAAATATGATTATTACTATTGATATCCATTATTCAATATTATGATAATGATTACTCTTATTGTGCTAGGTCAACATGGCATGCATGTTATGTAATTTCGCTCACAAACGTATTATCAGATATTGTAAGCCAACTCTCCGTGCCCGGATTTTAAAACACGGATCGACACAACAGATTGAGTTAAATCGAATCCAGTGTGTTGAGATAGTGAACACTCGCTGTACTTCCCCCTAGTGGCCGACATGGAGTGACGTCACTAGTCTTATCGCAGTCTTCACTCCGACAGAGTGGGGGGGGAGAGGGGAAGTAGCGTTCCCGGCCCGAGGAAAGTAAGATATATGCGGAATGGAGTTTCATATTATATTGCCCATAAAGTAGTGGATTTAAAAATATTGAAGTGTCTTGCTCGAAGCTCACAGGGAGTTAAACTCTCAATATTATTATTCAAATAGATTATATGTTTCGAGTTTAAATTTACAGTTCAAATTTACCGTATTCCGGCATAAATAAATGATTAAAATAGCAGATTGTGATAGGCGTTTGGTGGAGGTGCCGGGTACAGCGAGAAAAGTTTTTGGTCCATAAGAATAGCATTGTTGGTGGAGGCGCCGGGTCCTCACTTCGTTTTATTATTTCTACTTTACATCCAATTTAATTACGGCGGGAGGTAATATTGCTGTGGTATTTTTTTTTTTTAGCACAAGTGACGGTGAATTTATTAAGTGTGTTTCCCTCTATCTAAGGTCTCTCTAGCCTATCATAGGCTAGAGTGGCGTATTATGGCCTTGCAGGTGACGCGCCCTTATACCGACTCAAAACCCTATTATTTATACCTATATGACTATCAAAATGCAAATGTTCCCGGGTACTCAACACATGACTCGCTCACTAGTCTAACAACGACTTTGGTGTTTTTTCTAGTTTAAAAAAAAACTCTTCGGTGTAATAAATGAGCTACGCGGTTGTCAAACGTGAATTTTAAACCAATTGCTCCACTGAAATAAACGTTAATAAAGTTCAAATGAAGTTAATTAAATATTGAGAACTGACACGTGTTCTTCTAACTGCATTGCAATATAATTATAACTAGAATTCTTGATACATTACGTCAAACAGAGCTGTAGATAATTAACACATTGTTTGGTTTACTATGCTAACATCAAACGAAAAGATTCTCACGTTAATGTATTGAAGTATAAATTGAGTCTCTCTATTTAAATGGAGGGAGAATAATAGATTTTAGTAAGTTTGTACGAGACCCCGAGGAAATTTACCATAGAGGCCAACTACTGTATACGAACTTACAAATTAATTGAAAAGATTCGGACCATCCAATCTGCAATGTAAATTGAATTAATAAAGCTAGATCTAAATCTAGGAGACTCAGAGAAACGTGGGTCCGAATATAGAATATGGACGCAAGAGTTTTACAACTGCTCATCATCTTTGTTTTCACATCCAAGCGTATCAACAAGCATGATTATTGACGGAAGTTTATTTACCTCTATTTCCACCAAACCGGTTAAGAGAGTGTTAGAGCATAACACATTCCCGAAACTCAACATTTATTCCTCTCTTCCAGGCATATTATTTCCCTGGCTCGTTTTACGATAACTTCCCTCATACCACACTGTACCCCACAACAAAGTGGGGGGACATATTACTACACTATAAATATGTCGTACTGGTTTACCCAATTTCCATTTCGATTAACTTCATCCCTTGCAGTTCTCACATTTTGCCATTTCGCTGCTCCTAAAGCTGGAACGACAAGTTTCCAACTTTCTAAAATAAAACAATAAATAACAGACAGACTGAATGAAACTTGCTTACTCCACTCTTCTCTGCTGAACTCTATGAGCGGAACAAGAGTCACGTGATTCAAGAAGTATTATTAGAACCAGAGTTTGAAATCATTAGAACTAAAATGTATTAGAGTATATACATGATATACGTTGCCCGCATAGGACGTAAGGTCTCACAAATGATATCGTTTAAGGTCTATAAATAGAAGAGCAAGAGTTGGCTTTAAATTGGACATGTTCTTACGTCTACAAATCGTTGCCGGGGGGGAGTAATGCAATTTCTTTAACCAATTTATTGTTAAACTTTCATCGTTGACAACTTATGAAACGAACAAACGACATATCAAAGAAAGTATATTGAATGGATGTTTTTGAGTTGTTACTCCGTAGATCTGATATTAGATATTTTCTTCCGAAATAAATCAAGGCCATCATAAACAATGTGTCCACCGATCATCTAGATAGGGTTTCAACTTATTTTAAGTTATGAAAATTCCTGACTCTTCCCGGCTTAACTGATTGAAAACCGTATTTAACCATACTGTAAAAATTTAACTGATGGAGAAAATAATTGACAAATTTTGCTCTTCGGTGCTATGGTTGGTAATGACAAGCAAAATGGAGGTCCAGGGGCTTGCCCCTGAAAAATTTTGATTTTATAGATTAAATCTTTGATTTGATTTTTGAGGGGAAAAAGGAATTTTAAGAAATAAAACCAATTTCAATAACATTTCCAGAAATATAATTTGACCTGACTATTCCAGGATTTACAGACTTTTAGACACCCGAGAGCATCGTGCTTGCACATTACGGCTAGGTTCGAGTCCCGGCTAGGGCAAGTGTTTTACACCCCCGTCAAGACAGCGCCCCCCACACTTCTTTGCTAACTACCCCCTCGCTTACGACCATGTTCAGCTCTCTTAGCATTAAGTCCACAAAACTCTGAAGCGAGCTAAGCTAGTAACCGCTCTAGTCGCTCGTTGTTGCCTAAAGCACTCACGGTTTTAGAAAAGACAAATTGCCGAGGGTATGGAATTCCCTTAATTTATAATTGGATGAGCGTAGCGAGCGTAGCGAGCGAAGCGAAGATTCCATTTCACTACACTGGAGAAAAAAATCCGGAATGTTTTTTTTTTTTTCTTTTTTTTTTTCTGTATTTTTGTCTGTTTGTCCACACGATTCCGGCTAAACCGATAATCCGATTGCGATGAAATTTTATGGAGACCTTCGAAATCTCTGAACTTAGAACTGCCAAGTTTTTGAGCGCAATCGGAAAAAATTTTCTCATGAAAATCGCAATTTTACGATTTTTTTCGATTTTTTAAAAATTTCTTCGACTTATAACACCTACATGCTTTATTCGATTTTAATGATTTTTGCACAGAACCTTTATTTTATGAATTAAGATACTCGTGTGAAATTTGAGCGCAATTGAAAAAATATTTATCATAAAAATTGAAATTTTACAGGTTTTTTCTTTTTTTAAACAATTCTTTGACTTATAACACCTACATGTTTTATCCGATTGTATTGATTTTTTCACAGAACCCTTATTTTATGAATTAATAGATAAGTGTTAAATTTGAGCGCAATCGAGAAGTTATTTCTTATAAAAAATCGCAATTTTACTCTTTTTTTCTTTTTTTAACAATTTCAATTAATTTTTAAAAAATTAAAAAATTAAAGTTAATTTTTAATTTAATTTAATTTAATTTAAAAAATTTCAATTATGTAATGATTTTGCCACAGAACAACAAAAAATTCGCATAACACATGGCTGCTCAATGCACCAATTACGCTCATCCAACAACGCGGCGGGACTTAAGCGTTTTCCTAGTATTATAGTAAGGCTTAAGTGTGATGGAAGTAGCAGAGTTTAACACGGGTTTACACAAGACGTAGGCGACGCACGGCGCATATAGTCGGCCTCATTTAGGAAGCGTAATCTTATTCCCAAGATAAACTATCAACATCTTGTAAGACAAGAAACCAAAGAAACAGAGAGGGACACGAACGAATCGAGTTCCGTGTTATTGCAGCACGTAGAACAGCGAAGGGAATCCCAATAGATAAACACAAGCTGGACGTTTGGTTGGCAACGTTAGAGAGAAGCGGAAACTAACATACGGACACCCAAAACGTGTGTAGAAAATCTGGCAAGAAACAAAATACAAACACAAGGTTTAATAAAATCTTCTCGCACGTGCTAATGTTCTCCGAAAGTCTTCTAGGAGATTCAGTAGACCTTCACATTACTGCTGCAACAATGACTTGAACTCTCAAGGGTTTTAGTTTGCCCGAGTAATAAATACCCCAGTTGGGATAGATTTATCAATGTCTGGATTGTATTGAAAATGAAAAAATAGTCAACTATCGATTTCATGTGTCACACATTCGACATAGCAGTTAATTTGCATTGTGACATGACCCCTGTAATACATGGGTAAGTGAGTATATAATATAATTTAACTACATATTACTATCACTATACTATACTATACTCTATTACTATTAACACAAACATGTAGATGTTTTAAATTGAAGTAAATTTAAACGTCATTATTTTGTACACACAATTTACAATATTTGTTTGTTATGCAGGCCCTTCTCTAAGTCGATCTATCTAAGTCTCGATCTATCGATATAATGAATCGATACACGGAAGAGTTCCTCCAAAGTCAGGTAAGAGTATCGAACCCCCGGGTCAGCTCGTGACCTTGAAAACATCCGTCTAAGAAGTTCGCGCGTCTCCAACTTGTTTACAAGAAAAGCAGTGAAAAACAAGACAATTCGTTCTAAACCCGAGCATTGTGAGTCTGTGATTGGCTGCGTGGCTCTGACTGTGACGTCACGACGCGATGCGACCTGACGGCTGGGTCTGTTGTACCACTCTCTTACGTAAACATTCTTACATTGATCGTACGTCTTCGGTGCCTTTAACGTGGAGTAGACCAATAACACAGAAGAGAAGGGGTACCAAACACAGCGACAGGTGGTGCAGTAATATTACCGACCACAAAGCTAATGCTGACTAGGTAACAAGTATCAGGTAACAAGAATCAGAACTCCTATTGCGGGCTACTATTTTCTGTTAAGGCTATTCGACCGCGATTTTCTGTTTTCCAAAATATGCTACCAAGTCGAAATATAGTGAAAGGCTTTGAAACCTGTCTCTTGTAGAAAATCAAAACTATTTTTTTCAAATTTTTCTGATCCGGTACACGGCCAATATCGCCACCTCAAAATAGTTTCTAACTTCAATTCGCCAAGGCACACCGTTCAACGTAGGGTGTTGTGTTTTTGTGACATTAATTTTCAACTGGTTTTCTATAGACTGACTGATAGAAAAAATATATTTTAAACAATTGTCTTTCCTGCTAATTTTTTCGTTAGGCGGTATTTTGTGCCGATTTGAAGGGCCTACTTAATTGTATTATTTTCACTGTATGTGGTTTACTTCGTTGTGTATATATTTTACATACACAAAAAATTGTGTATTATACAGAAAAACATATGTAAGTTGAAGTTGGCTTGCGGCCACCGGTCCCCCCATGAGCCGGCTCCCCGTCACAATACGCACGGAGCCTCCATGCCAACACAGCACAACACAACGAGCCAAGGCCGGCTGGGTATTAGCATGCAAGGCGTCCCATTAGCATCAAACTACCACCATCAATTCAAACTTTATCTGCTGATGACGCCGAACAACCAGGCGCAATGCGGCCAATCAGCGCCCGACATGCGGAGTACTCGTCTAGGAATCAGTCTTAATGCGCTTTGAAGAGGGATGTAGCCTATATCGATATCAACGCACTAGTGAACAGATATTTGGTATCAACACGAAAACATTCATATCAAACGAAGAAAATGTAATTCAACCCTTAACTCGTGACCTTGAAAAAGAAAACGAAAACATCAAACAATGTGTTTGGCTATATTCTACCCCCGTTAGACAACAATATACAAAAACCAACTTAAATTGTAATTTTGGCACTAATTAATCAATATGATTTGCGAATTTGTGACAATACACACCATTAATTAAAGATTTAACTTTAAATTATAAAAATGTTAATCGAAAACAAAATTAACATAGAGACCTTTACCCAAAGAGTTTGACTACTTTTTGGACGCTCACTTATATGTATTTAAAAAAAAGATGGCACAATTAATAAATGTACGAATAACGGTTTTCGCACAATATCGGTAGTAATACTTGCGTTCTTGCCAAGTTCAACTTTAAAGTGAAACAATCTTCATTGATGTCGTTAAGAAGGTTGGAGACCAAGCTAGTTCGGCGACACGCACGTATAAATCTTGGGATATGAAGCCAAGAGGAAGCGTATGTGTGCTGACTGGAATATTTCTCAATGAAAGCGACGTGCAAAGCATGATAGTGAGTCCACCATAGACTTCGGTTCTAATGCGCCTACAGTACGAGCTGGTACATCGTAAATATCCCCCACTCAGAGTGGCGACATCGAAGGTGTGTTATGATAGGGGCCGCATTGTGCGTGGGACGAGCTAAGTGCCCCGCGTCAAGTGGTGGACGTCCGATAAATCCATTTCTTACGTCCGTCTGAGAGAGGAGACCCACTCAGACTCACGGCTTCCTAGATGAAACCTGAGCTGGCGAGGAGAGCGATCCTAGGGGCGCTGGGTCAGTGGGGACAGATCAGGGTGCACAGTTCATTACACTCGGACTAAGAAATATTAAAAGGAAGAAGGCATTTCATCGAGATGACTTAGGGTCATTAGTGAAAGCTGATAACGAGGTCACCATTAACTCTTCAGTTTTGTAGCTTCAAATCTAAACATACAAGTAGAAAAAGGTAGATAAACGCTTAACTGATTTCATTTTTTTAAATTAACTTAAATAATCTATAGTTGTAGTTGTAAATTAGCAAAAACGATACATTATAACACAACTGTCTGTCACACACTCACATACAACTTAACTGTCTGGAATGCGGGAGATCCGTGGTTCGATTCCCGGTTGGGGCGGACTTTTTTAATTTCTGAATTGTAGTAAATAAAAACAAATGAACAAGTTAAAATAAATAAATAAATAAATAAAGTTCGTATTTAGAGTCTACCCACTCAGACACAGAACAGATTTTTAGTGCGAAATATTAAACTTAAAGCCGACCAAGTCATCCCCGTAGGCGCTGACACCATCGACGAGCGAACAATGATACCAACTAGAGACTGGCATCATTAATTAGTAAACAAGAAATAATTGAATTGAGGATTACGTAAAAATAGCAAGTTAGTAAATAGAAAAAGCTCAAACTCCAGATAAGTTTTCAGGACTTATGGTTAAAACTAAATTTATGGGGCCCTAACTATGACTATAAAACCCAATGAAAGTTTTGGTGTTATTTGATTAATTATTTATTTTCTTGATTGTATTAGACACTAGTTTCGCCCTCCCCTGTCATATCTCATGTTTAACATGATGACCGCAACCTCGTTTACATAATACACCCATCGCGTCAAACTACGAGTTAACTCAAGGTACGAGAGCACGTGAATTATTAACCCTCTCGACATCGGCTTCGTAACCACCCAACTTCGGCAACTCTCGGACAAACTCGGATTAGTTCCGACACCGCTAATCCCCTGCTTATCAGCGAGACGGCGACCAAACTAACAAGACAAATAAAACTAGAACTAATACATAACGCTATCGGTGACAGATATTAGTGGGATTCTCGTGGACATCACCACACAGTAGGGGAGAGATATATACTCATCAGAAAGATAAACATGTAGTAAAGAACATTTTACATTATATTGATTGTGACGTTTGGAGAGTGATACATCTATTATGTAACTTATTGTTTGTTATTATGAAAACACACAATATTATGATTTTCATAAAAGTACATAAGTGCATGACGGTTCAACAGAAAAAAACAAAACAGAAAAAATGTGCATGCCAACTTTATGTAAACTGAAATTATTAATACTCACTAAATATGAGAAGGGAGCAATACTAGTATCTATGGAAGGGAGATAGAGTGGTCCCCGACGAAGACGGCCAGAGCCCGCCTCTAGTTTCGGGTAGAAAGACACTCCCTTTCTTATTAGGATGTTTTGCGAAATGGACCTAACCTCTTTTCCCGCATTTTACGATCAGCAGAGGCAAATTCTACCCCGGGCCCAGACGGGATAGTCTAAAGTAGTTTCCCTCAAAACACAAGCAAAGTATCACTAGAGTGCCAAAGATCTTAGGAGGAGCCTCTTTGCACCGCCACCGCCTTAATGACGTCTCGCCGCACGACACGCAGCAACGCTAGCAGGCGGTGGAGTCCATTAACTAGAGAGGATCGCTACAACTATTTCGCGGGCTCGTCAAAGGGGGTGTTTCAATTTATACTTGATATTTCGATTAGCAGCGGTCGACGGTAATTAATAGAGGAGCTGTCTGAGTATGAGATGAACGTTACTCTGTATCTAGGCCACGCTATTACTCATCATTGGTTGGGGTATGTTCAGCACCACAACATTCCCTTAATCAAAATCTCAATGTAGCCGCCAGTTTGATAGTAGGTCAGGTTGTACACCTGGCGTCAGAGGTAAATCAAGGGCTGGGTATTGTAGATACAACGATAACCCTTGATTAATTCTGACGCCGGGTGTACAATAAGTAATTTTTCAAATATGTTTGCTTCATATTGACTCACAAATTGTAATTAAATAGAAGTGCAGTGTAAGAAAGAGTTTAAACTGGCCACAAATTTGTAATTTGCAAATAATATTTTATCGCACATCTAGATTGCAACCTATAAAAATAAAGAATAAACTTCTTACTTTGGAGTGATTACTCGGAATACCTCACAATTACGGAAAAATATAGACATTTGGTGGAGGTGCCGGGTCCAGAGATTTAACAAACTAGGTTAAAGTGGATAACCTTGAATATTATTTCTTATCCCATAAACTAGGAAAACGCTAAAGTCCCGCCACGTTTATGGATGAGCTATTTTAAGTTTTTAGTTTGCGTGGGATATCTTTACTTTTGTAAGTGCTTTGGTTTGCTGCCTACGCATTGTGGGTGATTGTTGTCAAGTTTCTGTTGACAACTGTCAATTGGTATTATTTACCGTAAAAACTTATATTAAAAGCTCTATTTCTATGGATTCTGGCTAACTTTTTCAACTTTTTCTTTCAAAAGGTACTACATCACCATAACCTTAATGTCCATGTATAATATGAACGTTGTAGCCCCACCCGTTTGGTCAGAATTGGCCCAAATGACACGAAAATATCGCACAAAAAATCAAAAAACTTATTTTAAAAGCTTTATTTCTATAGATTCTGGCTAACTTTTTCATTTTTTTCTTTCAGAAAGCAATACATCACCATTACCTTAATGTTCATGTGAAATATGAACGTTGTAGCCCCACCCGTTTGGTCAAAATCGGCCCAAATGGCACCAAAATATCGCACAAAAAATCGAAAAAAATCGTAAAAGTACGATATTTATGAGAAATTTTTCTTCGATTGTACCCAAAAACGTGGCAAGTCTAAGTTTAGAGATTTCGAAGGTCCTGTCAAATTTTCATCAAGATCGCATATGCCGTTTGCCCGGAATCGTGCGAACAGACAGAAAAACTAAAAAAAAAAAAAAAAAACGAGCTAAATTTTTTGGGGGGTCAGTGAAATTGAAGTCTTCGCTTCGCTCATCCAACTACAGCATGATACTACAATAAAATGAGAGTTTAAGAAGTTATATCTTGAACCTGTGAGTTAACACGAATTTTTTAAGCTTTTTAATACTAAAATTTGCGAAAAAATTGCGATTTGGTGAATTTCTTAAATCGGCTTCAACCTAATTATTTTTTGTTCCGCATAGATACTAGAGCAACGAGCCAATATTAAATGGCCCTTTAAAACAGTGTCTTGAAACTGTGCACAAACATAAACTCGATCACGCAAAAATATGCATTCCGAAATCCCACTTCTTCTTGGTAATCAGCACATTTTGGCGGAACTTGCCCAAATTACAAAAACAAAAAATAATGAAAGAAAAGGTTGCCGAGTAAGTCAATCAAGGCCATACTCCAATATTCATCCAAGGTCACGAGGCATAAAGATAGTCCCAAAGTTATTTCTTATGAGAGATGTTTGCCAATAGGGATCTTCCAGAAAATAACTAAGTTTGTCAATTTTGTTTTTGGTCATGGTGGGCCAAATATTTTTTTCTGTTACTCAGTAAATTCATAATAAGTAAGCCATATTTTTTATTTTTTTGTTTAGCGGGTGAGTACTCCTTTAACGAGAAACAGTTAATCGAAATAATTCCATATTACGTAAATAAAATAGACTTTTGGTGGAGGTGCCGGGTCCACAGATTAACATTATCAACGAGGTTTAAAAAACGGCATTGAATGATAAGGTTAATTTTATCAAACAAGATTGATGAGAAACAATAATTACTCGGAATACTCATGAAATACAAACATTTGGTGGAGGTGCCGGGTCCACAGATAACAACGAATACGAATATGTACTTGTTAGTTAGACAATCACCCATCAGGAAAAAGTGACACGTCTTGTGTGATAATAAATAAATAAAATAAATAAATAAATTGTATTTAGAGTCTAGCCACTTAGTTATATAACTGATTTTCAATGGGGATGATTTCATGTTTTCGAAAACACATCCTTTGGATTAGTAGTCTACACCAGAGCGTCATCAGTACAGTAACAGAACGGTAGTTAATTGCCCCGAACACGTGCTACACAAGGAATGCATACATTCAAATTATTGACGGTCGGAAGGCTTCGATCTCGTCACCTCATTGGCTATTCATGAGTCGCTCAGTCATCCGTGGTGGGTATGTGTGGCACGTGACTTGCACGCGTGGGGTCGGGGTTCAAAGCCTTAGTAGCCTTTATAGCAAAAAAGAAGGAAAATTTGTAGACGAAACAATATGGGTATACTGAGGCACACAACAGAAAAAAGTAAATTCATATTTTAGTCTACTCACTCAGTCACATCACTTTTGATTTATAAGGGTGATCGCAAACCTCTGAATAAGGTGAGAAGTTTTGAGTGTTCCACACACACTGTAACAAAATTCATAGCCCCCTCAGTTCTATAGCACACGGCTCTTCTTCAGAAATTATCGCAAGACGACTGAATGAGGCATTTATTATGATAGAAAAAATAAAAGAGTACCTCGACATTCCATCTTAGACATTGCCAGTGCCGGTCAAGTAGGACCTAGTACCAAGATGTATAGAACACTGAACCTAAGTGAGGCTCTACAGAGTCCGAGCATCTAAGCGACCCTCACGAGACAGCTTGACTCGGGCGGTGTCTTTGTGGACGGACGAGAACTCGCCACTGATTTCCGATAATTGCTCTGAGAAGACCGTGGACGTGGGTGGTGAGTGATTGCATCCGGCCATGAATGCTGCGACTGCTTCTTAAAGACCCCCACCCACCCATCCACCCACCACCACAATCAAGCGAGACGACATGTTCTTTGCTCTAAGATCGCTGTGATGAAAGATGAACCGGCCGTTTACTCTACCTTACGCCTCTTCAATACAGTCTGACCGATAGAAATAGCTCCAGGGTGTCTACAAATTTTCCATTACGAAATTCCCTGATTTTTCCAGGTTTTCCAGATGGAAAACTATATTTTTCCAGGTTGCAAATTTGGCTTTCCCGCACATTAAAATGGGAGGAAAAATTGTTTATAAATTCAATGTCGATGGCGGCGGGAATTTTCTACCCCATACAAGCCAAAATAATTTAAGAACTGTTTTTTAAAATTCAGAATTTCTATTTTCAGCAACAAAAAAGGTATTGAAATTACTAAATATTTTTAACATTTCTAGGAAAATTCTAGAAAAAAAATTCCCTGACTTACCCAGGTTTTCCAGTCTTGTAGACACCCTGAGCGCGTGCACAAGAGCAAGGTACTGATTTGGGAAGACTTCTGTTTGATACGCGCCTCAGGCAATCCTCAATGAAGCTTTACAAGGCTTGACTCAGCAACAAGGCTGATTCCTAATCATTTTCATTTTGATCTTCCTACTCAGCATTCATACCACAAATACCTAGTTAGTCAACCGAGGCCTGACTCCGGTACAATTTATTTAACTCTGGGCAAAGACGAGTCTCGAAGAGAAAATTCTATTCGTTTAACTGTAATATTAACAGCGGTAGTAGCTATTCTCGAAGACCTCCCGATCACTAATACGGACTTTGTTTACTCTGGCTGATTTGTATTTATTTATTTAAAGTCTATCATATTCAGTTAAAAAAACGATTAACAAAGGAGGACAACTAAATAAATCTTATAACATAGATACAGACACAACAATGAACTACAGTTAAGTAAATATTTGAATTTGAATTTGTGATTGGATTTAAAATGGTGTTGAAATGTATCTTTTTTGAATTAATTTAAATTTATTTTCTATTTTATTTTGTGTGAATTGTATATTTATTCGTCCAGGAACCAGACCCGGAAGAGTATAACAACAGAGGTGAAATGATGCGGATGCTTAAACGATCATACCAACGAAAAAGAATACAATATCTAGAGTGATGTAGAATCGAAAAGCAGTGGAAGGATTTTGATCAAATTTTAAAACGCGAGTGAACGAGAAGATTACAAACCTCGACGCGGAAAGGCTTAACAAATTGCGTATAAATCAGAACAGCGTGATGGTGTATGGAGATAAGTTTGAATAAACTGAACTGACATGCATGTACATTTTAGGAACTTACAATCTAGTTTAAATCGGATGAAAGTCACGAATCATTTCTTGAATACCCAGGGTAGGCTTTGATATTAAGAGATACTTCTTATTCAGATTTGGATGTTAAAAATACTCACGAAAAAAAATCTCCTATTTGAAGTCACCGTGATGAACGCTTTAACACGAAGTAATATTTTCTTTGAAACGTGTAAGGCGACAATCAATAATGTATAATATATCTTCGAGTGGTATTGGGAGCCGAGAAACTCGATGCGATGGCTTTTAACGAGACGATTACTGTGTGATTTATTGCGGCGATACAGAATAGTAAGGGATAAATCAACCGGTAATATGAAATTCCGAGCTGCGAAGACAATTCTCCGAGTCCGCGGACGTGAGCGATAGGCACGTGACGTCAGAGGCAACGACCTTGGTTGACGCCCCGTCTGAGAGATTATAACGAAATTAACTCTCCGCATCTTCGACTGACGAGAATTCGGCGTTGTAAAACACAGCCAAGCCCTACACAATCAAAAGCATTATTATTTCTCAATCTCATTAATCGGGAAACACTCCCTTAGGTGTAATTGTTTTTATGTAAATCGATCCAGAAATAAAAAAATAAAAATCCATCTCCATCCCCGCTGAGATGCAATTTGTAATTTCTGGATTGATTTACAAAAGCATTGATATTTAAAGGAAGGGCCAAGCGTGTATGTATTCTTCAACTTTTATATTAATTTAATTACATCTTTCGCCTCGTGACTGCATCCTTGCATAGCTTGACAAAATTGAAATTGCACGAAAGATTACATTAAAAAACACAGTTGTAAATTCAATTCGGACATGATTGGCAACACTGCATTGTCGGGGAGAAGTGAAAGTAATGTTATGAATTTATATTGCGTTATAATGTTGAAGAGTAAATAAGTTTGGCCCTTCTTTTAGATCCCGATGTGTTTGCATTAGGGTTGTCTCTTTCATCAAGGCCACTTGGAACACCTCACATTGGAGTTTGACACGACTGGCGAAGTGAAAACGAGACGACTTTAAATAAAAACTACATAGTAATGTGTTTTGATAACGACTAATATATACAATTGAATTTATAGTAACCACTTTGTTACAAGAACTTCTAATTTCCAATATATTTATATATTATTAATGTGCTTCGTTTTCACGACGGCACCACAGGTTAACCCAAATAAAACTCGAATTTTGCAATAATTTGGTTGTTATGATCTTGAAATTAAACCATCAAAAATGAGTTGAAATTACTATGTAATCGAAAACGTGGTCACATTAATTTAACTTTGCTTAAAACGGCATTTTGCAATAATTGCAGAAATTGAAAACAAAATAGAAGTGATGAAACGGAGTGACTCAATTTGGTTCAGTAGGCCTATAAAATCGAGACATTACTATGCTGTCTTTACCTAGCCATAGGCGAGTCATGCACCATACTCCAAGGTTGAGAAACTGTATACTACCGTTAAAGAAGGGGGGGGGTTAAGGGGAGAAGGGGGGATTGAAAATAAGGCACTTAACTTGATAACGAATTGTAATGGAAAAAGGGTGAGTAGACTAAACACAATCAAATTTCCAGAGAGAAGTATGGATAACAATACTTTCAACTTCCCCTCGCCAGCATTTTCACATTCGCAGTCTCACATCGCCCACAATATCTCGAGCTTGAATTAAAATGCGCCGAACCGCATCTGTCTAATATTACTAACCCGGCCAGGTATATTGTTCCCGCTAGTTGTGTTGATGTTGGCAGAACCGGTCGGGTGGTTCCGTGCGTTGTGAATGCACAATCAGTCGCGAGCCGAACATCCCCGAACCTGGCCGAACTCTACCAATCACAACCCTCGTTTTTCTGTCTGGTTGCCGCATGTTACAGACGCCCCAGGCAAACTGTATCAGTTCTATCGTTGCTGAATGACAAATAGGCACCATTATTTACACTACCTACACTGATGCTCAAATCGTACTAGTACATAAGAGAGAATTGTAATTCATGGAATATTATGTTGTGGTGCAAGTTTCAAATTTCAACGAATGAATATTAAAATCCTTGCACACATACAAACAGACAAAACACGTGCATGTCCAACATGATATTCTAATGCACAACACAACACGGCGCGCAATGGGGAAAATTTACACCGCAAGTCTACAAGGATTACATATTTAATTAAAATTTTGGTTTGGGGTTAAAGTCAACACAGACAAATGTGAAACGTATTTTAAAAACGTACAAGAGGTTTAATTTAATGTGAAAGTGGAAGTGTCATAGACAATATTGAATCATGCAATACGAAAAAAGAAGAATAAAGTACACAAAAGTGGATAGCTGAACTTGTTTGCACAAACCTAGACAGTCGTGATGTGAGATGAATAACGATCGAGAGAAAAAACTGGATGTGAAATTTACTGCACGAAACCGTCTACTTTGAAAATACTCTCAGTAAATTCAAGGAGGAGCTTATACCTTTATTTAACGTCTATCCTAGTTAGTTAAAAGAAACTAATTTACAACGAGGACAATATGATCGAGGTATTTCCCCACCACCCACGACCACGACCCTGCGTGTAAGCGTGTACCTGGCTTCAAACTCTAAACTGAGTCTACTTTATACTCTGTTTTATTAGGAGCCGAGATTGCAACTTTCTACACATCAGGTTTTTACCAGCCAAGGTTTAACACCTACAAAAGTCCAAGCAGTTTTATAATAATTGGAGACGTTGTGAAAAAAAGAGGGGACTGCACAGGTATATGGTTCATAGTGGTTTTGTTATTAGTATGGGCGTGCAAAAAGGTCAAGGGAAACATCAAACGTCTGCAAAGGGAATTTAAAAATGTGATAATAAGGGTCCTTTATGTGGTTATGAGAAACGAGTAAGAAATTGGGAGAAGGTATGAAAGCCAACAGCAGACCGGAGTACCTACTATAAACAAGTTCTTAGTCCTAGAAATTAGTGTAAACTTTTCTTATACCCAAACCCTTAAATCATTATACACAACTTTCTCATGTGAATTATCGAGTAAAACCATAGCTTTAAAAATAGAAAAATGCAGAGAGAAAGGGGGATAGAGAGGTTATTTAAATTTGTTAAGCATTGCACCTCTAGTAAAATCGATTGTTAGATGTTGAAGTAAAATCATAGGTGAGGCCAGCGTTATAAGGGAGTGGAGAGGTTTTAAAAATGAGAAACATAATTATGACGTTGAGTTTCAATACAGAGGGATTCACACCGGTAGGTAGGGTAGGTAAATATGACCTTGAGAGCCAATACAGAGGGATTTACCTACCTAGAATATGATCTTGACTCTCAATACAGAGGATTCACTTACTAAATTTGACCTTGTGTCTCAATACCGGGGATTCACCAAGGTGGGCGTTGCTAACCGTCCACCAGGGCTAATGAAATAATACCCAAGGCGACCACACTCGGCGAGGGAACCGGTTTGATGGCACTCAACTCAACGATGCGAGCCGACGAGCGAGGGGGGCTTTTTCATTCGCGCGGTATCAAATGACCGGGATGATGAGAGTCGATTTACTTCGCGCGGGACGCTGACCAATGGCTGACCAAATCCCAGCCGACGTTACGGGGTCGGAAAAACAGGGGTTTCAGGACGTAATTTATCTGTAGATTAATTTTCACTTCTTGGTTTATTAGCGTTATGGCGGATGTTTTGTTATATGTTGAGACAATAAGAGACCGTGATGAGGTGCGATCATAAACCCAACCTTAGGACAGTGACAAGATGGTGTAAGTCACGGGGGCAACACGGCACATGGGGCTGACGTCAAGCCACTTGTCAGAGAATGTATGTAGTTACAAGAAACAGGTCACGAAAAGAGTAAACATTTTAGTTGTTAGAAATAAAAATGGACGATACAATAAAGACAATATATCCAGAAGAGTATGTGACAATATAATTGTTCAAGAAAATGTATAAAAATGGCCTTATGCAATAAAGACAATACATAGGAAGATTATAGATGACATCATTATTATTCAAGAAAACGTTCTTATTGCGACAAGTCTTATGCTTTTATCATAATAACTGCAGTTCATACCTTGATACTTTTACTAAAAAATTTATACATATTTACAGAAGAAACACATGTGTCCACGATGAGACCTACTTGATGTAGGGTAGTGGGTTATTGGACTATGTATGGCATGGTAAGATAAATGCGTCTAGACACTTAACCCGCAATGTCATTTTACATATGATTACGTTGAAAGCCACTCAAATCCCAAACAACTGTCATCCCCTCCGCAACTCGATCTTATTTGCTGTTCCTTGTCCCCCCCCCCCCTCACCCCGCCATTACCTACACAACCCACGTCCTCGCCAGAAGACTTCGTAACACAGGCCCAATCTACACTCTTAACTCTCGAAAACTTTTAATACAGTCTTCCGTCGCTCGCGGACGTAGAAAACTTGAATGTTTCCAGTATTCTTAAACATTCAAGATGAGACTTCTTACTTTTCAACTTGTTTGGAACAAACTTCATTCTCTTTACCACAATTATCAGCGACCGAGGTGAAATTAGCGTTGAATACGAACAAGCGAACCACTATATAACATGAAATGTGCACTGAAATGGGGCAAAGTGAAGTTCGTGTATATCAGAATACTCGCAAACCAAACGGGGAGGTTTTACAGCAAAGGAAGCAAAATGAACTCAATTATGAATTAACTCCCGACTTATCCCACTTGGTTGCGTAATTAACAATATGTACATAAATAGTTGAACACGCCGGCCTCGGCGATTGCTTTGAATGAGGCACAAAGCGCTAACTTTTACTTTGTTTTCGTCGACGTTTCACAAGGGGTCGGTTTTTAATTTCACGCTCGCCTCGCGGTCACGACCTTGCGCACGGCGGCCATGTTGGAACAAGGTAGCCCCAACAAAGTGGCTACGAGGCGATATTTAACTAGCGTAGCTTGGGGGCTGAGCAGATCTCAAGGACAACGTAGATGATCTGGTAAACCACACGTTTCTGTTTTGAAGCAACGCATATTGAAACGCTAGCTTACGATTATGCAGGGCTGACATTAAATAATCATTTGAAAACGCAATTTGGAAGGAAAGATGAATAATTAATGGTATAATATAATGTGAAACATCATTGAAATAAGAACAGTCCGCTAGCTCTGACCTGTCTACCTCTTGCCTACTTACACTCGGCAACCCAAGTTCCGTGCACACTTTAACGTGAATGAGATATCGGGAAGAATCACCTCGATCTAACCTAGACGGGCGATTTACTACAGAGAAAGTTAATTCGTTTTTCTTCATGAAAGGAATCCGCCGGAGATGTTTTATAGGAAATGAAATTCCAAAAATATAACCCCACCCTCCCCCAACACACACACGGGCGGTAGAGGCGAGGAGAGGCGCACTGCAGTTATTATTATAGCCGGGAGATATTTGCGGCCGTCGGTTCACGATCTCACATGCTTTGCAGCACACTATCAACCCCAAGCACAGCCTGTGATAGTGTGGCCAGGACATGGGAATGTCGGTATGTTGTGCAAGGACCGTTCTGTTTGTTTAACTTGTGGTACACAACAGAGTCGCCTGTTTACCTCGTCGCAACTGAAATGAAAGAGCATATCTTTTATTTTGTTTGAAAATGTTTGGCATCAACATAACAGTACATAACAGTTGTATAAAGATATATGGCCCCTACAGTACTAAGGTATACAAATCGCACAACATACCAGACTGGAGATGGAAAAAATACATTGCAAACTCTTTATATTAATTTGTGTTAGCCTGCGACTGTGACGGGAGGGTGACGTAAATTTTGTCTCTTATGTGCAATAGATGTAGAAATTGTAAAATGAATTTCATCAAATTTTACATACAAGTATGGAAGATTGCGTTAACATTCTCAATATTCATGCATTGAATTTGGCCGCTACCGCACAGGAGATGATGTAAAAATTCTAAACGAAGTCTCTGTAAATTCAAGAACCATGATGTCAAATGGTAGTTTGTCTCAATTTATTCTGCCTATCCTGTATAGCGGATAATACCGAAGTTATACATATTTTATTCACTTAGACTATAGCCCAGGAGTGGAAGAAATTTTGTATGGTGTACCCGGACAAAATTCCGAACAAGCTGAAATTTGCCACATGTTCAGTTGATCATTCTAAACAATAGTTGAAAAGTCCCCTAAGCTCCGCCGCGTGCGTCTTGAGATATAGTGGCAAAAGGGCGTAAGTGCCAAAAATTTGTTATTTTCAATTTCAACCATTTTTTTACACAAATATCTACAAATTATTAAATATTTCTACGAAAGTAAAGTTGAAATCAGTCATAAGCTTCGACCCATGCGTGGCAAAAGGGCGTAAGTGCCAAAAATATGATATTTTCAATAATTTCAATACATTTTGACATACGTATGTGCAACTGCAAATTATTATGTATTCATACGACGGAAACGTGAAATTGTTCCCTTTTCTTCGACCAGTGTGTCTTGACACATGGTGGCATAAGGGCGTAAGTGACAAATATATGTTTATTTTTAGTTTCACAAAGTTATTGGTATTCATATATATGCAAATCATTTAGTATTCGTACGAGACAAAAGTCAACATCTTCCCCGAGCTTCGTTGCTGGCGTCTTGATAAATGGTGGCAAAAAGGGCGTAATTGACATCATAATTCAGTATTTAATATAAAAAGAGCTTTTGACATTCAACTACGTTTATTGTAACATATGAATACCATACAATGGACACTCAATGTATAATCCATGCATGCTGACTGATTTGCTATAGCCAGCTTGTATGTGAAGAACCATTACAAAATCGTTGTAAGTAGCAGATTGGACATAACCAAATTTATAAAATATTTACCCCGACATTCTCAAACGGCATGCATAGACATAGTTTGGCGAAGATCTGGTGTGTTTTGAGCTGGAAAGTTTTAACATATTCAAAGCTTGAAAAAACTCATCTCATGTTAAAAATAATAAAACGGATTTTGAAAGGGATTCGAGCAGGAGCTGTGGACCACCAGCTTGGGCTTGGCTAGTGTCACATCACTACAGATAATGAGCTGTGACTCTTGATGTAATAGCCTAGTGGCAAAATGGCGTAAGTCACAAAACTATATAATTCAGTCATATGATTTAAAATATTTGCTTGTACGTTTGCCAGATTATCAGCCGGCAACATATTGAAGACTTAAAGGTCATCATCCTCAAGATAAATCTTAAACTTGGCACTTAAACTGACATTAATTTGGTGTCCAGTTACCCTGGTCGTACTTAAAAAGTAATACTATGAAACCGATAGTGAAGCGTAAAGATAGAGTACATGTACCTTTCTTCATTGACAAAAAGCATTACTGCGCATCACTCACATTGAAGTTTATCCGCAACATCAACACTATTTAATAGCATTATTTGGATAATGGTGATCTGAAGGACGCTTTTGGCACAAAGACGACTTTCACTGTTCGACGAAGTCTTCTTTTGTTAAACTACGACAAAATCACATATTATTGTCACAGAGTTGCGGGCTCAATCTCCCATATACATTAAACTACCATGCCGACACATATTTTCCGGTATAGTGGTCAAACTTTGCATGTAGTGTAGTGATGCCGCCACCTCGTCCTGTTTCCATACTAGGAAGTCTATACTAAATACATGTTTCATGTTGTGATTGTGAATAAATGCGGCTCAGTGTGTTCAGTTGTGTTTGACGGACACAGGAGACCGTCTTGTACCAAGCTGGTAGGAATTACTTAGCTGCAGTTACCAAAAGTAAATGAATAAATGAATTATATGCAGAAGTTTTTAAGATATAAGTTGCCAGTTGCCTTATGTTTTTCTACCGTTTTATCACAATATATTTTGCTGTGGTACATTCCGTTTACTTCTTTGAGCAGTAGCACTTCATTTGCAACTGCGTATACTGTGAGCTCTAGATTTGATATGCTGCCAGTCCACCAGCACATTTAATAGATCTATCCATCCATCCCCTCTAGGCTTGATGGCAAACATGGGAATGTATCATACTTTGTAGCGTTCAAAGCGGGAGCTGTGAACATCCCAGCACATGCAATTCAGTCCACTATGCAAGCGTTCGTTTCCCACTCGGACATTTAAAAAATCAAATCGGTATTGAAATATGTTTATTCTTTCTTTGCTCATGCTCTATCTATCGTGATGTGATACTATAGTCAAGTACAAGATGGGTTGTCCACAGCTCGTGCTCAAATCCCTTTCAAAATCCGTCTATGCAAGCCGCTTGAGAATGCTGGAGAATATTATTTTATAGGTTTGGTAATGTCCGTCTGCTACTTACAACAATTTTTGTAATGGTTCTTTACATACAAGCTGGCCATAGCAAGTCAGTCAGCATGCATGGATTTTACATTGAGTGTCCATTGTTTGGTATTCATTGTGTTACAATAAACGTAGTTGAGTTAGTTATTAGGGTTTAAGGACACACAACACTAAGGTTATTAGTGCCCGTGTTCTCTTTAAGAGTGATGTGCTATTTTTTTAAATTCTATTATACAGCTTTGTTGATTTCAGATATTAAAAAACATTGATTATATTCTCAGATTCATCAGATAAAATTTCTTTTAAATTAGGTTTTAGTTTAAAATCATTCCTCTCGTCCATGTGTTGGGGACATTCTACTAAAATGTGCTTAACAGTTAAAATCTCACCACACTGCTCACATGGGGGTGGTATGCTTGAGTGAGATGTGTGTGTCCAATGCGTAGACGGGTCAGAACAACCTCTTCACGTCGAGAAGAGCGCCTTGAAGAGAACCAGGGTGTAACATCGTCTTTTATTTCACGACGAATTATTATTTTGGATGATTTTTGAATGATGAACGTACGTAGCTGAATGTCAAAAGCACTTTTTATGTTGAATATAGAATTATGATGTCAGTTACGCCCTTTGCCACCATTTATCAAGACGTCAGCAACGAAGCTCGGGGAAGATGTTTACTTTTATCTCGTATGAATACTTAATAATTTGCATATATATGAATGTCAATAAGTTTGTTAAGACTGAAAATAACATATCTTTGTCACTTACGCCCTTATGCCACCATGTGTCAAGACACACTGGTCGAAGAAAAGGGAACAATTTCACGTTTCCGTTGTATGAATACATAATAATTTGCAGTTGCACATACGTATGTCAAAATGTATTGAAATTATTGAAAATATCATATTTTTGGCACTTACGCCCTTTTGCCACGCATGGGTCGAAGCTTATGACTGATTTTAACTTTACTGACGTAGAAATATTTAACAATTTGTACATATTAGTGTAAAAAAATGGTTGAAATTGAAAATAACAAATTTTTGGCACTTACGCCCTTTTGCCACTATATCTCAAGACGCACGCGGCGGAGCTTAGGGGACTTTTCAACTTTTGTTTAGAATGATCAACTGAACATGTGTGCAAATTTTCAGCTTGTTCGGAATTTTGTCCGGGTAAAAGTCTTCCACTCCTGGGCTACTAGTACAATGTACAAGTATAACTCTTTGCAAAGAAAGTGAATAGTCTATAATAAATAATAATAAAAGTGATACACAGTGTTTATGTTAAAGTAGAGCAGATGCAAAATAAAAGTATGCCCAACTAGATTAAGAACTTATTTAGAAGAAAGAAAAGTTGGATATAAAGCAATAATTGATATTGATATGGATATTGATATTGTAATAAGTGTGAACCGTTAATTTGGCCTCCAGAATTTTCCAAAATCCGCCCACATTACAACAAAGAAGACACTTTAATGCATCTTACTTGAATCTTCAAAGTCTGCAAACGATCACCCATCGGCCTTGATGCTGCTTTACGTACACGAATACTATGTGGGTGGGTATTTCAATTTCAGTTTTATTGTGGACAAAGTATGTACACTTTATACACAACAAACACATCTGGTGTATGTGTCCTTGTTTTCAAATCCTGTGGTCGGTCTCTGTCTGTCTGTGTGGGTGGGTGGATTCTCGTTCTTATAAAGAGTTTGACAGGCCAAGGAATAAGCTTCTCCGTTGGGATTCCCCCAAACAAAACGAATCTGATGACAACACGAGGAAAACACGAAAAGAAAGACGACGATCTATTTTTACACCTACTCGTACAGTCGCGGCCAAGTGTCGTGGGACACTTCTTTCCGGTGTCTTTGTACAAAAAGGCGAAACATCGTTACAGTATAGAGTTCAGGATTTTTTGGTGACGTCCATGTATAGTAGAAAGCAAATGTATTGAAATAAAGATTAAATCATATTGTGCATTGAATTATGACCCTCCTAAAAATTTTATTTCCTCCTCCTAGACCTTAAGAGTCACCAAAAACTTTATGAACCCCCCTTGTTGATGGGCATTTTCAATATTAAACTCATGTCAATCGGGTGTCGTTCGATTTTTATTGTGAGACGTGACACATGCACGGGCAGACGGATAAACAAAAACCCCTAAATAACCGTTTTGAAACATGTTATCTGTGACAATATCAACAATAAGTAGAATTTAATTAGCATGATCTCACTATGCATTTTTTCCTTGAATGAAATCGCAAGTCGACAGCAGTTGAGAGTGGGTGGGCAAACATAGTTTTAAATATGTAGTGGAATCTTTTAATGGGAAAAAGCAATGTAGGCCTTCCCTTCCATTAACATTAATATTTTTACATCAATTTGTTCAAAGCCGGATATACCTACCTATATTTCTTAAACGCTTTGAACACAATAAATCCTAAGCATGGACTATTATATCCATTACTCTTACGTAGAAATGAAATTCCACAAATTTGGAAAATATCGAACATAATGTGGCCACCATATAATACTATCTTTAAAAAGTCTGCTTAGTGGAGAATAGAAAAACCTTCGACAATATTTAGCTGGAATGTTCTCCCTCTCATTAACCAAGAATAGTTGTATAACAAGGCCAAGATAACCTAATGTCTCGACCCACAACTATCTATCCTAGAGGTTAGAAAGCGTTCCAGAATATTATCCAGGAGGATGAAAGGGGAAGATGATGACAATAGGGGGAAGACAGGATGAGGGCATTGTTGTCTTGTTACAATTACCCCCCCCCCCAAGGTTTAATATAGTTTGCTCGGTCTATTATCTTGAGACCAGTTAAATTACAATCTTAACTCAGTTTACGACCCCTAGTTCCGACCGACCCACTGTTTACCGCGCCTTGGATAATCATAGGGAGAAGGTTGAGAGATGCGCGGAATAGAGGCCAAGGGTACAGCCTTGTATTCTTCACTGATGTACACATGATTAGTTTATAATGTACTTGAATGAAAGGCGCGTCAATTGGTTCGAAATTTTGTTTTACAGAGACAATTTTTACCAAATTAATAATTTGTATATTGACTTAAAAATATTGACTATCTATTAATTTATTTTGTTTAATAATTTCTTAATAGGCCTACTGCATATTTGATTTGAAGTTAAGAATTTATTAGGGATAATGGCTTGGCATTCGGTTACGCTTATTTATTGATGTAGTCATAGTGACACGTGACATGAGAAAAATAAGATTCTATGACATCAAGTAAATCAATCCCGTATGGCGGCTTTCAAAACATGCATACATATGATAAATCAAAGAACATTATTTTATACAGTTGCTATTGTGAAGGGAAAACATTCTATGAGTTCTAACGCATATACAAGCGATCTGCCTGGTTTTGTTGTAAAATCTCAAAGATAGCTTAATAATATTTCGCATTGATATTTACAGTTCAAAAACTCCGACGAAAACTCAATCAGAATAGAAAGCTTCTTATAAACGAGCTGAAAGCTGTAAGGGGTAGAAGTCTGCTACCAACTGCGGGATGCAATAGAGAACAAATCCCCCGGGCGGCTTCGTGGCTCAATTTAGTAACTTTACCTTCTCAGGGGAAAACAATCATTTGATCGGACTAGAGGAAAACCTTGCGTCTGTTTTGTGTTGAGCGAGACAGAGAAACACAAGGGATGTTATATGATGAGAGAGAAAGAGAAATATCTATTGGTAAGCCATTATATTTTATTACGTGGGATCAAAGCCAATTCACAGGCTTTTCCACCGACTAACAACACGATTTATGTAAGTGATCTTACACATAAAGTTAAACGGTTTTTTCAGAATACATCACAAAAAACTAACGTTAAGATGAATGTTATGACACTGACTTGTTTTTTTTACTGGTGTCCCACTTGACGGGCAGTCGTCTTTAACCCGGCAATTTATTTACTTTTACATTTCCTTTGCACTGGACAAATGCATCTATGAAACTGTGATGTAACTTTTAAAAAACTGATCATTCCAGATTTGGTGGAGGTGCCGGGATAAAACGAATTTCCCGAATGATTCTATTGTAGCCCATTTTGATGCAAAATTTGGTGGAGGTGCCGGGTTAAGGAACTAATTTTCCAAATAATTTGTATTGTAATCCATTTTGACACAATATTTGGTGGAGGTGACGGGTTAAAGTACTTATTTCACAAATGATTTGTATTGTACACAGTTTTGCAATTTTGACAAAAGATTTGGTGGAGGTGCCGGATTAAATACTAATTTCTCGTATGATTTTTGTTTTAAACCATTATGACGCAATATTGCTAGGATAACGTTAATTTATTTAGACAGACGAGGTTTATTAAGCGTAATAGTTCGGACACACAACGTTCGTTCGGACATGTTGTGGCGTGGATGAGGCATCCAAGACAGCAACTCCAAAAGTTCGCCTGGTCTGTGGAGGACGTGCAAGTGAAACACTAGTGTGACGTAGGCTCGGCCACTCGGGTGATTAAAACCGCGTCACTCCTCGTCGACCGTGTAAGCTGTCTCCCTTCCGCTAGTTCACCTCACACGGGACGCCGCCACGATAGACTAAACCTACTATCCCAAGCGTATACACCGAGCAGCTTTAGTGCAACACTCGATAAAATTAATTAGATACAGATTTTGAAGGGAAAAAGTAGCAAACACGAGAACATAATAGATACTTTATAAATAATTTAGAAAATACTTGGACTGACCTGCTATTTACCACAAAGTTATTTATGTGTAACAGTCATTTAGAAGATATGTAATTACATATTTTTAACGCATGTGGCGCATCAACTAAGAAACAGAATTAGTTAAATTGGATACGAGAGACATCAAATAAATAAGATTGCGAAATCCGTTGAGCGATAATGAGTAAGAATACCGCCCTGCGCAGAATATGGCATTATCTTGAAGGCAATGTTTTGCAACCAGGATGAGTGCGCCATGTGAAACACGCATGAATAGTCAAACAAAGGTCCACTGAATCTCCCAGCGGAATTTCCGAATTTCCGTCGATCGAGTAAAGCGGCGGGCACGCGGATGCAACAAAAGAAAGTTGTGGCTTATAGAACGGACCCGCGAGGTTAGCAGGCGGTGTGTTTGCTGAACGTGCTTACAAGAAGGCTGTGACTTATAAAACGGACCCTCGAGGTTAGCAAGCGGTGTGCTCACTAGATCACGTGCTCACAAGAAGGCTGTGACTTATAGAACGGACCCGCAAGGTTAGCAAGTGGTATGCTCGCTGGATCACGTGCCCGCATCAGTTATATTACCATGCGCTCGACGTCGCGCGGGGTAATTCCGCCCTAGTGTGGATTACAGGAAGCTATTATCTCGGCGTGATGGATGGAAGCGGATCATCTCCTCACCTCGGCGCGCGACAGACGAGATTCGAGAGACAAAGCGAGCGGTCGTGTTGAGGGATAATTGCCGGGGTAGCTATCTTCCACGCGCGCACACACACGTGCTTCGGAGGGGAGTGAGAATGAGTAGCCCACAGCATCCTACATACCTCAGCCAGCTCCCTCTTTCCCTGACTGTACATGTGCACAGCGCTGATTGTTGTCCTGTTATTCACCATAATCAGCACGCTACTGGAGAGCTCTATTATAGCGCTCGTGTCAAATGATTATTTGTTTTCATTGTTTGCCCTTTATTACTTATATATATTTTTTTAACTATCAATTAATTAATGTATTTATTTATTGTGTATGTATTACTCTTTCTGTAAACATTAATTATTTAATTTTATGTATCCATGTTATTACATTCAACAACAAGGAACGGCGTCGACGCTAGCAAATATTAACATTTAAAGGAAACATTACAAAATAAGACAGACCTTGGGATATAAAAGATCGATAAAAGATCGAGTAATTGATTTTGGAATATGTTGAAACGATTTGTCAGTGTAATCTGTGGTATAATAGTATGTCGATTTTTTTTAAATGACGAATTTAAGTCTGCTATTAAAGTAAATATAAGACGAATAACTGGTCAACAATAAAAACTTGTTTGCTTGGACAGGCGGGAAAAGAGTAAATATCTAGTAGGCATCAACGAGGGTGATAGTATGCGAGGGTGGGGGTGAGCGAGACACCCACCTGTAGGGGTGAGGGGGGCGGCAGCTGAATCAATCGCTGCTGATGCTATCGTTGTTTCCTAGGCGACAGACTTTACATACGGAACACAGCTGGGTAATTTAACGTTCAGCTCGGATAGTGATACTGAGAGCGCTTGGGAACGTAGGCGGGAAAGTTATCGTATATTGGAGCGTAGGTTTTCTATCTCGGTCGGTTTAGACGAAAGCAAGAGACTGGAAATAAAAATCTAGTTCTAAGATGAAGTTTAGAAGACATTTACTAACAAACATGATTATATCATAAAATTCGTTCAAGTTGTCAATTATAAATCATTCTCCATCATTTTTAGTACGTAGGTTGTACATATTAAAATCCACTAGTGCAAATTTTATACAAAATACTTAAAACAGATACAAATACGAAAAAGTCTACAATGGACAATATTTAACACTTGTTTGATAACAGAACTTGTTTCATAACTCTTTTAATATAATAAAGCCAAATGCGTGTATTTAATACTGATCGAAAACAGTTATTATTAGATTAGATCATATTGTTATATTTTGGCATAGTCCCATAATAAAGTGTAACACCACTTTTGCGCTTAAAAAAAGTTACAATTTTCGTGTTGTTCGTTTTTAACATGGTTTGTTATGTTCAAATTATCTTGAACCTAACTCTACGTAAATAGTTGCATTCCACCTTGACCCGGGCGGTACTAATGCATCAACTCACCCAGCTGAGTCAGAGAGATAACAGCTGACTTGTGCGACTGGTAGGAAAGCAGACCCGATCGCGAGACAACTGTGTGACTGGACGGCGACCAGGGAGGTTGTTACTGAGGGAACAGCTCGCTGTAGGATGCTACAGTGATTGTGAGCCTAGACTTGGAGACTGCAGGCGACGTGGGGCCCGGAATATACGATTCCAGGCTAAGCCAGCATTCAACCCGAGCGTCATTAGACGGAACCTTCTTCACAACCACTAATTCGGAGCCCTCGGGACGAACCATTGGAACCCTAGGACTTGCTGTCAAGGACTCGACCAATCCAGGTCATTCACTCGTACCGGACCAGGCCACACCCAGGACCAGGAGGAAACAATTACGCGCCAGGCTAGGAACGCAAGTAATCAACGTACCTACCACCCCACTCCCCGGTATCACTGATAATTATTTAATTGGTCTGTACGGCCTACTTTTCTCCAAAGGCGAGATACTCGCCGTTGTGAGGTCATGTTATTAGGATATGTAAATGCACCCAACCCACCAGAGGTGGGCAGAGCAATCTAACAATAGTGTGGAGCCTAGTCAGTGCAATAGCATCTGCTTTGACCAGTGGGGCCCTACTAATCTGAGAAGGCTTTATAATTGATGAAACCATTATTTATTAATATCACACCTTTATAATATTATGCTCCATTGTACCCTTGTGATCTACGACTCAGTATCTAGGCCTACTCTATTATATTAGTGAGGAACCTAGTCAGTGCAATAGCACCTGCTTTGACAAGTAAACCCCCTACAAAATCTTAGAAGGCTGTATAACTGAAAAGCATTCTTTAAATTAATCTCACACCTTTGTAATATGATACCCCCTTAACATTGTGTTATTTATTATTCACTATCTACTTTATTATATTGGTGAGGGACCTAGTCAGTGCAATAAGCACATGCTTTGACAAGTGAGGCCCTACTATCTTGGCAGCTTTATAATTGGGATTGAACCATTTTTTAAATCAATCTTACATCTTTGTAAATATGTTGCCCAATTGTCGGCCCACCTTGTATTTATGACCCACTATTTAGGCCTACTCTCTTATATTAGTGAGGGACCTAGTCAGTGCAACAGCACATGGTTTTATTTTTGACCACAAGGCCCTACTAATATAAAAAGGTTCTATAATTAACCATTTATTTTTAATATCACACCTTTATAATATTATGCCCCATTGTACTATTGTGTTATTTATTATTCACTATTTACCTAGTATGTAAGGGAAGGACCCAGTCAGTGCAGAGCACATAGTTTGACAAGTGAGGCCCTACTATTATCAGTACGCTTTATTATTCTAAACTAGTTTAGTAAAGGTTATCATTGTTTTGAATGTTATGCTCCATTATAATATTGTGGTAATTATTATTCACTGTTACTCTTATTAGTGTAGTACTCGGGCCGTCAACTGCACAGGGTTTTGAACAAGCTAGGCCCCTACTTTACAAGGAAGCTATCTCTTTATTACTATAATGTGTGCTCATGTTCTTAAAATAATTTTGTCTCCTATGGTAGAACCCTAGTGATATTTTTGGTTATCGGGTATCCATGTTCCATTGCTGGGTTTATGCAACCGGACATGGCACTACTTTAATATTGTAACAGGGTGAAAAAAGTCTGTTTCCCAAATGTGTACACCGCCCGTACTAAGGCACCGTATACCCCTATTCAGCCGAGCCTAAGTCCCCGGGGGGACTTCACTGATGCTTTCATGTACTAGCCCTTGTTTGCAGACATCTAGGTCCTGCCTCTTTTGTTCCTGTGGCGCTGTAGGGATATCGTGCGGTTGGTTCGGAGCTGTTGGCTCATGCCCTTGGAAATGGGTATCCTGTCAATTCAAAATATTGGCCCCGGAATATTATTACTGTTCTGAAACCTTCTGTATACTCTATCTAGAGCAATTACTATTATCTTCTTTATGACCACACCTGTACTACCTTGTACCTATTTTTCAAACAATATAAAATTTAAAGTTTTTTGGTTAAATTGTAACAGTGATTTCCCGCGTTTCCTTTACCCCCTATTCCTTTTTCAAGGTTTCTTGGTTTTTCCCTTTTTTCCCCCCACCTTCCATCATCGCCGGAGGGGAAAAAAACCCAAGTGGCGCCCTTTAAGCTCGCTATCAGCCACCCGGGGGTTCACCTATCTAACCCACACCCCCCCCCCAACTGCAGCTACCCGGGCAACCCGCCTTTAAGGCTCAACCTTGTAGCACGGATTTGGCGTGCGACATTTGGCCCCCCAACGTGGATTTATGGTGTTTGGTATCTCGGCTTTCAATAGACATTAAATTTCACTCGATTCAATGGAGGTTTAATAGACTTTCAAAGAGTAAAATTTGGGAATATGAGTTGAAATGTCGTGGACTTCCTGCCACTGGTGCCGCAGGACCGTTGAGAAAGTCCTTCGTAGAGCATTCGTGACCGACGACCAGTTACAAACATGTGTTGGTAAACCGGAAATGAGCTGGAATTATGCGAGGGGAAATATAAACGAGATTCAGACTGAGCTGAGGAAATTTTCAGGGACGGACGAGACCCACTGTATTGTAAATTAGATGCAAAAGTTACACATTACATTGGTCGAATCCAGAATGTGATGTGAAGGCAGATGAGGAACTTTCAAAATGGAGGTCGACGTTACTAAAATTAACTATGGACGCGAAATGAGGAGCTAGAATCAAGAGAAAAAAGTGATCAAGAGGATTCAGAATGACGAATTCACCCCGGGAAACCGAACATAACAAACCTGCTAATTAGTGACAGAACAGAATCATGTAACTACGGACTCTGCTAGTACTTCGTTACGTAATGAAACTCCGGTTAAAATTTTGAATACAAAGTCTATTCCCGTTTGAAATGGAATTTAACTTTTTGGGGAAAAAGGTGTTAGCCTAGGGGCATTTCTGGAAAGAGTCTCTGAACTCCGAGTTGCGCGCGGAATTACGGATTATGAACTCTGGGCATCAGCTGTTGATCTCTTTAGTGGACCTGCGCTAGTATGGTTCAGGGCAGCAAGATGCCGTTGTAGATCTTGGACCGAACTAGTCGCAGAACTAAAGCAAACATTTCAACCGGCGGATTACGAAGACTGCCTGTGGGAAGAAATTCGACTCCGAACTCAGGGGAAAGATGAGCAGATAGACATTTATGTAGCAATCATGGAAAATCTTTTTGCGCGTCTAGACTCACCAACCTCGGAAACCGAACGATTAAGAGTTATGAGAAAGAATTTAGCCCCATACTACCAAGACAGGTTGTCCTTGCATGACATTAATACAATTCATGAACTTCTCACATTAGGACGTCGAGTGGAACAGGACGGTGCGCACAGAGAAATATAATGCGCCCCCACCAAAAACGCGACAAGGGGAAAGATCTAGCATATTCGGGCGAACGTCAGAACTTGTCGAGGTTTCACACCAGGTTAGACAAGCCCACGTTTTTTTTTTTTTAGAGGTATCACCACAGAAAAGCTAATAGGGTAAAACAAAAGCATGTTGGAACTGTCAGGAAACCCAGGTCATCCGTATCGCAAATGTCCAAAACCCCTGACTCAATTCTGTTTAACTTGTGGCACTCCTGGTGTACAGTACGCCAACTGCAGGAAGTGTCAAAAGGGGAAACGCTACAGGGAGGAATTGAAAGACTGTCGCATATCTTCCTCCCGTAGTCTTGTGAAACCATCTGCGGCAGAATGGGACAAGTGGCTACGGCATGTTTCTGATTTCATCAAGATTAAACCCTCGATTGATTATCTACTCCAAACACAAAACCGAGATGATAGATTGTACCCTCAACGTCAAGATATTAGATTGTCAATTCTCCGGGATTGCGGATTCAGGGGCTTCGCGTTCGATACTTGGAAAAAAAGGCTTAGACCACATGCAGAGACTGGGGTTGGAAATGAAAACAGACACTGGGCATAGCCAAGTGAAGGTTGCTAATGGGACAGTTTTTTGCCAGGTGTTAGGATTCATGAACATCCCTATGGAATTGGAAGGTTCCATCCATTAACATTGGGGTTTATGTCGTTCCCTCTGTGAAACAACCACCTATTCTTGGGGGATTAGGATTTTTGGAGAAAGTAAAACCCTCCTTCCGAATTTTGTCAATCACACATGGACATTCGACACGACTGACGATTGCTATGTCAATGAGTTGTTTTTGACAAGAACATATATCCAACAACAGTGTATGGAACTTAGATGCCTTGGTAGCCCGGAACTTCGAACAATGGGTACATCACTTGGAGACAACCTTAGTTCAACAAAAAATAGACACGGGGACAGCTGAACCTATAAAACAGCGTTATTACCCACTTCACCGGTCAAACAGGCACAGTTTGATGCGGAATTAGACCATATGCTAAAAAACTGGATGGTGTTCAATCAAAAAGCCTGTCATCCCAGCTTTCTGTTAACATCTGATGGCACCTCACGATTTGTGTGATTTCCGAAGGGTGAATAAAGAAACCCGAAAGGGATGCGTATCCATTCCTTACGTAACTCCAATTTTAGACAGACTTCGAGATCCCTCGTTTCCTTACCTCCCTCGATCTTAAAAGCGCTTATTGGCAGGTACCAGTAAAACCCCAAAAGTCGAGAGAAGACAGCTTTTACTATCCCGTCACGAGGTTTTTTTCGAGTTTACCAGGATGCCGTTGGGCCTACATAATTCTCCAGCGACTTGGCGAGACTGATAGACCGCATATTAAGATCAGATCTCGAGCCGTACGTTTTTGTCTATCTTGATGACATCATTATCTGCACTTCCCCCCTTCCAAAAACATCTGGAGGTGTTTTGGGAAAAAGTTTTTTCGGAGGTTAATAGAAGCTAATTTAACACTGAATCGTGAAAAATGTAAGTTTTTGGGAGGTCAGAGCTAAAATATCTGGATACGTTGTCGATTCCATGGGTTTGGGCCCGCGATCCTGAAAAGTGGCAGCCATATCGGACTATCCACACCCAAAAACTGAAGGAGCTTCGTCGATTTATCGGTATGACCTCGTGGTACCGAAGATTCGTTCCAGGATTTTCTACCATTATAGGCCCGTTGACTAAGCTGACGCACAAGAACCAAAAGTTTGCATGGAATGCTGAAGCGCAAGAAGCCTTCCAGGACTTAAAAGGAAAATTGATCACAGCACCGATTCTTTCCTGCCCGGATTTCTCACGAAAGTTTTGCGTTCAAACGGATGCATCGAACTATGGCTTAGGTGCAGTGCTAAATCAAATGCATGACGATGGGGAGAAAGTAGTAGCCTTCGCCAGTAAACCTTAACTAACAACGAAAAAAGTTTTCAGCAACAGAGAAAAGTGCTTAGCTGTTGTTTGGGCCATTGAGAAGTATCGGCCTTACATAGAAGGAAGTGAATTCACCGTTATCACGGACCACCATAGTTGATCTGGCTCCAAAACTTACAAGATCCGACAGGTAGATTAGCTTTGCTGGGCGCTACGGCTTCAAACCGTATAACTATCAAATAAATCATCGCAAAGGGAAGGACAATGTTTTTACCTGACGCACTCTCGAGGTCCGTACCAGTTTATCTTATCACTCTTCCGGGTACGATACAGGATCCTTGGGACCCAAAAAAACCCTTCTTCGTGTCAAGAACAAACCTTTAGACTACCCAAAATGGAATGTTGACAAGGACTGTTTATATAAGCTAAACGGGACTTGGAAGATGGTTGTTCCAAAAAAGTCACGCCCGGCAGTATTCGAAGAATGTCATGATGATGCAACAGCAGGTCACTTGGGCATATGGAAAACCTACAAAAGATTTGTAACTCATACTATTGGCCGAAAAAGAAGTCCGGGCGTGTCCAGATATTTAACAAATTGCTCCGTTTGTCTGCAGTATAAACCGGAAAGACAAATACCAGCAGGACTTATGGGTCGATGCAAGAACTTAGCAAACCCTGGCAGCTAATTTTTCTGACCTTCTTTGGGCCGTTTCCGCGTTCGAAGAAAGGGAAATAAGTATCTCCTTGTTATTGCAGATTGGTTTACCAAATACACTCTGATCTTTCCTCTACGGGCAGCTAACGCCAAAAGCATAGTTCGCCACATGGAAGAAGATGTTTTCCTGATCTATGGAGCTCCACAAAACCCTTGTATGTGACAATGGGTCTCAGTAGCAGGGAAGGAAATGAACATCTAGCTACGCAATATCAATCGAAAATATTCTTCAATGCTCGCTACCATCCACAAAACAATCCCTCGGAACGGGTTAATCAAGTCCCGAAGACCATGATTGCATCATACTGAAGGATAATCACCAAACATGGACCAAAACATCCATAAATTTTTGGTTATGCGATTCGAACGGCACACCATGAAGTTTTCGGTTACACGCCGGTATACCTAAACTTTGGAAGAGAAATTTCCACATCAGGGAGAGCACATGGAGACTACCAGGGGGACTTGGACAATCCCACTTGCACGTCCAGGGGGGATTGGGCCCAAGAAATTAAATCACTTCAAGCAACATATCGCAGTGAACCCATAGGATTGTTAAGGGACCATGACGAAATGCTAAACGGTACAATCTACGCCGCAGACCAGTCCCCCTATGAGGTTGGCCAGATAGTTTACAAGAAAATTATGCACAGTCTGATGCAGCAGCAAAATTTTCAGCAAAGTTAGCTCCAAAGTTGTAGACCTTTTGTAATCAAGTCCAAGTTGTCTCCACTAGTTTTCGAGTTGGTTAACAAAAAGAAATAAAAGCATTGGCTATTGGCATGTTTTGTGACCTTCGGGAAATCCCCAGAAGATAAATAAACTAATTGTTCGTCATGACCCTTGTCTGTAGGAGGGGGGAGTGTTATGTTCAAATTATCTTGAACCTAACTCTACGTAATAGTTGCATTCCACCTTGACCCGGGCGGTACTAATGCATCAACTCACCCAGCTGAGTCAGAGAGATAACAGCTGACTTTTTGCGACTGGTAGGAAAGCAGACCCGATCGCGAGACAACTGTGTGACTGGGCGGCGACCAGGGAGGTTGTTTTCCGAGGGAACAGCTCGCTGTAGGATGCTACGTGATTGTGAGCCTAGACTTGGAGCTGCAGGCGACGTGGGCCCGGAATATACGATTCCAGGCTAAGCCAGCATTCAACCCGAGCGTCATTAGACGGGAACCTTCTTCACAACCACTAATTCGGAGCCCTCGGGACGAACCATTGGAACCCTAGGACTTGCTGTCAAGGACTCGACCAATCCAGGTCATTCACTCGTACCGGAACCAGGGCCCCACCCAGGACCAGGAGGAAACAATTACGCGCCAGGCTAGGAAAGCAAGTAAACAACGTACCTACCACCCCACTCCCCGGTATCACTGATAATTATTTAATTTTGGTCTGTACGGCCTACTTTTCTCCAAAGGCGAGATACTCGACGTTGTTAGGTCATGTTATTAGGATATGTAATGCACCCAACCACCGAGGGGGCGAGCAATCTAACAATAGTGTGGAGCCTAGTCAGTGCAATAGCATCTGCTTTGACAAGTGAGGCCCTACTAATCTGAGAAGGCTTTTTTAATTGATGTAACCATTTATTTATTAATATCACACCTTTATATATTATGCTCCATTGTACCCTTGTGATCTACGACTCAGTATCTAGGCCTACTCTATTATATTAAATGAGGGAAACCTAGTCAGTGCAATAGCACCTGCTTTGACAAGTGAGACCCTACTAATCTTAGAAGGCTGTATAACTGATAACATTCATTAATTAATCTCACACCTTTGTAATATGATACCCCCTTATACTATTGTGTTATTTTTATTCACTATCTACTTTATTATATTGGTGAGGGGCCTAGTCAGTGCAATAGCACATGCTTTGCAAGTGAGGCCCTACTAATCTTGGGAGGGTTTATAATTGATTTTAACCATTTATTAATCAATCTTACATCTTTGTAAAAATGTTGCCCAAATTGTCGGCCCACCATTGTAATTTATGACCCACTATTTAGGCCTACTCTCTTATATTAGTGAGGGACCTAGTCAGTGCAACAGCACATGGTTTATTTTTGACCACAGAGGCCCTACTAATATAAGAAGGTTCTATAATTAACCATTTATTTATTAATATCACACCTTTATAATATTATGCCCCATTGTACTATTGTGTTATTTATTATTCACTATTTACCCTAGTATGTAAGGGAAGGACCCAGTCAGTGCAGAGCACATAGTTTGACAAGTGAGGCCCTACTATTATCAGCACGCTTTATTATTCTCAACTATTTAGTAAAGGTTTATCATGTGTTTGTAATGTTTTTGCTCCATTATAATATTGTGGTAATTATTATTCACTGTTTACTCTTATTAGTGTGTACTCAGGCCGTGCAACTGCACACGAGTTGAACAAGCTAGGCCCTACTTTACAAGGAAGCTATCTCTTTATTAATATAATGTGTGCTCATGTTCTTACAATATTTTGTCTCCTATGGTAGACCCTAGTGATATTTTGTTATCTGGTATCCATGTTCCATTGCTAGGTTATGCAACCGGACATGGCACTACTTTAATATTGTAACCAGGGTGAACAAAGTCTGATTCCAATGTGTAGCACCGCCCGTACTAAGGCCCGTTACCCCTATTCAGCCGAGCCTAAGTCACCGACTTCACTGAATGCTTTTATTACTAGTCTTGTTTGCAGACATCTAGGTCCTTCCTCTTTTGTTCCTGGTGGCGCTGTAGGGATTCGTGCGTTTTGGGTTCGGGGCTGTGGGTCATGCCCTTTTGGGCAATCGGTATCCTGTCAAATTTATAAAATTTTGGGCCCCCGGGAAAATTATTAAATGTTCTGAAAACCCTTTTGTATACTCTATCTAGAGCATTACTATTATCTTCTTTATGACCCACCTGTAACTACCTTGTACCTATTTTTCAAACAATATATAATTAAGTTTTTGGTTAAATTGTAACAGTGAGTTCCCGCGTTTTTTTACCCCCTATTCCTCTTCAAGGTTTCTTGGTTTTCCCTTTTCCCCCCCCCTTCCATCATCCCCCGGAGGGGAAAAAAACCAAGTGGCGCCCCTTTAAGCTCGCTATCAGCCCCTCCGGTCACCTATCTACCCACACCCCCACCACTGCAGCTAGCCGGCAACCCGCCTTTAAGGCTCAACCTTGTAGACGAGATTTGGCGTGCGACAGGTTGTTCGATATTTTCTAACAGTTTGAAACATATAAACAATAAATATATTAAAAACACGATAAGACATCTATTGTTATAGCTCGTTCATACCATGGGGTATTGGTGTACTAGCACTTCCAAAAAACAAAAAAGTTCACTACATCGAACTAGGTTTTTGGAACTTTTTGAAACGGGGATTTTAGATTAGTTCAGCAACGAATCGTCCAACAAATAGTCTCATGTCCCGTAATGAAAGGAGTTTTCCTAAAACCGAATGGGTCGACATGTACTTGTTATTTGTTCTAAAGCTCCAGACTCTGGGAACACAACGTCGTTACAAGGATTGCTACTCGATCAAAGCCTCTGCTTTAGGGTCGCCCTGTTGCGACTGGGCCGATGTTTACCTTAAAGTTGGTCCAGTCTGACCACCCGCCCGGCCGGCTTCATCATTGACTCCGTCCAGCTTTTAGGGCTGGTGTGGTCTCGCTCGACCTCGCTCCTCTACGGTCTATGTGAGAATAACTAGGGGAGGTTCAGAGTTCAGGCTGTACGGCCAGGCCACACACACAGGAAACTAACACGATTGGTTAAGAAGCGTACGGATAATGTCACAAAACCGAATACAAGATTTAAAACAAAATTCTGTGCGCTTTAGACGTATGAAACTGAAAACAAAATACACATTTTGAAGATGCATAGACGCGTACGTTTGCAAACACGCACGTCACGTTAAACACTTTTTTGTAACTGAATAGGATAGACTTTAAATACCCTAAATATTTAAATAACAAATTAATTAAAAATTTAAAAAAATCATAACCCTAAGACGTAGGTTGTTGCTCAAAAAAATTCTTGGCACTTTGGTGGAGGCGCCGGGTCCGGTGAAGATCGCGAGTGTTGAAATCGAAATCGACTTCCGTAAAAATCGCGTTTATTAATAAATAAATAAATAAATAAATAAATACACAAATAAATGTTGCTACCAATTTAAACTAACGCTAGAAGCACGCACGTTAAATTTGTGAACAATTTCATTATTAAGAGTTTACATAGATACCTAGCTGCTAAATTATAATTCGTCTTCATTTTTCATATTACAAGAAGTTATCCTATTGTAATTACTTGTCTCAATTTGTGCAATCTTACAGACCGTTACCTTTCGTGAACTACGCCGTATGCGTGAAGTGCGTTCAGCAGACAGAAAGTGGCCCATCATCGTAGACGGCCGACCGAACTCACAATCCACGGTCGTTACCTCAATAAAAATATATTGTATTAAGAGTCTAAACCCACTCAGTTATATAACTGATTTTCAGTGGGGGACTTTAAATCAAAGTGACCAAACCTACCCTGTAGGCCCCGACGCAATCGACGAGTGAGCAATAACAAACCAAAGATCGATATTTTTTAATAGGATATATAGCAATCAGAGGTGTGGGCAGATCGAACACCTACGGATCAACGCCAGAAATTCACAAGGCCGATTCACAACAACTCTGAATTTATTATGTGCTTTTGTTGCTAGGACGGCTCCAAAATAACCGTTTACCTATATGTATATTTCTACAAGATACCTCGTCGTGACCTCGAGTGGGTTGACAAGTTTTTAATGAAATGTGTATAAACAGTCGGGAAGTTCTACCACCCGGTAGGGATGAGGTGGTAATCTCCGTATGCAAATCCGTGCTCGGGGTGGCGGAGAGCGGTTATTAAAATACTCACGGGTGTTTAACTCGTCGGTAACGAGGTGGTAAGAGCGCAATCCGAGCTCTTGACCTAGACTTGGTTGTGTGATGTTCTGAGAGAGTCCGCTGTGACGTCACGAGGGCGGCAATCAGCGGATCTCGACCTAGACTTGCGAGACGCGAGGGTAATGAGCACAATCATATTCTTACTGGCGATTACACTTGGCGACGAGGAGACCAATAGGAAGACGACGAGAGAGACGTCAAACAGAGAGATCACGCAAGGATTAAAAGTGTAGAATTTTTGATGGGGCTAACGTAAGAACAAAGTAGAGATAAGGAAAAAATAAGGGTAATTATCTTAGAGAGTATTGAATTTCAATATGTTTTTGCGAAAATGTTTTTCAATTTGAATTTGTATTTAACGACCGTGTACGTGATTTGCAACGAAGTAAGTCAATTTTATTTATTTATTTAATGTTTATACTATTCATTAAAAAAATAATTTTCAAAGGAGGACAGCTAAATAAATATAATTACATAGATGCAGACACAACAATGAACTACGTTAAGTAAATATTTGAAATAGTAATATTTCAACAATGCATTAAAATACAACAATTTTTAGTAACAAATTCAAAAAGGATAATAAATGCAATTAATTAATGAATAAAATATAAAAAAGTGTTGGGGAAAAAAAAGAAACAAAGAAAAGGGGGAAAAATCATTAAAAACGAAAAACGAAAAGAAAAAATTGTATTCATGACAATGCATGTATTCGGTACGTATTTTGTTGTGTTCTGTTTTCAAATGCGTTCAAATGCGTATTATAGATAATTGCAAACATCGCTAGATACAGTTAAATCATCTATATATCGTAAGTAACGGATATTTGTAACGTCCCCTCTACCGAACTTACTCTGAAATGTTAGAACAAAGTGTGGCTCCTGCGGCTGTGTCCCGGGCCAACCACCTATAGCTCTCGCGGTCCCACCGCACTGCCCGGCTGCGTCAATGACCCCCCACCCCTCTCCACCACAACACTCGAGCGGGAATAATTTCATAAATCAACCCTAAGTACTGAGCACTTGGACCGCGTCTTAATTGCCAGTGTTTTTGTCGGGCTCACTGTGAGATAAATCAACATTCCAGCATCTTATCTCCCGCACCGCTACACGAAACATTAGCATTCTAAACACTGGGACCGAGAATAATTCAATTTTCTCTGGCAATTCACGACGTTTTGCCCGACTCTCAACTTCCTCAACCTTGGTCTGTGAGGAGGAAGGACGGACCAAGAATTAAACGTAGGGGGAGAGTTTTACCGAAGAAAAACTTAGTTTTTTCGGGACCGATCATAATCACAGTTCGTTAAAAATTAGGGCCCATTCAAAAAGTTTCCCAAAAGTAGTAACAACTTTATCTTTAGAACCAAGAATTATCACAGCGTCTAGGTATCGTTCTTATGGTCGATTCGTAAAATAATAGCCGGTGATAAAAATATGATAACATTTTCTTCTTCTTCTTCTTTAGTACAGTACATTGGAACTATTAACAACTACTTCATAAACTATTTTACTGTATGAAAATGTTTAAAGGCAATTATTGTTTTAGGAGAAAAGTTATTAATTTACGTCTATTCAGTTAAAAAACTGATTTACAAAGGACTACATAAACCCTTTCTTACGTTACAATCGCAAACATTATTTTTAAGGTAAAATCAAAATATCTTTTGAATGTTTATAATCTAAAACTATGTTTTTATGTTTTTTTTTCAATTCCAAAAAATCCAAGAGCTGAAACAATAGTAAAAATTCAAGGATAATAGTATTTTACTTGACAAAGAAGTCGCTCGTGAAAGAACGGTGTTTTTGCAACTTCAGTTTCGGCGCAATTTGGATCTCTATAAAATTCTTCATTTCACCCACTCGAACACGTGTCCCCCTCATTATCCCGCCACGTGGTGAGATCAGAATTCGTTCACACCGCCCCCGCGTCGGCAAACAAGCCAGCCTCAAACCCAGGCACCGCTCTCAATTACAAAGCACTCGAATAACTCGCGCCCCTAGCTCCAAGTTCTTTGGGATCCACTGGCACGGAGCCCACTCCACCACACGCCATACAACAACACCTGTTCGGCGTCCGGTGCGTTCCCAGGACCTCTTGCACCGACACCAGATACCGTACGTACATGGAGAGGTTCACCATATAAAACGATCTAGTTTTCTCATTTAAAATGGCAGGAGGCGCTTTTAGCCTTCGGAATGATACGAGTCCCCAAATGGTACTTTATACACAAGATGATATCACAGACAATATATTCGAAAGTCAAAAAGAATCAGTGTAATAAAGAAGACGCCCATTTTCGACTAAGTTGACCAATCAGAACATGACGACGCAGATTTGAAATTTAGAAAATTTAGATTGAATTTGGATTGTCTCATATTAATGCACTTTGTCTATTCGAGACGATGAGTGGTGACAGATGAGGATGAAGTATGAACAGAAGGGAGGAGGGGAAACCCGGTACCAGCACGGAGCCTACATTTTTCTAAAAGTACCAAAGGGGACCAACGGCCCAACGTCCCTTCCGAAAGGACGGTGAACCTTGACAGTCATATAGGTTCCTCAAGTTGCATAATCTCATTACACCACATCTTACCTCACTTGACGACTGAGTGGCAAAGATATGTGCAGGTAATAGTGTTCATTAAATTATGCATATCTACGTAGTAAAGGGAAAGTTTAGTGAGTAATTGATCATTGCCAGAATTGGCAGACCTGAAGGAAAATGTAAGTAATACGTAGAAAAGATGTTGGGCTTGTATACATTGAATTAGTTCCATGGCTTTCACCTCTCTAATCAACCACACACACCGGCTGGAGAAGGTGGCTGGGAGAAAGACAGTCTCTCTCTCTCTCTCTCTCTCTCTCTCTCTCTCTCTCTCTCTCTCTCTCTCTCTCTCGCGTGAACCGCGAGCCTGGTTCAAGCCAACACAAGACTAACGTAACAAGGTTGATGGGGATGAACCGCAATCTAGAATTTAATTGCAGCGATGAATCAAACGATTTGCGAGAACGAGTGAGAGAAACTTAAACGGAGAAGAAAGAAAGATGAAGTGAGAAGTAAAAGATTGAGAACGAGAAGATGATGACGTGAGCTTGTGCAATATACGAGAGTGATGACATAATGAGGGGTTGAATTGAGACGAGAGAGAAAGAGAGAGAGAGAAACTTTCTGTGTAATTACAGAAAACTGTGCACATTCACAAGCACGAGAGGTGTGTAAATACTCGCGTGAACTCGAGACGGCATTTGAAAACTATCAACTTGAAAGTGTTACAGCCTGCAGTCTTGGAGAAAGCGGTGATACTTAACAAACACTGGATGGAGTACAACCAGAAAGAAGAGTAAAAGCAGAATCCTAACAACATGGAAGCAAGAATTGAGATAAAAAACGTATATCGATAGCATGAACATAATAAATTAATTAACATTTTAACCACGACGTTTAGTTACCTCTGTTACAAATGTTTACTCGCGACGCGGCGAAATAACCTTAAACTCAACAACTTTGATTTAATACTGAAATACCATAATCATTTTTTCTTTGTTGGGGCAAATTTGAATGAGAATGGCTATTATAAATGACAACTTTATTTCAAAAAACATATATTAATTTTATGTCACTTAATTTAATTTAATTATGTGTTCGTTCGCATTGCGTTAGAATATGATCCCTATGCAAGGACTGGTGCTATTCGAGAATGAAGGCGATGGTTGGATGATATATACGATATTGTATAACAGCAGCCTTGGTTCCAGGGCTTAAAATTGCCCCAACGTTTCAGAGTTCCCCATACAGCAACAATAATTTAAATTCTTAAGAAATAAACTCGTGATGTGACCCACATTTTAAGATACGTGGAACTTGTAAAAAATAAAAAAATGAACTAGGAGGGACACGTAGAAATTTATATTGTCGTATAAATGTCCGGAAGTGCAGAAATATCTGCGGTAGCAGTTTTCTGAAACGAGTCTGACCGAGTTAGATTTCAACCGCAATAAACTGCTCTCCGTTCTAAACCAAATAAAGATGCGGAAAGTGGACCCTACGTAGGTTGTGTCGAGTTCGCCGAGGGAAAATATGATTTGTAAATGTTTACAGCCACATTTCAAAACTTAAACTTGGGATTCGAAAAAGTTTGTTAAAATCCATAAAGAAGAGTTTTAAAAGAAAAATTGACGAAATTCGTGTCATAATGTGCATGAAGGGGTATCGCAAAGAAACTTACTCGACCCTTAAGAGGGCATGGAACACATTTGGCAGTTAGCAAATAGCTATTCGCTCGGCCAAGATGCATCCGACGTATGAAACTGTTAAAGTTGTCAATAAAGAATACATGGGCAGCCCTGCGGTGATAGATTTTTAATTTGCACCAATTTTTTAATTTACCAGTGCAAATATGTCAGTGTTAAATGGGCGAGAATTGAATAAAGACATTTGTGACGTTGATGTTTGGGGTTGGACTTGCTTTCAAACGTCATCAAAGTCCTCGACCTAGAAACGTCAGGAGTAGATTTACAATAGGCGTCGCGAAGTCCTGCGTCGCGACGGATTCACCCAGCAGGGGCCACAGCCCCCGCGTGGAACTCCGCCACAGCACGGCCTACTTGATACCTAGCAGCAGCTCAACACGAGTATCTAGTGGACTCTGACCACAGGGCGCCGCTTCGTAAGCTGATATAGAACCACCCCTAGTGAGCCACGTGTCCGTCAGCCACGTGACACTGACACCACGTGACGGACTCAAATCTCGGTCTCAATCCTGTCACCAACATGTTTCTGCTCTTTCCTGCCATCCTCGTGACACGTTTTATTAATTAATATTTTGTGGAATAAATAATAATTCATTAAAATGTATTATTACAAAATTACTATCCCAATACATTTCCAATTACCATAAAGCTGTATAAGTTAAATAAAGGCATATTTGGTATTCTGCAAGTGTATAGTGTCGGAAGAATGTGGTTTGAACATAAACAAAACACTACTTATAGAAGCTTCAATGTACCAAAAAATCAACACAAAAGGCTTATTGATCTTAATAACAAAGTGAAAGTTAGTAGTTATTTATTCACTTCTAAAACAGAGAGTAAATAATGGCACCATAAAAATTAAAAGTCAAATTCTCTTTGCGACACGAGATCACTTCATGGATTTTAAGAGTTTCAGCAAAATATTTGCTAGCGTCGACGCCGATTCTTGTTGATGTTGAATGTAAAAGGATAAATAATAAAATAAATGCAAATAGTTTGATTTCTTATATCTACAATGTTTGTGCGAGCCGTCGGACAGAAACTCATGAAGTGATTGCAACGTATCCTGGTAAGTGGAAGCTTCTACAAAGAGCGTGTTACGTCTTGAAGATACACGTTGCGTGACGTGTCGTGCATGAGAGAAGATTATTAGCCTTCAGCAGCGAGAATGTGTAGCACGTGATGAAGGAGAACGTAAGAAAGAGAAGCGGTAATTGTTATTACGATTAAACAATATAGTAGACAATTATATAGATATACATTGGAGCCTCCGTGCGTGTAACAGTCACTGTCGGCAAAAATCACTAACAGCCTCGTGAACTTACAAAAATGTAAGTGGCTGACAAACGACAACGTTTCGCATTTTTAAATTTGAGTGGGAGAGAAATCAAATTAAACCTCGTTCCCAGTGAAATATTCATGTTTTATTATTCAATATTCATCGTATATGCTTTACATCGCAAAGCTGTGAAATTAGGTTGAATGCTTTTAATGGCAGATCCAAATAGTGTCGTTCGTATTTTTACGACCGTTATAAACTCGGCAACTTGTGATGAAGTCAACAAGCATTTGCTGGAGTTCTATAGATGTATACACCCACGGACAGATGTAAATCTAGAGTAGGTGATATTCTCGGCTTTGCACACATATCCAATATGACTGCTGATACACTTTGGTATGTAACACATTACCTACGACGAGCAACCTTACGAAAACGGTAACCTATTGATGCATAGATTTGATTGAAACTAGAAAACCGGGCAAGTTAAAAAGTAAAATATGACTACGATGTTGAATGCGTTTCTGTTTTTCCTTCTGAAACTAACATTAAAACGGGGCGAATTCCCAGGAAAATTATCCATTACAGTGAAACAGAAACCAGTAGACGCTGCTCTAAGAGAAATCACCGTCATTGCAGCATACGAGCTGTAGAGCAGGAGAAATCGCCCATGACCACGAGGCGAGCGTAGAGTTCGCGGAGATATAAAGTGTGTGGTGTACCTCTAATGCATTCCCTTCATCACGTTCCTTGTCTCGCGATATCCGAGAAGTACCGAGATTTAAGAAGCGTGATTGATGTGTCAGCAATGTCAGCGCTGAAAACATTTATTTATTCCTGAGAGTAAGTTGTAGTTAATTTATTGGACTTAACAATGCACTTAAATAATGAAATAAATAACAAGATTTAATCTCAGCTGATTTATTTATTTGCAATTTTTGTTAAAAATACGATAATAAGACGAGAAGGCAAAATCTGTTTTAGACTTTGTTTCTTACTTTTATACTGTTGTAGGCTACCTGTCAATAAAACCAGTAGAAGACGACTGATAAGTCTTTGAAATGTTGTTTGACAAAACACACATCGCCTGTTCTAAAAGTACAAACTCAATTATTTCAGCGAGTTGACGTCAAGGCTAGTCTAGGAAAACACCAAAGTCGTTGTTAAAGGAGTAAGCGAGTCATGTGTTGAGTACCCGGGAATATTTGCATGTAAGTGTGATAATAATATAGGTATAAATATCAGGGTTTTGAGTTAAGTCGGTATAAGGGCGCGTCAACTGTAATGCCATAGTACGCCACTCTAGCCTATAATAGGCTAGAGTGGCCTTAGGTAGGGGGAGGAAAGGGAATGTTCCCAAGTACTTATCATATGGCTCACTCACTCGTCTAACAACGACTTTGGCGTTTTCCTATTATTTTATATGCGTTTATGAATGTCCACTCTTTTATATGTAGAGCAAGTACAGGTACTGAGATGCGATTTGTTGCTTATAGTACACTGACCTTCACATTTGAAACACACATAATTAATTCACTGACATGTGTTCTATACTTAAAAAAAAAACACAGAAATAATACTTCCCTCCGAAATTAAACTAAATGCATAACGTAGAAATAATAAATGAAAAAGTGTAGACCCGGCGCCTCCACCACCATGTTATTCTTATGGAGCTAAAACTTTTCTCGCTCTACCCGGCGCCTCCACCAAACGCCTATCACAATCTGCTATTTTACTCATTTGTTGATGCCGGAATACGGTAAATGTGACATATTGTGATATAATTTAATTTATTTAATTCCAAAAATGATAAATTGGAATAATGTATCCCGTTAATTTACTAGGAAAACGCCAAAGTCGTTGTTAGACGAGTGAGTGAGCCATTGTGTTGAGTACCCGGTAACATTCTCTTTCTTCCCCATATCTAAGGCCTCCCTAGCCTTTTATAGGCTAGAGTGGCGCATTATATGGCCTTACAAATGACGCGCCCTTATACCAACTAAACTAAAAAACCCTATTATTTATACAAATATTATTATCAAACTTAAATGCAAATGTTCCCGGGTACTCAACACATGACTAGCTCACTCGTCTAACAACGACTTTGGCGTTTTCCTGGTCGAGTTAACTAAGGAGCCCTCATACCCGAAATGTGAGAGACCTGGGTTCAATCCCCTGGTCGGGAAAGATTTTGGAATTTCTGGATTGTATTTTAAAAATTATTAATCATGTTTTAAAATGCATATAACGGAGTGTAGTCTATCATCAGTGGCAATACTATGGAAAACATAGCCAGTACGAAATACGTCAAAATATTGCAAGGTTTACTCAATCTCCGAGCATTATTTGGGGCTACCTTGAGCATGCAAGATTCGATACACTTTGGGCACTGCATTTCACAGCCAGACAATAACAAACAAAAAATATTTTTTCAAAAACAAAACCATTGTCGTTAAAATAATTCCTACACATTTGGAGCCTATTTTTCAACTTATTATTTCTTGAAGGTTTAAATCGCAATGGATGCAATGTTCATGCAATACAATGTTCTCAGTAAACTCAGACCGGATGTCCGTTTAAAATTTCAGCGCAATCGGTTTAGCGATTCGGCCGATTTTCGATGTACACACACGCACGTAGAATCACAGAATAAGCGCCGTTTGAGTTGAATGGAGGTACTCACTCGTTTCGCTCCCTCTTCTTATTATCACACGTAGCGTCCACAGTGGCATGAACAACAGATTCAACTATATTATTTTTGACGAAACAAAGACTTATCTACCGGAGATAGACGAACAAAAATATAACCACAGGACAGTACACGGTTGAAAACACACTACGCACACATACACCCACACTCCGAGGAAGGCACGGGTTGCAACCGAAATATCACTCTCTGGGTGAGTGTGTTGGGTGGTTTTATCCGACATATTGTGTTACTTTATTATTAACAACATTATTCTTACATTCAATTTATAACCATAACATAATGACACAATTTTATTATTACAAACAAATAGTAATGGTACATTGTGTACAGAGCAGAAACGTAATGAATATAGAGTGGAGTCATTTATTGTAGGTATGTCAACGATAAACTATTTAGATTGCACATTAAAACTGCAATTAGGTCAGGAACTTGAACATTAAATGTATGGGTGTTATATGTGGCTTATTTCCTGCCTCAGTATGATGTATAGACAGTTATATATTTTACAGTTGTCAGGATAGGAGAAGTGGGGATGACCTGTTGGCGATGCCGATGGCTACCCCTAGGGAGAAGCAGGGAATGTGTTTATATTTTTATTTATTAATTATTTAATAGTTAAAAGCACGTTTATATTTTACGACCATTGAGTGCAAATTATGCTTGATGATGGGTTGGTTTGTGAAGGTCAGCAAATGATTAATTTGTTGTTTGGATGGCGAAATTAATTAAGTTAAATAATGATAGCACTTAATTTTATGTTTAATAAACTCACAAGTGCACTCATATCGATTTAAAAACAATCTCAAACATAAAAACAATGAATGATTCTAAGATCGCAAGTTCTTACCTCCACGCTCTCTTCTTATCGTCCAACTCTCGTCCTTCTCTATAAGTCTTACTTACAAACTAGGGAAAACACCAAAATCGATTTAAACGAGTGAGAAAGAGCCTGTTGAGAGTACCCGTGAAAAATCCCCTTATTCCATATACTAAGGCTGATCAAGCCCGTATGGAAATGCAACCGCGGTACTCAACATTGTCCTCCTCACAGTTTGAACACCACTTTGCGGTTGTCCTAGTTATAAATGAACATTTAATCGAATCATGTTCAAAACGTATTAGCGTCAAACAGTTAACGATATTTCCAAGATAAAACAAATCCATCTAAGTTACATTTCCCATTAACACCCTAAAAATAATATTGGGTTAAAAATTATAAAAAGTTGAGTAAACGGTATCGAAACCCACAACCTCCTCTGTAGATTAATGCTTTTCCACTGTGGCCATGTCACGCCAACGTATATCTCGTCCCGTCTAGTTCTATTATACAAAATGCCTATCGATATTTACAAAAATCAATTTTATTTATTAGGATTAAATGCAATGTGCATCTACGATTTTTTAGCATTTCATTAAACTCGACGGATTGGTAGTTTAAAATTTCAGCCAATCTGTTCAGTTTTCGGCTGATTTTCGAGTTACAGTTAGACAGACAGAATCACAGAATGAGTCCGTTTGAGTTGTTATGAACACTCGATGCATGCTCCCTGTTTAATTAATATTGGAGACAAAAACTAAACTAAAAGTCTCTAGGTCGAGTGAAACAATCTGTGACAGAGATTGTGTCGGTAAAAAAACGAATTGATTCAATCATTATCAGATTTATTTTCAATTTTCCCGCGAACATTCTGCACCCCCGCTGGGTGACCTCGCTACCATTGTCCTCGTCGCACAAGGGCGAAGACAATCCGGCTTGTCAAACACATAGCAACGATTCATCACCAAAAGCTTAACTTACACTCTGCGTAATGGGCGGATTAGGGTCGGCCAAAGCTTGGTACAGACTTCAGGGCAGGGCAGCCAATCGGGTGTTGAGATATCCAAGCCAGAATTAATACTGTAAGAGTTACACTTTGGATTCACTGTGTATTCAAGGAAACCCACACACTTTTATCATCCGATAAATGAAAATTCTTTTATTGAAAAAACGTATTAATTGATGTAAAATCAAAAGGACAGTCACATGATATCCAAACCGTATATATGATGTTTATATGTTTTTTATTTAGTTGTAACAATGTGAACCTTGTTTTGATAAAATAGATTCTAATACTGATTATATAATATGTGTAGCTGTCAACTAACAGTTTAAACAATTATGATTAAGTTAAGCTGGAAGTTAGGGTGGAAGCGTAAAAGTTTAAGTACTGTTTAAGATTGTTTCAAGTATTAAACGCAATTCACGTGTTTTAGAAGTGAACCATTTTTACCTCTATTTATAGATGGGGGTGGCTTCTATTAAACACTATAAATATAGCAATGTGTTTATGTCTTTTGATGGCACCACGATAATTGATTGGATACTTCAGATTGCACAATAATAGACAAATTTAAATTTTGAACGTAATTTTATATGGGATCTAATCATTTAAGCAATGTTGACTTCGATTAAAACTCTGAATTTAAACGAGTTAAGCGCCACTTACAGAGATTAGGAGCCATCTCTGAATACCCAGCAAGGGTAATATACAGCCCAAGGGGAGGAATAAAACATTTCATCCCCATTTGACAAGAGCCTCGGGGATCTAAAGCCAACACCCACTTGTTTCCATCAACCAACAACCAGGACGATTACGATAATAATTATCACGTAGGTTTAGAGCTCAGCGACCGAGCGACGGGCAAAGTGGTCCAATCTAGAGATGCGAGGAAGATACGGGCCCCCATTACTCCTAGCAGACACAAAGGGGCCCGCGTCAAACAAGCGGATCTGCATTCTCGTTACCGAGCCGCTTTGAAGCGAGACGAACCGCCGACAATAACGAGGAGGTTGTCTTGGGACGCGGCAAGAAACAACAGAAGTGATTCTCGGAGAGTAAAGACAATGTCTAGGGTCACGTGACGAGCGATAGGTTGTTTTTGAAATGCAAACGATCATTTTCAAGTCTCTTATCTACATAAACTTTTCATAAGGATGATTGTTGTAGGGTACATATCAGTTTTCCCCGGTGTGACCCTCTTCATGTGACTAGGTGATATAAAAGGAACGCCTAGCGGGCCAAAAAATGATTTACGAGGACTCAATACTATAACTTGAAAATCTCGAAAAAACTTTCAGTCAGGATTACCGGTGGAGGGATTCGATCCGATAACCTCGCGAGTCCGAGTCTCACGCGTTACGCTACACATCCATGCCGGTAAAACTCTTAAATGTCTATTTACACACAACGGATTAAATATTTAAATATTGTGTACAAAGTCGGAATACAGTTTCATTGGCCGGATAATACGAAGAAACATGCCGAGAATGTGTCATATTACGGAGATACATACCCAAAATGACTTAAAGAGCATCTACGTTAGCATAGTTGCTTTTCGCCACATCTATACACACATCCACGACGTCTATACTGACTTCATCGCTCCATAACGGTTTAAACCTTCCGATATCATCCGACAATGCGCACAGCTGACTCAACTTCGATGCCAGTAACATCTTACATCGTCATCACCAGGACTATTGCTCGGCATCCCGGCCTAAACCAACACAACATTCTTGCACCCCACCCACCCACTTCCACGTCTATATTGACGCATACATCGCTTCATCACGCTTTAAACCTTCCGATATCATCCGACAACGCAGACAGCTGACTCCACTTCGATGCCAGTAACATCTTACATCGTCATCACCAGGACTATTGCTCGGCATCCCGGCCTAAACCAACAAAACATTCTTGCACCCTACCTACCCACTAGTTAACCATATCCACGTCTATACTGACGCATACCTTGCTACGCTTTAAACCTTCCGATATCATCCGACAACGCACACAGCTGACTCCACCTGATACGAGTAACATCTTACATCGCAGCACCAGGACTTGTGCTGGCATCCCGGCCTAACCACACAACATTCTTGCACCCCACTACCCACTAGTTAACCATATCAACGTCTATACTGAGCATACCTTGCTACGCTTTAAACCTTCCGATATCATCCGACAACGCACACAGCTTACTCCACCTCGATGCCAGTAACATATTATATCGTCAGCACCAGGACTTGTGCTTGGCATCCCGGCCTAAACCAACAAAACATTCTTGCACCCTACCTACCCACTAGTTAACCATATCCACGTCTATAGTGACTTCATCGCTCCATCACGCTTTAAATCTTCCGATATCATCCGACAACGCGCACAGCTGACTCCACTTCGATGCCAGTAACATCTTACATCGTCATCACCAGGACTATTGCTCGGCATCCCGGCCTAAACCAACACAACATTCTTGCACCCTACCTACCCACTAGTTAACCATATCCACGTCTATACTGACTTCATCACTCCATCAAGCTTTAAACCTTCCGATATCATCCGACAACGCACACAGCTGACTCCACCTTGATGCCAGTAACATCTTACATCGTCATCACCAGGACTTGTTGCTCGGCATCCCGGCCTAAACCAACACAACATTCTTGCACCCCACCCACTCGTAACCAACGAGCGTGTTTCATTAAGTGAACAATTTCATCCCCTGTAATTTAATAACCACGCAATTAAACGCGCAAGAAGACGTAAACTACGGAATGCTGCTCGCTAATTCAATTTCGCTCTCGCTCGCCAGAATTACTTTTATTATTCAAGGAACTTACTTACCCTGCTAACGAGGGAATGGTCACTCAGGGGTAGAGAGCGCCTGCTTGGGGGGGGGGGGCAGGCCAGGACAGGCAAGTTGAGGGTAAAACAATTTGTCGAATGTAAAAAAATTTAAAATTAACTGCACAGAACAAAACACTGTTAAAACACAACGCACAAACCTACTGCATGATATTACGGCAGCATTCCCTGCCATCCTCGGACGCAGGCTACTGACGTGAGTGGCATTGAATGGTGCCGAAACACCAATAAATGGGTGAGTGCGTTATGTTTTAACCATTGATTGTTATGTGCAGGAAATGTTTATTTTTTTATATGATTCTGTCTTTGGTTAATAAATACGGGTTTTTATCAATTTCTTGAATATTGTGGGTGTTCATTATGTTCAACTGCGTACTACCACTAAATTATCAATTATTTAAATATATAACCTTAACACATTAGTCAACAAATTAAGTATCTGTTAAATTTACTTCCACCCCTTATAAGAAAATAAAAATAATTTGAAAATTGATTTAGCGAAATAAACAATGTGCCAAAGTAATTATATAGAGTGCTGGAAATCTAAAGTTTGTTCATTGTTCTTGCACTGAACTAGTTTGCTAAAACTTTAAGCATATTATAAAACTTTGTTCCTTTAACAATTACGAAAACTCATATAAAACAAGCAGAAGTATCATGAAAGTTGCAGGTATAAGGAACCACATACAACCCAACTTTTAATAGACCCCATACTAAAGTTCCGATAACTCTGTTACATGATAAGAGTAGAGCAAATTATTTATCCCTGATAAGAATTTCATTTCATTAACGAATTAATCAACATACAGGGCAAACTTTGCTCCCACAAGTGTGACAAAATAAAATAGAATATATTCAAAGAATTACACACACATATAAAAGATAACATCTAACACAATAAAGTGACAAATACATAACAAAAGCATCGACACTTTAAAAAGGTAATTCCTACATTGGTTTGTGTTGGACGACTGTCTAGGGGGAGTCACACAACTAGCATCTACTGTCCTTAAAAATAAGGTATTTGCTTTAATTGATGCCGTTGTTGCATTGAATTCTGGTATTATTTGAGGTCTTGAGTAGCATTAAAAGAATTAGGAATACGGGAAAAGGCAGTTTTCAATCTACGTTGCACAACTTTTTTACAAAGTAACTTTTTCTGCTAGCTTCAATACCCGCCTGACGAGGCTTCAATGCATTTACTGATAAAAATGGTTGCCATTTAGGTTTTCAATAGAAGGTTAATTAGGTGACATGACGTTTTTTTACAAAGTAAAACAAATTGTCTACAATCATTGGTGTTAATCTAAGTTTTGAAAATATAATGTTATTTATTGACTGAAACAGAAACGGGAAGTACATTGAGAAGAGAGTTGAGAAGAGAGTTAAGAAGAACATCAGGGAAGAAGAGAAAAGTAGGAATACCAAGAGATAGGTCTGTTTGGAAGCACAGAAGCGAGACACGTGATTATGGGTAGAATTGGGAAGATGATGAATAGATCGGAAGAATTGAGAGTCTTGGCAAAGAAGCAGCGCCAGAATATGGAAGCGTTATCGGATGATGAGGAGGCCGAAGAAGTTGCGTCAGGTTTGACTTGCCGGCAACTAAGAAAACGAAAATCGCCCAAATACATGGAGCTTATGCTCTCCCCCCCACCACACCCCCCAGTTCTCAACATGAATGTAATTTTTTTTGAAAGTAGCAAAAGAATAAAAATGTCTATCCTATTCAGTTATATAAAAACTGCTTTAAAATTTAACCAAGAATGTGTAAAGTTTTCGGAATTTTTTTTTTTCCACGGCTGTAGTATGATTGATGACAAGACGTGCATACAAGAAAAGGCGCAATACAACTCGGATAATTGATCGCTCGGCACTCCGTGATAGCACCATCTCGGCCATTGAGAGCCGCCGGTCCGGTCGCCGCGAGGCTAAGCGAATTAGCCGGAGACTTTTAAACCAGTCTTATCGCGACATGATTAATCGCCCACTCGCCCCTTCACCCGCGAATAACATCCCTAATCGGCGTTAATTCTTCTCGTCTGGCCCGTATTGTACGTACTTATAGAACGTGCCTGAAAGAACCAGGCTTAGAGGCGCAACGCTTGAACTCTTGTGCAACCTGCTACAGTTTGTGCTTTCAAATAGAAATAACCACTTTAAAAACATTTGCCCCTTCTATCTTTGAGGTGTTAATAATATTCACGTAACTTAAACGTTAACGCATTATCGATAGAGCTAAGCTGATACAATATTACACTTTCCATCCATAGCCTATTGTTACAAAAAATGATTAATTTAATTAGTACGACAATGCGCATATCCAGTTTGTATAAAATCATCAACAAGTATTGTCACCGACAGTGGTGGCTCATGCGTACCATATGGGACTCTGAATTGGGAGTCACGGGTTTGAATCCTGCCACCAAATATACTGCCTAAAAGTTTCTTCAGAGGGTTTTGTCACTCGTTAAGGCGAGTGTTGGGACTAAGTTCTCTTAAACAGCCTTTGCATTCCTTTCCCAATTATCCTAAACCCTAATAACGGTCCTAGTAAGTCACTTGAAGAGGGCTACACAACGAAACCTGATGTGTACCCGACAGCTGGTATCCTACTAAAAAGTAAAAACAAATACTTGTCAAGTATGCAAATATAAACTTAAGGGGTTGTTATAGCAACTTCAAATGTGTGACATGAACTGCTAACACATTGTTTTGCTCAACTCTGTACTGTAAATAGTTTCAATTGCTTCTACCGTGTAAGAATATAATCAACGATTAAGTAAATTGCAAGTCGAGTTGAATCCAAGTGTTGCACTAGAAATTCAAATGAACATAGTGTCTTGCAAAGATTAGAAGATACACAGAGGGGGAAGGACGTTTACTTTAATCTGTACAAGCGACATAACGACGACTACCATTAAAGTACAAAGCGCGATTTAAACATTACAGTTGCATTATTCAGCAACCTAAGCGTCGCGTTAATTCCAACTATTAACTTAGTGTGGAAGTTTAGTGTCACAGATTAAAGTGTACAAAACGATCAAGTTTAGCCAATAATAGAAACTAAAACATAAATATATTAACAATGAACCATCAATTAGAAAGTAAACTATGTAAGCAAGTCGACCACCTGATAACTCAATTGCTGACGCAGTTGACGCCTTGAATATAGATGAGATAAAAATGTTTTACTAAAATAAATAAATTCGTTTGTACAAAGTACGCACTCAATAACATAACTGATTTTCAATGGGGGACCGAGCACGCCCTGTTGACACTGTCCGGCAAATAATTGTATATTCGATTTTATTAGATTGAGTCGTCAGCAACAGTTTGCCTGATGTAATTACCCCAAATGGAAGTGTATTAATATCGTCCGTATTACCAGCGCGATCCGTCATGTATGTTTGATTGACGTGTATGAGGGGGTATTTGATTGCTAATAATTCGGTTATGTCGTCTAGTTTGAAACTGTTACCAGGCACATTGAGTTATTAGCTCGTAGTGGTCGTATTGCCAGAAGCAATTGAGTGATAGCCGCTCTTCACAACCTTTGCAGTTCAGCACTCACTCACCCGCTTGCTTGTCAAACTGAGTGTTGAAAATATCTCGAATAGGTACGCAACACACATTTACCGTTAATGTTCGGTGATAGCACACAAAGTTTGAAAATTGTGAATAGTAGTGAACTAGACGCACGGATAATTTAAATTCCACAAATGAAAAATAAAATGGTAGGCGTTTATTAGTGCCGTGCAACTAACAGAACCGCCGTATGCTGAAATGCAAAGGTGAATGCTCTGCGGTGTGTTCTCCTTATTCCACAAATGATTAGCCACTAGCCATGTCGTAAATGAATCCAACTAAAATCTTTAATAATCTTGTTTTTCCAACACCAGAAACGAGTAATGACATTGTTCTACACAAAATGCAAGATAGTTTTTCAATCGGGGGCACACTTTGGCGATCTGCTTCACCCCCTTTGCCAACAGCACGTGGCGTTCCCCAGTGGTCACCCACTCAAGTACCATTTACTCCATTCCCACCACTCAATCTAACCACATAGTTGTCAAATGGACTTAATTTCAGTGCCATACATTGATGCTGCTCAGCTGAAGACATTCTTTTCACATTAACTAGTTTGTACAGAGTTTACATGGTCTACAGGGATCAGTGTTCGTTTGCTAATGAGGAAGAGATTCAAAGGTACATTATATCTCTTTATGTCTTTTGAGCGTAAGTTTTCAACCCCTTGCTAAAATGCTTCAGCTGTGTCTACTAACCCTCTGCATGTCAAACGGGCGACTTTAAAGGTCTGCTCCCCCCACCCCTCACCGTGAATAAACCTGAGCCGATAACCACGGATACAAGTAACAGGGGCCAGGGAAGATCAAAGATTATTCACGTGTGCCAAATTTTCTAGTGTCACAATCAAGTTCTAGTATTCAGGAACTCTAAACAACAACTCTATATAAGGATCGAGGCTAGTTCATAGCCCCATAATAAATCAATGTCATATCAACCTTAATTTGACTCAATGAATAATAATAGCATGCAGCATTCAACAAGTGTAATGATCTCAATTTGGATAGTCAGGAAATACTCCCGTAGGTGGAATTGTTAATATTTAATGCAATTCAGAAATTATATCATAAGTGTAATCATGTTCGGTGCTTGGTAACGAACGAGTTGTTTTTTATTGGAAACAGTAATTGACCTGGAAGTAATTTTAGTGAATATATTGAAACTTTAACCGGGGAGGTATTTCTTCATAATTGAACAATTTTTCGTTCGAAGTAACTCTAACTTCTTCCCGTTCAATGCTTCGGATGTTGTTTTTTTTTAACCAAACGAAGATAAAATTAGTTTGGAATATTTGAAATGAATTATCTAAGTTAAGATAAAAAAAATATATAATCGAATCCACAGTGTCACACTGTAATAGCATACGTGGGTTGATTATGATCATGGTCGCGGGTGTGCAAAGGTGTCGCCGACTTACCCCTGCAGGTTTCTTACGCCGCGTCCACGTGATTGATTGATTGATTGATTAATTGAGGGGAGTTTGTTTCTTACCTGTGAACAAAAGAAAACACACACTTTAAGTTTGAGTTTAAGGAATACGTAAAACATGTTTAAGGATATTGAAAATTAGTTGACGTTACATATCTTCTAAAATTTCTTATAGAAACCGTTTTTAACAATTCAGAGACAGGCCTATTGTAAAAATGGCTATCACTATACCATATTTCAGAGAAGTCACACGTCGACGCTAACCATGGAACCAAGGACAGATCTCCGGCTAATAAAATACACAAAAACAGCTGATTATCTTACCGATATGATACGATAGGGGTAGCCATATTATGAATGTAACGTAACCACGTAATACTATCCTACCGCACACTTGTAAACATTCTCTCCCGGAAGGTTACCCAACAGACAAATATACTTAAATGAGAGCCTACAATGAACGCATCCTACCATGCCAGAGACGTACAATATTATTCCCCCGACGTCCCGCCTTATTGCTCCAACTATCGTCCCCATTGAACCGATGCGAAACAAAACGAAATCTCGCTTCATCCCATTACGGCTAGAAGAAAGGGAGGAATTTACCGTCGGGAATACTCGTTTCTCGCTTTGTATCGCGTTGTTTCTACAAATCTAATCATCAAAGGGAATTCTTGTATCTACGGACGGTTAGGTAGGTAGATTGCGATGTGAGAATTATAATGAAGATACTCTTGTTCGACCGGCTCGGGTCGTACGATCATCACTGATGGTATTCATTAAATTGGTGCTGGGGCTTCACGTTCATATCAGATTCAGTGGTAAGAGACAGGGGAGATTGTGAAAGATGAAACTCTATAGGATTTTTTTTAAACATACAATATCCACGGCCATACATAAATAAACACATCAACAAATGCGTACATTACATCTGCTGAAATGTTGAAAGTATGAATAAGTGACAAAATAAAATCGCTATAAAGATTATAACGAGAAATGAACTTATAATACAGGTTATTGTTAAAATTCAAGACAAAACATGATTATTTCTCAATTTTATTAATCGGGAAACACTCCCGTAGGTGTAATTGATTTTATAGGAATCAATCCACAAATTGAAAAATACATCACCAAAATGCACCAACAATCCAGATGTTATGAAGTTAACCGTCCCGGTAGCTTCGGGGTAAAGCACTCGACCGACAATGGAGAAACCGGGGTTCGATACACCGCTGGGATGGATTTTTTTATCTTCTGGATTGATTTCTATAAAAACATAACTTATAATATTTATTTTGGAATGACCAAAGTTGTTTTTTAACACTATAGAGTTAACCATGAGTTGTGTTTGTGATTTACATGTACACATATTATGTATACTACTATGTAAAGTAATTAATATCACTTACAAAAAGTGAATTCATTTCCACTAGTGTCTATTACCGTATAAATATCGCATCGACAGCTCATGTGTAAAGCATGATACACTGATTCAGGAGCGCAAAGCGTGTGCTAACCTGGCTCGAGTATATCTACGAGTGGAGCACCACAAAGCTAGGCTAATTACCTAAGTCAGGCGCATTGTTGGCTGGTTTCCGCGGAGTCACGAGTTAACATTACACAGATCACTTCCATTACATCGAGGTGGGGAGACAAAGGAATGCTGCGATTATAACAAGGAGCGCAACACGGCAACTTGAGGACGAATCTGGAAGAAGAGGGTGGGGAGTACTACATGCACGAGAGAAGATGAAGATGATTATGCGTTTAATTTAATTACCAAACAACAAAATAAAAGTTAGAAAACATAACGTGCATCAAATGTAATAAAACAAAACATTTAAAATGTATGTCTGATTTAAGTTTAAACTAAAATCAATAACAAATGAAAATAATAGAAATGTCAAATTAGTACAATGTAGAACATTTCAGCTCCAAAATTGTGATATATGACTTCAATAGATTGTAGACTAGATTTGATTGATTTGATTTGATATTGCTAACGTCTCATATTAATGCACTAAGGCTATTCGAGACGATGAGTGGTGTTAGATGTGGATGACGTGTAATATCAGGGAGGAGGGGAAACCGGAACCGGCACGTAGCCTACGTACCTACCTACGTACCTACCATAACACATAAAAAATTGTCAAACTTGGTTATTTTCGAGCTAGGTCAAATCGGCAAACATCTTTCATTAGAAATGACATAGGGACGATATTAAAGCCCCGTGACCTTGATCCAAAAAAATATGGCCATTATTGATGTAAGCTATAAACTTTTCTTTAAATTGCTAGATTTTGTTTTGTATTTTGGACGTGGTTCGGTCAAAATATGCTGATTACCAAGAAGGTCTGTGAGTTTGGAATGCATATTTTTTATTGTTTTAGTGTATAATTGTGCACAGTTTTCAGATACACTTTTATATAGGGCCATTTTAGATTAATTTCTCTAGTATCTATGTGGAAGAAAAAATAAGCAAGATAAAGCCGATTTACGAAATTCCCCAAAACATCAATTTTAACTAATTTTTTGCCAAAAAACTTAACAAATTTGTGTAAAACCACAGTTACAAGATATAAAAATAGGGTCATTTTGGTGTAGTATTATAAGATATGCGTTAAAAATAATTTTTAGGGGTAATAGCTCGATAAATGACCGATCAAAATCCATTTTCGAGGTGAGTAGGCCTACCATAAAAACAATTATTCATAGTTCAGTAAAAAAGTGTCTGGAATGTTCCTTTATTGTAATAACGCTTTCGAGACTTTATTATTTTCATTCCGCCAACTTTTATGAGAATGCATTGTGACGTGAGTACGCCTCCGCAAAACCCCAACAAAATAAAACAAAAACTAAAAAGATATAAAAACGCTCGACTATTTACTAATTTTCGTAATGTTGCACGCTCCGGAAAGTAGTGAAAGTAAACAAGATAAATTCCCCACAAAACACAAACGACGCCGAAATAAACGGCAGTTTAATGTGGCAAATTGGAAGTGCGATTCCATCTCCCCCTCTCGTATTTATTTCGCTCTATCACCTTTAAGTTCGGCCGCCTTAAAGTCGCCCGCCCGCAGAGCGGTAAGTACAGAGAGAGTATTATAAGATGAACTTACCAGACTCGGCGTCACTAATCGACCCTAATTCGATTATATCGCAACAAACACTTTCGAACAGAGTCGAGCCGCAAGTTTAAATTAAGGTTACCGAACTCAGACTTGTCTAGTTCTAACGAGAAGACATTTTGGAGGGACAAACAGAATGTCACACCTTTAATGTCGCCACCTGCCGCCACGAGAGTGTCTGCTAGACGTCTAAATACCTTAATGACAGTGGTAATAGGGTTAACAGCTGTTCCACATCCCTTAACTTGAGGAAATCTGAAGGTTCTCCTGGTTTGTGAATCAATCAATCACTAACTTTTCCAATGATTGTGGTAAAAGGTTTAAATTGGTGGAATAAGAGTCGTGTTTCCACTCAATACCACAAGTTTATCTTTTAAAATATTTAACACAAATTTACTTAATTGGGCGTGACAACCGATTGGCCTTTTTGGGCCACCAATATCCTATGTTATGCCTGAGAGGAAATGTATAAAATAATTAGTACTACTTGCATGGCTGACTGGCATTATGTCAGTAACATGTACTATACTTGTACGGTATCAAAATGTAAAACAACTAGTCTTGATGATTTTGGGCCCAAAGACCAAATAATTGTGCTACAGATCCAGCCTCATTTGACACGACAACTAATGATCCGGTTCCAAAATCTGGAATCTACGTAGATTTAGGGGGCGTGGGTTCGAGTTCGCCCCGAGAATCTGGCATTCACGTATTTATTTGGTGTGCGTGGGTTCGAGTTCGCCTCGAGAATCTGGCATTCACGCATTTAAGGGTTTGATCCGGTTAGAGCAAGCTTCGAGCATCTGGCATTCGCGTATTAAGAGGGTTGATCCGATTAGATCTAGCCTCCAGCAACTGGCATTATAATTATTGTTAGTAATAACACTAAGAAATGTTCTTCTCCGCAGACTGAAAGCTGGCGATGATCGGAGCGAATCTGCGCGGGTTTCCCCCTCTCGCTAGCAGCAACTCCACCATCTACGGGGCGGGACGGGGGTTCCACTGTCACCCTAGCGGTCACACCGAGGCGGTGGTGATATTCAGCCTGGGCGCGCTGGGCATGGCGGCGAACATCGCCCTCATGGCCATCATCCTCTCTCGGAGGCAGCTCAGAAGGTAAGGACCTCTCTCCCCCTCTGTTTTTCAGTCTCTCTCCGAGTCCGACATTTGTATGATATTCCTAGGACCATGTTTTGGACTTCACAATCACATTACCGTTCTATTTTTTCTCAAAATCGTTTAAAATTTTGTATATCAAAAGTTCTGTTTAGCTTTATGTGCCTTCCGCCTACCAAAATTGGACTGGATCTCCTAGATTGATTCTTCTTTAACGATCTTATGAAAATATGATATCGATGTTATTAACCGTATACTCGGGGAAAAAAAGCTGACGGTTTAAGCTCGTCGCTACGCCAGCCTCAGCGACTCCTCTTAAAGGACACCGGTGTAATGGAATATCTTTAACCCCGGCGGGGCATTACTCCTGTACGAGTTCGCTCGAGGCTCCTACCCTAACCTAACCGGTTTCCCCGCAAAGTGCAAAACGTACTAATGACCAGCTATGGGTAAGAATATACTATCACACCAGGATACAGTCAGTCCGAGTCAGGCACTGATCGGAGCCAATTGAAATCTTGGGTTACATTTGAATAATGAGAATGTTCTTAACCACAGATTGCAATCGCGTGTTGGATTTTCATAGTACAACGCATGCGCACATTCGTTCTACTCACTTTTGATTCTAATAAAAAGAACTGTAGCCAGTTGCGGTTGGCGGCAGTCTGCGTGCAAAAGCCCTTTATATCCCAAATATTATCTCCTTTAGATTCAGTCGATTCTCAAGCTGCCTCTACGCGTGGATATGCGAAGAGACAAGTTCAAATAAAAATAATGCGTGACGAGTAATTTGTGACGAGAAAGTTAAGAAGCGCGCTTTACGTCCCCATTTCTAAGAATAAGACGATGTCTCGAGTTATTTCTAGAAGCTTGCGATTACCATGTAAGTTATCCAGTCACTGGACGTTTATGCATGGGTCAATGCATGGACTCAAAGGCAGCTCAGTCCACTGCCTTATAAAGTCACTACGTTGTTTGAGTGGTTATGAATCCAAAATATACCGCGGAATATTTCAAAGGCAGTGCATCTTGAGGGAGAAGGTGCATTTGAGACTTAATAAAATCATCGGCAAAGCGCAAATTAATTGAAAAGTTTCTATTTTAACCATGTGCCTTTTAAAATTAAAAATCGTTTCAAGAAACTATTACGATCATTTTAAAAGAGACTAGAATTTGCGTGCAGAAGAATTTTTATATTTTTTTAAACATTTTATTTGAAAAATAAACTGCGTCTTGGACGTGCTACCGAACGCACATAGAGTTAAGGGCTATTTTTGCGACCGGAACAGATGTAGAATTTGGCTAAGGGTACTAACATCAGCTAGTTCGTATAGGTAGAATATTTTCCCCTGCAAAACTAGAGGCGAGGAATGGCTTTCCACGTCGTTGCGGAGTCTCCCCACCATTTCCTTTCAACACCGACAACGAAGACACAAACTATGACAAAGACGACGACTACATGAAAGACCTTCCTTCCATCCAGGATCTGCCCCGCACGAGTCTCCTTCCCACATCCCCCAGGCTAGTGTAGTGCATGCACTATTACCTAACGGTTGACGCGCCCTTAAACCAAATAAACTCCAAAAAACCTGTGGCTAACTCACACACAACGTGCTACACGCATTCAAAGTCAAACACTCCCATCTCTCGGGTTAATATGACCGCCGACTATCTGGCTCAGCAATCCCGCCTTTCTTCGCAATCAACTCTTTCTTTGCACCAACTCATTTCCTTCTCTTTTAAAACAAACTACGTGAATTATATAGGTTAAGTCCTCGCACAGCGGGATCCAGATTGTTTCTTAAATACTCTTATAAAATATTTATAAAAACCAACTCACAGTTGTACTTAACATACAAAGCAGCACTTTGTCTAATGAAGGTTTGAGTTTTAAATGCGCTGCTATTGTGAAGGGATTTCCAACCTAGATGGAGATTGTTCTCCGTCGGTAACAAAGAATATTCATGAATGCTTAGTCAACACAATATAACTTTTCAAAGCTGTATTTATGTATGTTGAGGTTAAGAGGGATTGGGGCTGATGTGATGTTCTGCGCGTACCTGAAGGGATAAATCATTATGTGAATAAAACGGTGTGTAATTATTGGAGAAAGTGGATAAAGGTAAATTCAGTCAGAGGATGAAAGTTGAATCGAAAATAAATTTAACACAAGTTAAAAATAAATTTTCTAGAATCAGTTCGAGAAGGGAGTTTTAAATTAAAATGTGTCCCTGTTATGTTTTCGAACATGATTGTATAAAGAATGATACACGTATGACTGAAATTGTCTGAAAAGTTTAAAACAATTTGTATAATGAACATTGTATGCAAATATATATGCGAGCATAAAACTCCTTTACAATATCATCATCATATTATATAGCACGGGTTGCAGTAGCAATCCCGTAATCTAGCAGGGTACAGATTAAGACAATGTGAGTTATCATTTCTAGAAAAGCACTAGAACTAAATTACTGAGCCGATGCTAGCTAACCACAACCACAGGCGACTAGACAAAGCCGTTAAGAGATTTGGAGAGTTGCGTACCGACAAACGTTTTGTGTGACGATGGAGGAGAAGCGAATGTTTAGTAATAACACAACGTAGCGTGAGAGAAAGAAGATACGACCAACACATGCAGACACCATGTCACACCCAAGTGGCTGGTATTCTCAAGCCTCGGGACTAAAGACAACACAACCACCAAGACTTACAGATTATACCTTACAATAATATGCACCCAAGATTACGGTCCTGAGGTAGACAACGCCATGTTTCACAGTCACGTTAAGTCCCCGCAAATGAGGGCGATAAATTCACGCCAAGTAGGAGCAATAAATTACTCGGTATCGAAGCTCGGAATAACTCGTGGTTATCCGCGCATATTTTAGCGGGAGACGAGCGACGAATCCGAGGCAGAAAGTTAATCCCGACCGTCTTGTTGTTGGAGGAACATTTAGCTCGAGAGCTGGAGGGGGAGGAAATGGATGTTCTTGTAAATTAATTAAATACATGACATTTTAATTTCTATAGGCACCGTGCGTTGATACTACTAGCGCTCGTAGCGGCGGATTCTAACATTAAATTGATGAAGCTGGCCACAGCTGACGTAAAAGCTATGGTAAATGCTTGCATTTTGCTCATGTTTATGTCAGACAAGAGTGTTATTATTTGCCTCCATATGACGTGAAAGTCGATGTCAGTACATTAAATTGTTTTATCTATATCAGTGTCACTATAAAATTGCCGCAATCGCAGTCTGAAAGGCCGACTAGCCCTAATCGTTCAATAAAATGTAAGCCTCGGGCCGGCCTAGGCCTAGGCCTACCTAGACTGGGGCCTACAGTTCAAGGGGAACTGTCATGTCCTGCGATTGTGATACCGAATGTAGTGTTAGCATGTAGAATAATTAGAATGTGATAAGCCTAGCGTAGGTTACAAACTTTGATTGTGTTTTTTATGGGCTAGGACAAGGCCTTGGCTCATCAGACTAAAGCAAACAAACCTAGGGCTAGGCCTAGCCCTCGGGGGTAGCTGGGCTTGGCCCTAGGCCTACTTCAGGGTTTTTATTGTGAATGAATTGTGTAAGATTATTGTTTCAACTTTTTGCACAAGGTGCCCAGCCTCTAAGGTAGCGAATAAAGTTGTAGGCCCCTAGCATTGACAAAACCACTAGGCCAAGGGAAGACCTAGATCAACCAAGTAGGCCTACCCTAGGTGGTAAAAACCTATGGCTTAGGCCCTAGGGCTGCATGAGGGACTTAATTTCGAGCAGAAAGTCAAAATTACTTCTACAGGCTAACAGAAGCCTACAGTCCGTAGGCCTATCACCATCGCAGGGCATGACATGACTTGACAGTTCCCCTTGAACTGTAGGCCCCAGTATGCCCCAGTCTAGCTAGGCCGCGGCCAGGCTTACATTTTATTGAACGATTAGTCAGTCTTTCAGACTGCGATTGCATCAATTTTATAGTGACACTGACATATAAAACAATTTAATATACTTCCATCGACTTTCACGTCATATGGAGGCAAGTTGACAGATGTCTGCCTCACAACTCCCGCAGTTTTAAGCTGTTTATTTCGCCCGACTTAATTTCCGTCACGTCTAACACATGACCTGCTTTGGCCAGTTCCAATCATTTTTAAAAACATTTAGGTGCATTGAAGAACGCAAGCACACTTTTAGATCCGTATTTTTATTATTATATCGGAACGCTATCGGACACTGCATGTGGTAAAGGCCATGTAAAGGCCTAGTAGGAACAGTTGTTATTCATCAATATGGTTCGGGCAGCTGCCGCTTGTGCGCGCTGCCTGTAAATTCACTAGCGCCATCAGTGGCTATTCACCCTGCCTATAGAACACCGCTTCAAAACTAAAAAAAAAAAAAAAAAAAAAAAAAACAGTGCAAAGCACAGCACTAGAAGATATTTACAACTTGTGCTGTCCCATAGGTGCTTTCCTTGGTGTTGTCTCTTACTGTCTAGTTTTAATATTCATTCTATGTAACTGTCTCACTCAATGTTTCTGTGTTTTCCCTTTTGATTTTTATTTCTTAATAGAAGGCTTATTGTGTTTTTAATTGCGGCTGTGCCCAATATTTTAATGAATTTTATCCGCCCACAGGGCAGGAAGGCTAATGCAGGGCACGTGTGGCTCTCTGTAGCCTGACACAGTGATTACAGAGTTACAAGTTCAGATTAACATTACAACAAACAATTGACAAAACATGAGAATTATAGAGTTAGTCGACGAGAAAGGCAAAAGGCGGATAAGGGTACTTGAAGCGGGGTAGAGGCCTGAAGGCTCGTGGACGCGAAACGAGGTCGTGAAGCTCATTCCTGCCGCTTGCGTGAAGACGTTGCACGTAAGCCCCTTCAAGGGTGTCGATTTTCATAGTACTAGGCTATTTAAACCCCTACTGATGGCATGCGAATGATTGAGAAAAAAATAAGTAATTAATGTTATGATTGATATGTTAGTTACTCGTCTGGCTAAATAAGCCGCTCTATACAGCAGGGATCACAGCCACGCCCCACCTAAACACTCCCCTATAATTACAATGGGTCTTGACCAACTTCAAACACAGCTCTTGTGTTCGACAAACGGTTTGATTATCCCATGTGCGTAGGTGTTGCTACGAGAGATAGAGCTCCGCGCGATCAGAAGACTGGAACTATCTCATCAACTCAACTTACTTCGTATTTACTTAGACCAGACAAGAGCTCATTTGCTCAGGAACTGGAGTAATTAATTCAACACATTGTTATAGATTTTATAAAACAACAAACCAAAATGCAGTGCAGAAAACGGTATCACTTTATCACACTCTTAATGATTTACACGTTATTTTGTATTAATATTAAAATAATATATATGGCGTTAGCGTCGACAGGGTAGGCTTGGCCCGCAATAAATTAATATCCTACACTGAAAATCAGCTGTGACTAAGTGGGTAGACTCTAAATGCGAATAAATTTATTTTATTTTATTTTATGCAAACAATATCCAAGTATGCATACGATTACCACGTAGACTACCAAGAAGAAGAAGATGATGATTTTTAATGCTTAACGTCTCTATTAATACACTAAGGCTAATCGAGATGATAAGTGGTGATAGATGACGATGAAAGAACAGTTACAAAACTACCGTGCCGAAAGCGGGATTCGAACACACGTCCTCGTAGACTCGAAGAGTCATGTGTGCCACCGAGGACATCTTAGACTACCAAGATTAATGTGCACTACAGAGAGAATTAATTCGTCCTGGCTACTAGTAGTTAACGAACGCACTCTGAATCGATTAAGAGTTAGTTGATATTGTATTAATTGTTTGTTCACCGAAGTAAAGCAGAATCGGGCGTGGTCAAGGGTAGAGTGGGTGACCGCTCTGCCCTGAAACTCACGTATACCGCTGGTTAGAGCAGATGGAGGGTTCGAGAGCTAGTATAACGGCTTCGTTCTCGACGTCCTCGCAGTCCGGGTTAGTGAAGGAACCTATATGACTGTCAAAATTACACCGTCCTTTCGGATGGGACGTTAAGCCGTTGGTCCCCTTGGTACTTTTCGAAAGGAGTAGGCTACGTGTCGGTATCGGGTTTCCCCTCCTCCCTTCTGTTCATACTTCATCCTCATCTATCACCACTTATCGTCTCGAATAGCCAAAGTGCATTAATATGAGGCGTTAAGCAATATCCAATCAATCAATTTAACAATAAATTGTGATTTAATTAACCAATAAGGAACTCACAGACGAACGTTGTCCACACTAGTATGATATAATTATCTCGTCACGTGTATAGTTCCACAAGCCTATCTTGCCGACCCAGTTTCCGACATAAACCAGCCCCAGCTGTATAGGCGCACTCCACACTCACATTGTAACTGGGTTATCTGTGCCGCCCGACATCTGGGCTAATACCGGATTATTAAATAACAATACTAATTATATTCGAGCTTCGTGGGAATGATAAACTATCGGCAAGAGCAGGAGGGCTTCAGTCGCTGTTATCATGCGAAACACAGATGATAATTAGTTTCAGGCAGACACTAAGCAGAGCGAGATTGATCAATTGTGACGCAAGGGATGAATTAAAACAATCTGATTGGTTGATCTAGAATGAAAACCTATAATAATAATTAATTACAGAATGAAACGTTCTAAATATGTAAAAAATAATGTTAAACGCGTACATTTTTCTACCACTCATAGCTTGGACATCGTTCTGTACAATTTTGAGAACAAGGTAAAATTTATAAACCATAGTAGATGTCTAAGGCAGTGGTTATGTGGTACACAATTCAATTAATTTAATTCAATTTTTTTTATTGTTTTTTTCTTTTTCTTTTCTTTTTTTTATTTTCTTTTCTTTTCTTTTCTTTTCTTTTACTTTCTTTCTTTTTTCTTTTAAATCCACTTTTTTAATTTGATTCATTCATTAAATGCATATATATATTCAATTGTACCAAAAATCTGTGTTAAATGCATGTTGTTATAATAGCTACTATTTCAAAGTATCTACGAAAAGTAATTATGTTGTTATACTATGTAATAGATTTATTTAGTGTCCTTCTTTGTAATCAGTTTTTTAACTGAATAGGATAGACGTTAAATAGATAAATAAAATAAAATAAATAAATAAATCATAATGTATGTGTTGTTAGGACTTGTAATTTTATGCTTATGTATTTCTTAGTATTGACAGTTAACCGAAGGTATAATGATGAAATTTAAAACAATTCATTTTTTTAAAACTGTAGCCAAAATATTAGTTACGGTTTAAAAAAAATCTAGGAAAAAACAACGTTTAATAATACAACGAAATATTAAGTTTGGCGAAAACAACAATAAATAAGCATGAAGATCATATTCAAGCAATAAAAACGCAACTGAGTTTCTTACCCGGCACCTCCACCAAAAGTAAAATCAACGTTATTAAGACAATAATATAAATATTTAACTGCGAGTACTTCCGACTTGATTTGTTGCTTAAAGTTAAGCCTAAAATGACCACAATGTTAGATTTAAGACCTAATGTTAACAAATGGTGGAGGTGCCGGGTCCAGCGTGAAAGATATTATAACAACGTATCGTGGTACGGTGGAAAGTATCACTTGAGGTTTCTCTCGGGTAAATTATAGATGTTAGGTTTAATTTTAAAGACAATCAACTATAAATCGACTGTAATCAACCCAAGAAAATAATAGTTTCATGACAATACAACAACAATAGCCATAAGAAATTGTGTAACGAGTAATACTACGTACAATCCTAGTATGAAACAATTACATTAATTGCAGAATATCAACATAAATAGCTCTCTTGAGAAACGCGTGTTACTGATTCTAAAAGTAAAGGGTTCGAATGACCAAACATTTGTTGCCGTTTTTTGTCCACAAGCGAATACAAGTGATTGAGATCTTTGAAACAACAATTAGACACAACTTCCATAACACCCTAATTACCAATAGCTAGTTACCTAATGAAGGTAAAACTTGTGTACATCGTACATTGAGCATCCTAACGAAAACGTGTTTTTAGCTATGAATTAATAAGAAGGATCTGGGATCACCATGATCACATGATTGCTTAATATGTCTATTAACTTAATTTAAATTAATTAAACGTCATTATCAGTTAGCTCACAAGGAATCCACGTGCCATGCACGTTGATAGGTCCTGTCTTTTAGCACCTGGTACTACGCAATTCGAGCTACACTGGCCCCATAAAATAACTCCATTTCAACGCAGCAAGATGATAAAATATAACATAAACTGTGATTCGCACCCCGTCCTAGGAACGAGGCACATGATAAATTGTTCACTGCACCCCAACGAAAACAACCCCGGCTAGATAAACAGAGAGCAGAATTAAGTACATCAATCAAAAAACTACTTATAAAATAACACACTCGTACAAAAATCACTCTATATTCTAATTTCTAATGTTCGTTTGATGTGGACGGTAACTTATGCAGATGCTTCCGATAGATAATGAGAGGTGGTCACTGGTTATAGTGTGGAACCAGAGCGAACCATAACTCACGCGGCTCTTGTGTTTAGCATTCACAACAAGGGTAGAAGTACGTGTGATAAATGAAGGGAGAGGACGGCTAGACAGGGAAGTCATCAGGACCATCGAGTACAGGAGGGCAAAAATAAAGAAAAGTAAACGGCACTTGCCCGAATTTTAGTAAGAAAGATAACCTCAATAAATATACATTTTTTTAAATTGTCGACAGGCACACAGTAATAATAGTGAGTCTCGTTAGTAATAGCCTAATAGTGCCACATTTTAAAATAAATAAATCTTCAGAAATAATAATTACCTGTTTATTATAGTATTTAAAAAAATAAAAAAAATAAAAAAATTGTATTTAGAGTCTACACAATCAGTTATATAACTGATTTTTAGTGGGGGACAGTAAATCAAAGCGACTAAGCCTACCCTGTAGGCTGTAAGGCTGTGTAAAAATGTGTAATGATAAGAAACGTTGTTTTGTTGCTGCTCCATCGAGAGAATGCAGATGCTATTGGCATCGGCGGGGCCGAGCGGGCCAATGAGCGAACAGTATTTTAAATTAGGGGCCGCTGATTGGCTAGAACTAGCCCGCCGGTGACGTCACCATCTGCATTCTTTCGGTGGAGCAGCTCTAACAGATTTTAAGTTAAGATTAAACTTGGTGGAACACTTTATCTTCCTGACTTGTCAGTTAACTAAATGTAATTGAAGCTTATAATTTGGTGAACTCGAGAGTATACTGGGCTAGAACAGGCCTGTGTCTGCTAGATCCAGCCACAGGCGACTCAACACAAGCCACCCTCGTCGTAGAGTAGACCTAGACAGTTGCACAGGTGCACCGTCCTGGCCAGAACTGTACACCACGTATGAATACACGGGAACAACAGATCATTTTATTGAACAAATAGCGAACATCGACAGACAAAGGTTAATTTATGGATTGTCCGAATGTCGTTCGGGTAAATAATGGCAAACGAATCGCATTGTGCTGTTCGACAGCGGGGAACGCGCTCTGGTGGACGGAATACGCGTTCATTATATCCACATTATTTGTTACACATTCATTCACTATTATTCAAACTAGGCGCTCTAGTACGAATAGGGCTGGCTGCACATTCCGGAGATCAGTAAACAATAAAGTAGTCTTGGCTTCAACGAGGTAAGCAGCAAAGACAAATTACGTCTCATTGTTCACAACAGTAAATATGTTTGTAAAAAGTATGGACTTGTACCTTACGTGCTCGGGATTACAACGTGGTACATTATATTTGCATCTCATTCATATTGTGGACAAAACGACCTAGAAATATCAAGCCATTGCATGCATGATTATTCTCTCACAAATAATAACCCAAATGAAAATCACTAACAATACCAAATACGCAACAGATTGTACAAGGTTTTCAGTATAATTAATACTTCACGAACAAATATAGAAATAGAAAAATAAAATGGAGACAATGCTACTACAAGAAATCAACAGAATTCCTGGTAAATGAAGGTCTAGGATTTAAATTGAAATGCGATTCCCAAGCTCTAACTTTGCATGGGAATAACAATTTACAAAGAAACTCCTCATGTCGTAATGACGAGCATGGTACAGTACACCTATCGCAGACAAAGAGTGACTCTAGGTCCCATTCTTCTACGAGATGGTGGGACTAGCAGGCTCGAGCGTCAATACTGCGACGACATGGGGGTGGGGGGGGGGATGTTCTGGGACTCAACCCTCGTGGAACATTAGATTATTACCTGGGAGCAGTTAAAAGTAGCGCACAGAGACATAGTAAAAGTTAGAAGTGTGTGAGAGTTGGAGAGGTTGGTAGGACTGCGGACTCTCTCACGGGGAAGGTTGGTAGCGATGAACAAGTCGAAAACACAAACTTTACAAGAATAAATGATTTCAAATTATCTTGAATTGATCAAGCTGTTCTATTTCGGGAGTGTTTCCCGATTAATTCAATTGAAACAGTTGTTTTATGGCACTTCAAGAATAAAAAAATACCAACAGTTGTTTTATGGCACTTCAAGAATAAAAAATTACTGTCCCGTAACCCCAATACCTAAATAACTATAACTAAGCAAGGTTTTGTCAAGGATGTCAATCTACACGACGAACAGCAAAGAGCAACAAGCTGAAAGTAGGAACCACGATGCAATCAATAAGTTATACGACGTTATACAATAGCTACTGCACTGAATTCAAGTGTGTGTGTGAATCTATGTTTATCCTGCATCGCTTGATTATCTAGCTGGATGAACACCAGACAAATTTAATTTTCCAAAGTCAAAAGCAAACGATTTCACTAGAAACGTGTTAATTCCCCCTGATCCATTGCTTCTCATTTCAACACAAAAACCAAAAATATAATATATTTATGAATTTTCTTTAAACCGAGATTTATCGCCGGATATTACACCACACAAAGTTCAAAACTATCACCTTCATAAATTAACCAAACAAAAAATTCTACTTTCAGGGCGTAAATCAAGCTGATATCGTATTTATTAAAATCCTCGGGCAAACATTTACACATTGTTTTAAACTGTGACGTGGGGGCGAAGTTGTTAATAGTAGCCTACCTTAGCTCGAGAGGGTGGGGGGGGGGGGGGGGGGGCAAAGCCAGCCATACACATCAGCCAGAACATGTTTTAGAGGGAGTGGGACTGATTTGTTGTTCGACCCGTTCGTTTTCCAGCAGCCATATCATAAAATATGAATATAACTGTGTAATAATGGATAAATGTACGCTCCTATCAATGCAGATTTTCAACTTTTATCAATAATCAATCTAACAATACAGACACATTCGGGAGTTTATGAAAGATTTTCAACACTCGAAAATGTTATTTATTGTTTAGTAATTTCCCCGAATAAAAGTTTGAAAAGTGCTATGAAAGATGAATGAATATTTTAATTTTGTAAAGTAGCATACATATGTGACTGAAATTGGCATAGCAATTTGAAACCAGGTAAAATGAGCATGTCTGCCTCCTCTTAACTTATGCTCCCCTGTCACCCACAGATCTTGAACCTCCCAGGTTTAGGTTAGGTAGCTCGCAAGGAAATTAACATCACAATGTATACGGGAAACATCTAGAAGTATAGGACTATACACTATGTCGCGGTGACGGCTCATTATAACACACCGCTCGCTGCTTGCTTGCTCCCCCGAGCAGGAAGAATCACATCACTTGACGTAATATTATAGTGACCCTAGCAGAGGAAGCGTAGAGACAAGCAATTAAAACTGGACATGACAAGCTGATAAGCAACAAAAACAAAATTTGGAGGGGTTATTGTAGCGGCCTTTGCTTGTTATCATTCTCACATCATAATTACATGTCCCCTCACTGAAAATAAGTTATATGACTGAGTGGGTAGACTCTTAATACGATTTTATTATTTTTATTTAATTAATTAATTAATTTGTGGCGTAATATCAGAATGAAATTGCTGTCTAAACGACGAAATATAGCTTTATAACCTTAAAACGAGCACATTGTTAAATACTCTGTATTCAAAAGAGAAAAAAAGAGAAAAAAAGAAAGGTTGAGTGAAAACAGTGATGGGCAGGGCTATAGATATTTAGCCAAAATAATGGTGTGTTTTTAATTTATCAACTTGTCTTCGAGAATTCATAAAAACGTCTAACTCAAGCCTAAGAATTATGGTTTCAGGTGGTGATCCAGTAGAAAAGAAAGCAACGCAATATACATCAAGTTTCATCTACTAAAGCACATACTCTCTCTAGTTCCAAGTACTGAGTTAGTTCCTCCTTCTATCCCCAGATGGTCTCAAGGCCTGCTCTTCCACCAAGCCATGGTAGACTGCGCCAGAGCGGCCATCTTGATACCGCTAGGCATCTCCATCTTCAAGTGTCAGCCGGTCAACAAGTGTTCCCTGGTGGAGACCGCCTTCCTCTTGCTCGTCACCGTCTCGACTGTCAACATGCTGACGACGGTCCTCAACGACAGCCCCGTCTTCCCCGAGGACGACGAGGACGGACAAGAGAACAACGTGCCACTCCTCATGGACTCGCCGCAGTGCGTGCTCTTCGGGACGTTCATGATCTGGTTCGCCAGGTGGGTGTAGAGTGGTGTAGTGTGGTGTAGTGCAACGTAGTGCAGTGCAGCGCAGCGCAGTGCGTGCAGCGTAGTGTAGTGTAGTGTAGTGTAGTGTAGTGTAGTGTAGTGTAGTGTAGAGTAGTGTAGGTAGTGTAGTGTAGCGTAGTGTGGTGTGGTGTGATGTGGTGTGGTGTGGTGTATAGTATAGTATAGTATAGTATAGTATAGTATAGTATAGTAGAGTATAGTATAGTATAGCATATACTATACTATATATAGTATAGTATATGCTATACTATACTATATATAGTAAAAACGGAGAGAAGATGCTTACAACGTAGTACACGTGTTTCGTTTTACTGGGGGATCCCTCAGCGAGGGGAATCCCACGAACTAGCTAGACCAATCACAGCGAGGATTGAAAAGCTCCAGACCAATCACGGCGAGGTGTGTAGGGCACAGTTCGACTAGACGTTAGCAAGCTAAGCAAAATTATGTTTAGGAGCAATGAAGATTTGTTAATCATACGGTGGTGGTGGTTCTCCGGATACTTTATTTTACAAGGAAGTTAAATCTTTGAGTCTACATTAAATAAGTTATTTCAGTTTGTATTACTAAGAAACTATGTCAAACCGTATGACATAAAAAGCTTTGGGTCAAACCCTTGTTTTACACATGTGTTCTCCTAATTATCTATGCATGACACTGTTTACTTGCAATTAACACAAATGTGCATTCAACAATCCAATTACTGCAATTACATTTAATATTATAGAATCAAACAGGTTTAGGGTTTACAAAAGGAAATGTGGCACTTTGTAAACTAATGACACCTGGATGGATTGAAGCATTTCACAAACATTTCTGTCCATAGCAGTAGTACTCGGGACTGAACGATCCTGTCATTAGTTGCATCGCAGGGTGTCGTTATTTGTCACTGACGAGAGCAGGGTGCGAGTTACACCCTCTAAAGAGTAATCTCTAGACAGAAGCAAAAACAATCCGAGCGTTTACTTTACTGAAGCACAATAGGAAATGAGGAATACGAACAGAAGAACGTTCGTTTGAAGTCGTACTGACAAACTGTGCGAAGACAAGTAAGACATTTCGCAACTTGTCGAGTGTATAAGAGGAGGGGGGGAAGGAGAGGTTAAGAAACAAAGTTCAAATACTAGTATCCAGTAGATTTTGTAGCAAACAATGTTGGGGGGGGGGGGGGCAATGTTCTTACTGAAACAAAAATAGAGGGTAGAAAATGTGACGACAGGAACGTAAAAGGACAAAAATATCAACAGTAACTGTGTCCTAAACTTTAAAACTAATTCATCTTGTGGCGTAAGTAAGTTTATGTGTGTTTTGTTTAGGCGTAAACGCATTGCAAAGCATGATATTAAGTTGTATTATTATTATTGTATATATTTTCATTATTTATTGTCCCACCATTAAAAAGGAAGGAAGTAGTTGTTACCTAAACCTACATCTTTGTGTGTAAAATTTGTTAAATAAACAATAAAAAAAAGCAAAAGGGGATATTTTTAAAAAATAGTTCTTTGTCTTCTCCTTGGCCAGCATCACCATCAACCTGGGCCCGACCTTCCTCTCTGGCGCCCTGGCGGCCAACTCCGAGACTAACCACAACGCGCCCAGCTGTCCCCTGGTCCACGGCCCCTTCAGACACTACGTTCTCAACGTCCTCTGGATCTTCATCAACCTGATCTGTGTGATGCTCACGCTCTTCCACCTGCACAAGCTGCACAAGGACCTGACCAAGGCTAACTGCGAGGCCGTCAGGGTGGCGGGACTGGTGACCACCCTGGTCAGCGTCACCGGGGGAGGAATCAACAGCAACAGCGGATCGCCAAGGGTAAGTCGTACAATAACACACCATAATTTTAAAAAAATGAAGTACTCAATATTTTCATTTGCATCGTAACTGAAGAAACCCAACACGTTTTGCCAGGGACTTTATAATAATATAAATAAAATATAATAAATATAAATTGTATTTAGAGTCTACCCACTCAGTTATATAACTGATTTTCAGTGGGGGACTTTAATCAAGCGACTAAGCCAACCCTGTAGGCCAGGGAAATGCTTTAAGAAGAAGATAACTAGCCAAAAAACAAAAACCAGATACATGCGATTATATCATTTTATATATTTTGTAAAAATTTATCATGCTCGTATTAGGTGCACGAATCATGATATTATCTTGATCGCGCAATGCACAAATAAGTTCCTATGTGTTTTAGTAAAACTTTATGTAACGACAATAATTGAGCTAAGTAAGCTTAGATTAGTTACCTAGGATATGTACGAATTTAAATTTATGGAATAGAAGAGTTGTACACCAAATGGCGTATTATAATATATCGCATTGCAGTGAAAGAAATACTTGAGTGATTCTAGTTTTAAATTTGAAAAAGTTTGAAGTGTCAATTATAACGTGACATGTGTTCCACAGAGCGGCATGGGCATGATGGGCAACGGCAGCGGAGGCGCCTTGGAAGAGCACAGGAGAATGCGCAACTATCTGCGCAGGATGGAGAGAGAGGGTGTCCAGAGGGTCAAGATGTTCCTAGTGATAACCGCAGCGTATGTCGTGTTTTGGGGACCCCTGTTCTTCGTCACGTTGGCTCATCATTCTGTCGTGGAGAGTCCGAGAGGGTTTGAGGTGAGTTAGGAGTGTTACAAAGATCATCTGGTCCGATAGGTGTGAGGTGATTCAGGAGTGTCACAAGGATCACTCCTAGGTGTGAGGTGAGTCAGGAGTGTCCAAGGATCACTCCTAGGTTTGAGGTGATTCAGGAGTGTCACAAGGATCACTCCTGGGTCCGAGAGGGTTTGAGGTGAGATGGATTGTTACAAGGATCAGCCCTAGATCTAAGAAGTTTTAGAGTGAATCGCGGGAGTGTTCCAGGGATTTGTCTTAGGCCCTCAAGGTATAATAAGGTAAGCTTGTTTAGTTAAAACCAACATTGTGAAACGAGCATTGTAAGAAATACAAATGTTAAATTAATGTTGTCATCATAATGAACCAGTACCACGAAATACACTACTGCTTTAGATGCAAGTAACAAGTAGCTTAATATTGTCAACAAAAAGAGTACCCGAATGTCGAGCTTAAACTTCAATAACATACGTCACGTCGCTCATTTCAACAGCAAGGATCAATTTTAAGCTTCCCTTCCCTCGATTCCACAAATAAAGAGCTAAAGATTGAAATATCTAACATAATATTGTCTGTCTTAATCAAATTCTTGGCCGTTAGCCCGGCTTTACTCGGCGAGTGTGATTCGCTTCTGGAAACAAAGATAAGGAAAATGACCCTCATTCTTGGCTGGCGATCAAATGGGTAACACGAAGTTCCAACACTATGAGTGAGATACTCGTGATAGTGATTGATTCACTGCGGGCCAAGAGAGAGAGAGAGAGAGTGAGAGAGAGAGAGAGAGAGAAGTAGAGAGAGAGAGAGGAGAGAAGAGTGAGAGTGAGAGAGTGAGAGTGAGAGTGAGAGAGTGAGAGAGTGAGAGAGTGAGAGAGGAGAGAGTGAGAGAGTGAGAGAGTAGAGTGAGAGAGGTGGGTGGGTGAGGTGGGGGGAATCGCAAGGATGCATTATAAGTCCATACATTGCAGACAATCCACCAGAGTGATATGTCAGGAGAACATTTTATACTATCAAATAAAAACAGACTTTTTGAGCGTGGATAAAAACAGTTAATCATAAAAAGATTTGGTGAACACACTACTCAACGGGGGAGAAATATGACCTTACCCATAGAAAAGCACTAGTTTCTCACGTCGTCGTCGACACATCTGAACAATAAAATCTCTCTACTGTTGCAAGGCGGCAAATAAAATTCAAAAACACGATACCACCTAATTTCTTATAAATAATCTCTCGCTTTGGATATCAGCTAAAAAAAACTCGTTCCTTAAGCTATAAAATATTTCCACCACCAGCGTAGCGCGTCTCGGAGTAAAAAAATCTGCTCAATCGTTCTCGATTTCTTTTCCACCGCCGATACGACGTATTATTTCCTTCAAATTTCCACCGCCTGATTTCGTAAGGGATCATCCACCGCCTTCTAACACTTCGACTTTTTATGCGGCTACCGGTCAGTTTCACCGCCTCCCTAACATACGGACGGAATGAACGATGAGCTGCGGGAGAGGAGGAGAAAAAAAGTTCCCCCCCTCCCCTCCCTACCTGTCTTATCAATCAGGAGAGAGAAACTAATCTGGTAGCGGGAGTGATCGATGTATAATGGACATACGAAGAAGAAGATAGAACAGCAAAGTTGGCACGTTGCCGATCAATGAAGAACATGATCATTTAGTATTTAATTGAAAGCAAAAATAATGAACTGAATTCAGATCGACGAATAAGAAAGGGTGTGTAACGTCTTAAGAGTGTAGCTAAAAACTAAGCGATCACGATGGGTGATTTTCCGTATACTATAGTGTCATTTGTAATGACCAACATTACAAACCGAGACAAGCCATTAAGATTTGATGACAGAAGAAAAAAATGAGGTCTCGGATTTTGGTGATAAACACACGGAGGTAGAAAATTGTGGGCGTTGAGTTTAGTCGACAGATTTATGGCAGATACCAAAACGTGGAAAAAATAATAACGGATACAAATGAAAACATAGAACGATGGCGTTGAACGGTCACAATGTGTAGACATCCACTTTAACAGCTCCCAACCCCTTGGGAACATTAATTCTATGTAATGAAATCTAGCTAAAAACAAAATATGACGCCGGCATCTCAGTTTGGTTTGTATACGACACCGCTAGTGGTGCCGCGAGGGAATCTGTCCGCAATGAATTATCTTCGCGCTCTTGTCTCGTGGAACGCGGCCAAGTTCTCGTTGCAAGGACGTACACTGCGGGGAACAAGAAACCACCCCCCACGTTAAACCTAGCCCACGTGACTAGAACGGCGCGTCTATTTATAGATACTACCATAGAAGACAAAGTATATCCCGTTCAATTATTTTAAAAATAAATACAAACAAAAATAATTAAATTATAATAATGGTTTTGACATGTACAAATAAACTTTCAAAAGCAAAATTCCTTTTTTGTTTAATGTGGCAATAGTTAACTCAACTTAAATAATTAAACAAATTCATTGAACTGAAGGAAAAGCCACGGGTTGTCTAGGACGTCAACAAAGTAAAACATTGGCAAATAATTTATATGAATTTAAAAAACGCTATCATGGAAACTATCAAACAGTCAAATTTTCGAGTTTAAAAAATTTGAGCTGTTGGGTAGATTTCATGACCACGACTTTTTAATTCCTATCAAATTGCAATGACCTGTGTCTTGTCCTTCATTTCTATTAATCTGGTTCATTGGTGTAGTAGTAAGTAGAGTGTTGTTAGTAATTAAACCATATATTAACGAGGCCAAGTTCACCACATACCATTATCTAATTAGGGTACACAGACTGAGGGTTTCCCACACACACGGATGATCAAAACAAGATAATGATCGGGTAGAAGTAGGACAAACTTTTCAAAGTCAATCTCGCTCAAGTAACGAGACTAGTTAAATACTTGCATACAAACGTGAGGGTATTGTAGGATGAGGGTAAACCATACTAGACGGTGAAAACAAGGTAATCGAGATAGCGGAAGACAGACAAGTTTCCACAAGTAAGATAAAAGAAAGATCTGATATGGAACACGGTCTGGTCTTCTAGCTCGCGGCATCTCTCTAGTCGACAAGACAAGTCTTGGAGTCGCCGCGGAAAAAGTTAACGAAGTACCTCGCGAATCTCTCGCCAGACGGCGCGCATACGAGTCACACCTCGGAAGATAATGAAACGAGGCGAGAAAGAGCTGGATCGTCGTGTAAGAGCAAAGAGACACGGGATGGCTGTAGCTCGCGTGAGCTTCTTACAAACACACTCGTTAGAGGTCCACATAGGCTCATCAGGAGAGATGAATGATTGGGTAGTAATCGAGTGGTACACAGCTGCATGTTGAAGGAACAAAATAGGAACCAAATATGATTGTGGTCAACCTATTCGACCCCGCAACTTTTGGTGTAATACGCTTTGGACCTGTGTCGTAATCGTACGAGCTACAGCAGACGCCTATCTGCAGGAGAAGACACTATAGATAAGATATAACTATGATCGAGAACTAGAAGTATTAATTAATAGAAACTGATAAGGTTTAAGATGGGTTTCTGAAAATAATGGTATGATACATCGACGTCAGAAAGACTAGCAAAACCCACATCATTGCAATAATAATTGACAAACGTACCTATGCAATATCTCATGGTGCTGGCAGCAGTGGCTACATAGACCGGATATGAAGAATCTTGTTATTAAATGTCAAGACATTCAGAATAAAAATAATGGCATAGAAGAACAGCTTCCACAAAACTATAGGAGTATAAAACGAAGATGAACGAAAAATAGTAATGTTGTGGAATTGATAAAGTGCGGATTTCGTAAACAGAACGTGAGGGTACATTGTTCCCTTGCCGAGCACAACCGCGGAGGCTTCCTTTGTGTTTCTCTCCTCGAGTATATTAACCATCCTCTTTACTTCATCATTTAGTAATTACTCACCGGGTTTCTAAGAGCTGCGCGGTACATTAATTATGAGCGTTTAAATCCACGACGTTGAGATTCATTCCGGGAAGAGAGTGCCGGATAACCGTGTGTTTACCGACGGAGACTTTTCTTACCAATATAAAATATTCTGATATTCTGATCTTTTTAAACAACATAACTAATTACTATCCAGAAATTTTAAAACAAATAACTTCCTTATTGTTGGCGCAGTATAGATCTCGGTGGTCCAATGATATAAGACGACAGCCTAGAAATTCCAGTCCAGATGAATTTTAGAAATATTATGGATGAGTACTTATCAATTTCATCTACGGGAGAGTTGCCTGATCAATCAAATCGAGAAATACATTAAGTAACAGGTCAAAGATGATTATTATATATAAATATGTCCAATATCACGCAGCAGTCATCCACATTTTAATGCATCGCCCAACAAAACTCCATACTCCTGTCTGTTTTTGTTTGCTACATTCCAAACATAAGCTTGGAGTTGTTAAATTTGGGTTTGATAGGAAAAAGGAATGTATAACATACAGGCTTTTATTGATGTTTTGTTATTTGTGGTGGATGTTCAAGTGAATGCAAAGGAAAATAAAAGCAATCGCCGGTCAGTTATATCTGTATTTGGAAAAGGTAGTTTAAAACTGTAAAAATAACGGTCAGGACATGGCACAAAGACTTAATACACATAAACTTAATGCACCTTTTGGGATATCCAAACTGTATGTTGCCAAGAAACATTTCACATATCGCTTTCACAGTTCGAAGTAAAAGCGACTCTAGTCGTAATCAGAATGTAGAGAGTGAACTCGTGCTTGGGCACTACATTGGAGAGGGGACAAGCCAGCTGCATTCACTTGTCCAAGAACAACGTACTCCGTAGAAATGTCGTGTGTGAGATTGTCCCATGGGAGATAAACATACAAACTGTATATTTAAAAATTTACGAACATGATGATTATAAATGTGCCCTGAAAAATTTAGTACAATTAGTTTTTGGGCCATCTCATCTTTTTGACAGTGAGATATAAAAACAGTTAATTTTTAGGATAGCACAAATTTTGAAGGCCCACAGATCTTTTCAAGATGATAAAATTTTATAAGTTTGTTAGCACAGTATGGTTTAGGATCGTTGAACTTTAGGAGTGTAAAAAATTATGACAGTGTGATTTTAGTACAGTTTATCTTTTGACCGAATTTTGGTACAGATCTTTTAAGGACGATGCAACCTACACATAATTCACTTTTCTGCCGACAGATCACTCTACACGTCGCCTACGGCCACGCCTTCGTCAACCCGACCTTGTTCATGGTCCTCCACCGCGGGCTTCGTCAGGCGGTGGTCGACCTCTGCTGCGGCTGTTGCTACCAGTGGTACGACTGGTTCCCGAGCGCCTCGACCAATAGGCGGAGCTTCACGAACGAGGTCACGCCCACTATGCTCCCCCCGCCCCCTCAGCCGCCGGTGGTGACATCTATCAGCGACATATCGTTACTAAAACCACCTCTACCTCCCGTCAATAACAAGCATCAACTGGTAAATAGAAAATATATGTGAGTAGGATGTTGTCAACCCAATCATAGCACGATGCTTGCATGATGCATGGTCGTATGTATAGTCTTGTGTACTCGATGTTTACATTAGTGTTAGTTACTTGTGTGACTTACGACATAAGAGAGAAAACTTAACTCAATTTATATAATTATATTATCAGTTTATCCATGCCGGCCTTAATGTATAATGTCGAATACAAAACAAAATACTATTGGAAATTGGTTAACGAAAACCAAACGAAACGCAAATGTTTCCCCGGGCTGCTTGGTGCGCCCCCTCCACCCCCCCCCCCCCGCCACAAAAAAATCAGTTTCCAAGTGAAATACCCTACAGCCCGTGTCGGCAGTCGCTCGGCATTAGACAGACAAACCCATCAGGCAGGATCGCTAACGACCAAGATCCACAAGATACTAATGTTGAGCGCTGTAAAGTATCTGGTGAACCCTGCGAACGACAACATAAGAATCAAGTCAACCTGGTAATTGTTTCCACAAGTCCATATTCACCCGTATTTGCATAACAAGTTCGTATTCCAAGCTAGCAAGCTCTGGCGTATAAAAACGTACATACTAGCTCACGGCTATTTATCTCATGCAAAGAGAGCGAAGGTGGCAAAAAACTACTATAAAATTTGCATTTCATTTAGATAACATTCCAAATTAACGAGAATGTTACTAGGTCAAGTTACATTTTAATTGTATTTAGGTAACGTACAGTCGAAAATTGGATGGAATGTGTAAAATAAGCAACTATGTTGATAAGAAATGAAGCTAAAGTAATTAGGGAGCAGTTACACATTTAACCCTTCAGTAGATTTGCAAGTAACTACACAATAAAATAAGCAAAAATTGAGCTATCAATTAAACAAGAATGTAATAATATTTGAGTTGTTTATTTGCCGCAGCTTTCTACATTGCAACCACAAAATCGGGCATGCAGCTTAATTTAAAAAAATATTAGCTGTTAGTCAACAAGTACACAATTCATGGAGCCAAAACGTGTTGGTAGATTAACGATAAAGCAAAGATTGAGAGAGCACAAAATACACCTCAAATAAAGAATGCTTATTACATTTTAATGTGTAAATTAACGTACGCTAACTACAGATTACGAGATATAAAAAGTAGGCTTAATGCCTTAAGCACTGTTTATAAACCAGGAGTTATTTAATGGTAGTGTCGATAGGAAAATAAACTGTTATAATAGTCAAACTCAAGCTAGGTTGTCCACAGTACCTGCTCGAATGCATTCCAAATACCTTTCATTATTTTCAATGATGTTGGTTTTTCACTGAAGCTTGGCCGCGAATGAAAGGGATTCGGCTAGGTAAACTACATAAACTATTTTTTTAAACGATTTTAAGTAATCGTTCACAGGCTACCACTACGTAATGTGCGTGTACATGCGTGCACGAGCGTTATGATGCGAGTGAAGACTATTAGTAGGTGGTCGAGAGAAAACATAATGCTACACGACTCAAGAGTGGCACTTCACAGAAACAGCATCCGACCTGAGTTGCATTAATAACGAGATAGGAAATTACATTTTACCAATCTCCGTCTGTGAAGGGGGGGGGGGGATTCTTTCCACTGAGCTTTCTTTTTTAATTTACTTCCGGTATTAAGTCGTGCTACGACACAAAACAAGTTCGCCTGGATGGAGTCCCGCATCTATAGCTCGAAGTTTTTTTTTAATTCTACGAGAAACTTTGCTTGGGAATAAAACTCAAATACTGTAATAATTAAACTTTTAAGAGAGGGTAAGGTTAATAATGTAATGAATTATTTGGACTGTACACATAATCAAATACTGTGCTCAAAATATATCGACTGACAATTATCGAGAACTACACGATAAACAATGTAAATAAACGTTTTTCACAGTTTAACGCGAATGCTGGCAAAGAGTCCTATACTAATAGCCCTTGAGCGTTTCCTTCCAACAGTTAACATTGAAGATCCAGCACAACCCGACCTCCACAAGTTGTAGGTAACTGGATCCAACTAAAACTGATTTAAGACACACGCGACAACGCACTCTACACCAACACTATTATTATTTTATCTTTTCAACATTTATGAACTAAAACATGCGATTTTAACGTAGAGATTTCACAAGAAGATAAAGTTACGTCTTGACATTTAGAAATATCTTATTGTCTGATGTTATTGATAAATACCCAACTTAAGAACATGGTTTTAGTAACAATAACTCGCCAGTTCAGCTGACAAATTGAAAATTAGTGTTTTGGATTATAAATGCCAAACTTAAAAGATGGTTTAAATAAATAATCGACCCATCAGTGATAAGAAACAGATTTTTTGGGATTATAAATTGCCAAAACTTTTGCAGCAACAATGTGTAAACACGGACAAGCGTTCGAATCGAAGTAAATGTTCGGCACATTTCACACGAACATACACGAAGCTATTCGCTCTTGTTCGCCACTCTTCGGACACATTGTTATTAGTACGAGCGTCCCCCCTAGCGGCCAAACATCGCGATAACTAATTGGTATAAAAATAGAAAACTTTCTTCTTCCTCTCTTCTTTTTCATTGTACACCGCAAGTAATGCTTTCGGTCGCCACCACGTCACATCCGGATTACCCTGTTATTCGTTTAAATATACGGACGGAGAGGTAAAGAGGAGAACGGAATAAAAATATACGGGAAGTTCGAATAAAACTCTTGAAATGTGTGGTTAACTTGTGAAGGTAAGTGGGGCTTGGCTCTGGGAAGCAAATAGGACGCCACAAGGCGAGCGTGTTAGTCACAAGATATTCGCGGCGAAATGAATTTATACGAGACAAAGAAGGGTCGAAAATGCTTCTTACAATTAAATTAAAAATTGGAACCGGTTTAAGATTTACATATTATTATGTACCACGAACATGTAGCATATACATTTTACTTAGACATGTTATCAAATCTTTCATAATTAGTTTACAACGAACTACCAGATAACTGAATGCAGAAGAGATTTAAGATAAAAGGTGTCTATCAAAATTTGTATGTATTTTAAAACAATTTAGTGGAAAACAATTTATTTATTAACAAAAAACAGCGTTTCGGAAATCGCCGGTCATTTCCGTCAACGGGCACAGAAAATCATAGTTATCAAAAGAATATAGCAAAGCAAACAAAGACAATAGTCAATCTAGACAATATAGAAAAAAACAAAGGCTTATTAAGGTCAAAAAATCAATGTCATGTTAAACTATTTCCTATATATTTAAAGAATTTCCACATTGGAACACGAAAATATCTTTGTATGTGCCCACAGTTGTACATAACGATATTCTATTATTGCAACGTTTCGATTTATTTTATATGACATTGTATTCTTTTCAATACAACGACAATCATACAATAATATTCCTTTGTGCTTCAAAATGCAATATCGCGATATAAATTGATTTAAATTGAAAGATGAACTTATATTGTGTATTGACTGTAGCACGAAGTGAGCGATATGACGTCATCATAACAGAAGCGTGGGTAGACGAGACAGCTTCAGCACGTGCTGCAGGGATCCCCGTGCAATGATGTGGTTCCCCTTCGTAATAAAACCCGAAGATGACCGAATATTTACGAACGCGCTCGGTTGCGAGTCTCGACACGTAGTCGCCCCCGAGACAAACTAAACAACTAGAGGGCGGTGAGACTAATCGAAGCGAAATCTCCCGCCGCCTTCTAAATGACTTGGATTCGAACAGGCTAACGGTTATTGGGAAAGTGTTTGGGTACCGCTGAGACTACATCAGCTAGGTTAGAGAAAGAGAGTCATTACTAACTAAAGGAGCACTGCTGTACAACTGTATTGAACACGGATTTACTGAGCAGTCCACACAAAATTCCCTGACGATTTTTTTTTCAGTACAAGCTGAGAACCCGAGTTCTACTAACATCCATTGGACCTAACTTTGCTATTATCCACATTCTTCCCCCTCTTCTTTTTTTCTATAATTTATTTATGATAATATAACCATGTATGTAGTATGCGGATCCCATTACAATAAAATTGATTCTAAGGAGAGTGTACCTGCATCATAATTAGGTTTAATATACCTATTACGAGTATAATTAAACTAATAATTGTAGTTTCGTTATCCCTGATTTGATGAATTAATGGGGTTAAGAATAAACCAGCTATTATATAACATAACATTTCGATTAACGAATTGTGAATGAATTAATGAATTTTCCAGTTAGTCTCCTGGGAAAGCGACAATCGCTTTAACCAAAATTGAGTTTCCTACAGCAGACATTCCTTATACAAAATTCTTTAAAGTCAATACGACGAAAACATATTTATTTTACGATCCAAAGATATTTTAACACACAGCATGTATGTAGACACAAGCTTTCAAGCGCGAGGAAAGTATTATTTACTTTGTCTAAAATAACATAAACCAACCACGCTAAAAAAATATTGAACTCCAACTCGTATTTACCGAAATTCTACTAAGCTTAAGGCAAGAGGAAAAAGAAGACAAATATTGATAAATATCCAGATGTATAAATAATAAAACGCAGAAAAAAAACATGCTAGGCTTTACTAAAATATATTGCATAGCTTTCGATTTGATTAATTTTGTTCGTGCTATACAACCGTCGTAAAATCAGCGAGTGGACAAACCGCTTGCGAGGAAAGATACCCTTGCCCTAGATTGTGCGAGTGCTCCGGCTATAAAGATAGGGCGACCACCGTATGACGTAACAGCTAGTGAGGTTTATTGCTGGGAGTCAAAGTTATTAAATAGCAGACGTACAGCGAGTTCCGGATGGGTCGTGATGTGGCTCGTGAGGACAAGTTTGAACATGTTTTACGAACCTAACACGTGTTTCACTTTAATGAAATACGCATTAAAGAAGATGTAAGCTGCGGAATTAAAAGCTTATATAACAAAATCCTGACATGGGTCGTATTTATTGTTGGTGCATCATGCACAAGTAATAGTGATCATATGTGCCTTCCAGAATGGTATGTCGTTCTATCACACAAAATGTAGGTATTGGCTATTTAAATACAAAATAACATTTTTAATCGTAACTGTCTAGTCTAATGGATCTAAACCCATGCACACACAAAATAATATATAAAAGTTAATATCAACGGCTAGCGCAAAAAAACTAAGAGCAATTTAGATAAGTAGTGTTAACTCAGAATTAAGATCGGATTTGAAAACGGTTAAAACAGAATTTGCTACATGAAGTTCGTGTTATTTTTGTGTCCCAAATGATGACTTTGTCATTACTTTCTAACCTTATGCATATTTTATGACTTTGTCACGCCTTTAAGACACCCTGATAAATTCACGCGTGATGTTCTAGCACCAAACCCCACAAAACGAGCCTAACGATAGAGTGAATAATTAACATTGCGGCGCGTCCTCTCGAGCTGGAGATTTACAGCGCAGCGCGTCTTGAGACGGTCCCGACCAACTCCATGGAGTGCAACGCTAAGTCGCCAAGACAAACTCGAGCAATTTATGTCGCACAATTCTAACTAATGGGCCCGACCCGAGAGATTAATTTCATTCAAAGCGGCGATACATCGTGAGGAGACAGCCGCTGTAGAGCGATATCCGGAAATCAGGCAGATCCGAGGTGACGTAGGCACATGCAATACTTAAACAGCGGGAAATAATTGCAGTTAAAAATAAGTGGTTTCATTTTTGGACTGTACTTCCTCTTAAAGACAATATAACAATAAACCCAAAGGTTATTCACTAGAGATAAGATTTTCAAGTGTTGTTTTATTTTTGTAGCTTCCTTTTCTTGACCACCTTCAAAACCTGTTTTTATACTTGAAAAGTATGTCGTCAAGTGTGAATTAGCATCTACTGAATTACATTCTTTGTAAATAAATTATTAATACTATATTACAGTAAATTAAAATCGTCCTGGACAAACCTTAGTTTAAGTGAAAAAATAGTGATTTGTAGCACCTATACCAAACGCATCTCTTCTTATCACCAATCTTCCAGACGTATGCGTACTGGTTAATTAATATTCTGAAGCTTTTCAATGTAGTTTAGTCTAAAGGTGTTACGAAAACATCATCCCGATCACAAAAAACATTTTTCGGTGTTGTAATATCACTCCAACGATAATTTGGCAAAGTTTTACTATATATTGACAATCACCCCTTTTCGTAAGTAAAACGGGGGTATAAAGTGTCAAATCAACCTCTACCAAGCGTTAAAACAAACGACATCATGACTTGTTGGTAATCGATTATTGGAGTTCGATATTGTTAACTTCAAAGGCATCTTACTTGGTTTATGTCAAAGACGTTGATTGGATGAAAAACAAACTTAAGAACATCAGGCTTTCAGCGGGATTATTGGTCGGACAAGAATTCTAATCATAAGCTATGACGTATTCTCTTTTGCCCCACATGGCGTAAGAAGTCCGTTGTTCACATCGTAGATGTGCTAAGTTGTTTAAAATACCGACTATGTAGAAAAACGTACCGACAATTTGTACAGATAAGTAAGAATCGGATCGTGCATAATGTTACCATAGTTTTGTCTTGAGAATGTTACTTCAAGTCACATTTTGTGATAGTTTACTTAGATTTGATGGTTGAATGCAAGGCTCAAAAACCGTGCTTTATGTAATCATAGCGCAAAGACACAAGCACTTATCTATCTAGGCACCTGTCGAACAACAGGCCGCAGCTAAATTACTGGTAAGGATTGCGAACACCGAGAGCTAGTGACCTAAATCACAGGGGAGTAGTATGCTAGTAGTGCTGAAAGTGTTCAGTGTTAAGTCATAGGCTTGTCTCGAGTTTAGTGTGTAAACCAAGCCTGATGTACTCAAAGATTAAAGCTAATGCAGCCCGACCACTAAGCGTCTACCGGCCGCTGAGCTTGCCGACACGAGGCAAGCCCCAGGCTTAATGTCTTAAGATGAGTTAAATCACCTTTGATATTCAACGTTGGAAACACGAAAATCACGTGTTTCGCAAGGGTACAACCGTATTGGTGAAACTATATCTCCCGTAGATTCAGCCTTCAGAAGCAGCCACCGTCTAGAAGCAGCCAGCTCGAACCTACGCATCGAGATGAAACCGGCCGGTCTTTGATGTTCTTGCCGCTAGGGACGCGTATACATGAGCTTTGTGTACAGCAATCACAGTTAATACTCAAAGATAACGTTCAGGAGCAGATATTACCGGTAATATCGTATTGCTCAACTCTGAAGTCAGAGTGGCTCAATCACCCAACTCACAACTCAACATTTTTTCGATAATAACCGTTAATATTATGTATTCACAAATAGAACATCGTTCGAAACGATGGTGAAAGTTAATGAAATAAGGAACTTAATGAAAAAACAGTTAAAGGAGAAATCAAATTATGGTAGCTACTGTTAAAATCTCTGTATGACTAAGCCCGGCAATTCACGACGTGATATCTAATGAAAGTAGGGGAAACCCATAAGACAAGAACGCACAGACAACAACCGTAAGTGTGATAAAGTGAAGAAATAATAATTACGCAGTATAATTGCATACTTCAAACATTCCAAAAGCCATAAGAGACAAAACCTGTGTGTTTGCCACAGTGCAAGCTCGGATGTGTATACTACAGTGTGGCATGAGGAAGTGTGGGGCGTATTTACTCCTCCAGCTCCAAGCTACGTGATGGACGTGACGTGCGGTGCAACACGGGAAATGCACGTGAACAACAAAACAAACAACACAAACATCCGAGCGAGCTGGTTACTCGGTGTACTTTTAATCGTGTAAATTATTAAATATACTCTCAGTTCGCTCTCAGGTTATTTCTGGGCTAACGGGCTCGTCGCCGTGAGGCCACTTACCGCGATTTACGTTGAAGGCAAGAGAACAAGGGCGCATTTTCTACTTTCTTCATATTGGTCTAAAAAAGTATTGTTTTTGCGAGTTGCAACATCTTCGTTCACTTTTTTTTAGCTATATCTCGTCACTGAACCAAAACAACTTTTGCCCTGTCACATCACTCACAATCACGTGTCAGAAATAAAACGACTTAACCGGTTTCACTGACAACTATTCTTAACTTTACCTGAAAAATTAAACACAAGGATCAATTGATAAGACAGATGAATGAGCCAAAGAACAAAAATTCAGATAATAATATCCATCTAAAGTGCGTATAATGGATATAATTTAGCGTGAAGAAGATTTAATCCGACCATGACTGACCATGACGAAAAACCATGAAACACAAACAAATAATTTAATTTTATAATACAGACCTCTACTCTACGTGTGCACCGGTCGCCAATATAAGTTAAACGCTTTAGCCTTTCCCGCTGCCACCTATGTAACTGCGCGTATTTATCGGTAACTACCACGCGATGACAAACTAAAGGTCGAGCAAAGTTAGAACAAGTCAAACGCTCTACGCTCAACGACCTCCAGGCTAAACACAGACCTCTACGTGTGCACCGGTCGCCAATAGAAGTTAAACGTTTTTGCCCTCACTGCTGCCACCTATGTAACTGCGCGTCTTTAGCGGGCGCTCCTGGGGGTTAATCTCAGTAACTACCTCGCAATGACAAACTAAAGGTCGAGCGAAGTTAGAACAAGTCAAACGCTCTACGCTCAACGACCTCCAGGCTAAACACAGACCTCTACGTGTGCACCGGTCGCCAATAGAAGTTAAACGCTTTTGCCCTCACCGCTGCCACCTATGTAACTGCGCGTCTTTAGCGGGCGCCCCTGGGGGCCAATCTCGGTAACTACCACGCGATGACAAACTAAAGGTCGAGCGAAGTTAGAACAAGTCAAACGCTCTATGCTCAACGACCTCCAGGCTGAACACACACCTCTACGTGAGCACCGGTCGCCAATAGAAGTTAAACGCTTTTGCCCTCACCGCTGACCACCTATCTAACTGCGCGTCTTTAGCGGGCGCCCTGGGGGCCAATCTCGGTAACTACCACGCGATGACAAACTAAAGGTCGAGCGAAGTTAGAACAAGTCAAACGCTCTATGCTCAACGACCTTCAGGTTGAACACAGACCTCTACGTGTGCACCGGTCGTCAATAGAAGTTAAACGCTTTTGCCCTCACTGCTGCCACCTATGTAACTGCGCGTCTTTAGCGGGCGCCCCTGGGGGCCGATCTCGGTAACTACCACGCGATGACAAACTAAAGGTCGAGCGAAGTTAAAACAAGACAAACGCTCTACGCTCTATGACCTCCAGGCTAAACAAAGACCTCTACGTGTGCACCGGTCGGCAAAAGAAGTTAAACGTTCCTCACTGCTCCACATATCTACTCGCGTCTTTAGCGCGCCCTGGTTAATCTCAGTAACTACTCGCAATGAAACTAAAGTCGAGGAAATTAGAACAAGTCAACCTCTACGCTCAACGACCTCCAGGCTAAACACAGAAACTCTAGTTGACCGTCGCTAGAAGTTAAACGCTTTTGCCCTCACCGCTGCCACCTATGTAACTGCGCGTCTTTAGCGGGCGCCCCTGGGGGCCAATCTCGGTAACTACCACGCGATGACAAACTAAAGGTCGAGCGAAGTTAGAACAAGTCAAACGCTCTACGCTCAACGACCTCCAGGCTAAACACAGACCTCTACGTGTGCACCGGTCGCCAATAGAAGTTAAACGCTTTTGCCCTCACCGCTGCCACCTATGTAACTGCGCGTCTTTAGCGGGCGCCCTGAGGGCCAATTTCGGTAACAACCACGCGATGACAAACAAAAGGTCGAGCGAAGTTACGCTCAGCGACCTCCAGGATAGATGAAGACGAACTTCAAGGACACTTGGCTGATCCGTCATATACAAATAATATAAATGACGTATCGACCTCTTGAAATGTGCGTTTAATGAATTATTTGATGTTAACAATTCAGCGAGTGATGACAAATATAACTAGTTTGTCGAGATATGTCACAATTTAAGTGATACAACAGCTTTAAAATTTTGACAATGTCAGGTTTTTCTACTCTATTTTTAAGATGGTACTATTTGCACACAAATTTTACGTGATAACCATAACAAAGTATAATAAATATATAAAAAATATGTAGATTTAAAATATGACATGGTTATTGGGTTCGCAAAGTTGGCACTCAACAATACAATAAAATACAAGCAACTTAATTGTAGCTTAGTTATAAGATATTCAAAAGATTTTGAACGTTTAGATTGGCAGTTTGACTTGAAAAAAGCAAGTTACTTGAAAAATAAATAGCGTAGGTGACAACCATTGAAATACTTTGACTTTTATGCAAGAGGTTTAATATAAAACCGCAACCGATCAATCAAAGACGCTGACAAGAAAGATGTGACGGTCGTGCTCATCACTGTGCGACCGACGCCCCCGACAATAACCGTGGAGTTGTTCCTAGAGAGCCGGGTTGCGTCGTGAATAGTAGAGATGCATTCAGTCCAGTCGGTCCCTGGGGAAGAACCGCGGTCGTCCCATCCCGTAGGAAACAGTCGGGAACACAACCGGGCGAGTGGTTGGGGGGGGGGGGGAGATATGACTAAACACACAGGGTACAGCCACGCTCTGAACACTCGGAGACAGGTCCACTGAATCTCCTGGAGGATTTCGGGGAACCCAAGCGAGCGAGTGGAGTGGCGGGGCACCGAGATCTCGTTGCCCTTGTTTAAGTAGTGCAAGATGAAAAAGTTTTGTGATTGAAAATTGTACATATTCTCTTTTAACCTTACCTGTTGTACGACCATTTTAGTCACAAATCGTCAATTAAATTAAATTATCAGTTATTTATCTGTCCATTGCACATTTCAAAAAATCTATGCAATGACAATTTCACTCACTCTTAATCGCAAAGCTTTCTTTAAGGGAACGAAGCTCCCATCCAAGCAACACTTTTCTGTCCATCCATCTGTCTGCACGTGTGTCATGTCTCAAGATAAAATACGAACATGATGTCCGATTGACATGGAGCTTTTTTGTTGGCATTGCCCTTCAACAAGGATGATACATAATGTTCTTGGTGACCCTGGGGATAAGGGGGAAAAGTTTGGAAAGTTCATTCCACCATTTGCGAGCCCAAGCGACAAATGGATTTAATGGTAAACTAACCCTAAACCGCAACCAAAAGGACCAACGCACAACAATTTTTTTTCGCTTTTCCCTCCATTTATTTAACTCTGAACATACTAAATAAACGAGTACACCGCCTAGAGAATGGTTAAAATGGTCTTCCAATCCCCTGCAAGTACCTTTCAACCTTCCATGAGCGCCGGAACTATACCTACGTCCCACCCCTGGAGCTTTCATGACGGGTAATTTCACCCGTGTTCTTCCCTAAATGTTTCCTTCTGCCTGGATGACTCGACTAGAGATAGGGAAACACTTTTCTCGCTCACTCGCACAGAAAAACATCGCACAGGTCCCGAGATTTTATCGAAAACGGAGAAATCTTTAGCCATTTTCTAGAGCTGCGAGATTCTGCAACTGAGAACAAAGCTAAAACAAGCTAGACTATGAACACACACTCACACTCATCTAGTGTGATAGTTTTCTTTTCAGGGCAAGTTCTTAGTTCCAAGTGATTTTTAAATGTGTCTTGTCAAGTAACAATTGGAAGTGGACCTTTAAACCGCGAAGATGAGTGTCGACACTTGAGAATATTAACAGAAAAAGAGGAAAATGTAAAAGGACTGTGTAAACGGAAAAGACCAATTTCATGCGAAAGGGAGAATCAGAAATTAAAATAACTTCATAAAAGTGGAAACGCTAATAATAACCACAAAACGTAAATAAAAAAGAATATGACTCCCATTTATCCTTTGATCAAATATGTAAAACTATGTTGATGAAATCAGTATAACGTCGAGCTTTATGTAAATTTAAATACTAAAGCGACTTGTGCTGGGCTCAATAATGACGCATTTGGAGCAAATTCAACCACTTGTCTACGTTTTGTTTTTTTGATATTTGGGCGCGTCAAGCGTTAGTTCATAGTGCGCCAGTCTAACCTGAGGGATGTGGGGAGGACAGACCCGTAATAGACAGATTCAGCCACAGGCATGTGGGAGAGGGAGGTTTTATTTTTATGTCGTCTTTGTCATCGTTCGTGTAGCAATTGTCCGTCGAGGTTCCCGGCGTAGAGGACTAGTTTCAGGGAGTTTTTGGGGAGGAAAGAATAGTCACCTACTTACTAGCGGATGTTAGGAGATGGAATTTGCCTCTTTTGTCGCCTTTTACGGCCATCTCAGGAATGCTCCGGCCAAACTCTACCCCCTTCCCAGACGGAAAACTTTCTATCGTGGTTCGCCGCAACATCCGCATCCTTGCAAAGGTCCTTGCTTCGAGACCCAGAACACGCCGTCTTGTGGTTTATTTTTAGAAACGAACCGGAGACGAATAAATCTCCAGGTAGATCGAGCAACGTTGCAATAACACTAAACTCTAAGGCACGTTTGCCAGATCTCGAGACGGACACGCCCTGTTTACAAATACAACCATCAAAACGGAACGTACTTAAATTTAGACACGACCTACCGTTTATTTTACGGCGGAACATAAAACGTAAATAGTCCGTTTAAATCAATCATCTTCTAGGAATTCATTGATATTCAGGGTGGAAATGTGACCACGTGATGGTTATTTTGGAAATAAACGTAGATGGTAAGAGGTATATTAAGGTTTTAAGACTTTTATATGCCTGCAAGATACAGGGCATAGAGCGCTTATTCACACTCTGGTGTCGAGAGCTGTTATCACCGGGTAAGACCATGATCAAACAGTCATTTTGACACTTGACAGTAGTTATTGTTTTTATTTACTAAAAGTCAAAATTGATTCAGAAATTTCTGACTTGTAGTAAATAAAAAACAATTACACCCACGGGAGTGTTTCCCGATCAACCAAATCGAGAAGTAGTTATTGTGATATGTTATTGTGTACATAAACATTAACACTCATCCCATGAGGCGGCCATGTTCGATAAACTGCTAATGCATTATAGGCGATTTAAGTCTTCTATACTTGCGTTTAAGAAAAGATGATAAGAACAAAAATCTATTTATGGACAAAAAGTTTGATTTTACAGGGAGGAATAATGAATAAGTTAAACATAACTTTCCTATCTTTTTCGCAATTTCTCATTTGAATATATTCCAGAAAAAGAAATGTAAAGAATTGTGCGATAAACTTTTGTTCGAGACCCTCCAACGACGGTCCCGGAGAACTCGCTTCAAGACGAGTAAACGACGGTATTGGTTACGGATTACCCCACACTGTTGAGCAAAGTGCTAGAACACGCAACTGTTGCTCGCTGTACGGTTCATGTACTCGGTCCACTTCGCAAAGTATTAGTGCCGGCGTCAGGGGTCGCGACCAGTTTGTGAATCGTGTTTCCTATAGATTGCAAAGTTCGTTGGAGCGGAATAGACTCCAGCGCTCTGGTCGGAGCGAGCCAACTCTGAACGCGGGAAAATAACGCAAATAATCTGGTATTGATTGATTGATAGATTGATCTTGATTGATTGATTAATTGATAGATTGGTTTTGGGACGCACATAGAACAGGTGCGTGACGATAAGACCAAAACTTTGCTTCATAATAATACTTTTTCAGTTGACTCAAACCCTCATTATTCCAAATTTCATGTTAAATTAGGGGCGCAGATTATTTTAGATTTTAGATTGTCATTGAGTCTACTCTTTTATCTGTAAAATGAGATAATTTTAAACGTTTGGTCTTGAAATATCTTATGTGCTGAAATTGTTCCCTAGCTCAGTATAAATACTAGTTCTAATCAACGCAAAACAAAATCGTAGGCTGCAAGATAGAAAAAGTTTTTTTTTTAGATCATGTTGTTCAAGGGTGTTCTGTCATGAGGCGCCATTCTAGCCTAGAAGGTGTGAAAGGACAGTACCGTGCAGGACAGATCCAGACATGAGAAAGAGGAGACACGAAATTATCTCATTTCAATCCATGCAGTCAAAACGTTAATACATCCGCATCAGCGTCACGAGTGCTAGCATTGTGCCACATCTCCGCTTCACTCTATAGTCTAGGCGACTGTGACGTCACGGGAGGGACGGTGAGGGGGAGGGTATAAAACGGAATCACTTCCGCCGTCCCGAGCACGCCACTAAAACTTAATACCCACAACAACACTTAACAGCGAGTATTATCAACACTCAACCCACACTGGCCGGACATCAAGTTTTATCTGCCTGCGACACTTCAACCCCCCCCCCTCCCCCACCCATCGCTTTAATGTTATGACAGAAACATTTACTAATATGTCGCTTAACACGTTGAAACGAAGATGGACAATAAAAACGAAACATAACACGTGACTTGGCAAAATCTCTGGAATCTCTAAATAGTTACACCTTGTTGGGACATGTCTCAAAGCTCCTGGTATAATAGAGTAAATAGTTGCACAAATACACACATTGAAAACAACGACGATGACAATTTCTAGTGTGTACCTAATGTAGGGCTAATGTATTTCAAGAATAAAAACGATTAAACAATGACGAGTAATATCGGAATTCTCTCATGGCTCGCTGTCATATTTAGGCCATTAACGCCCCAGCCTATGATAATAGGTGAGAGACCTTATAGGCGGAAAGTTATACCAGGGTACAAAAAAACACATAGGGTCACTTCTGACAAACGACTTTGGGTTTTCATATTTATTATGGGACTGATTAAGCTCCAGTATAATATTAGAGCAAATGCCAATGGAAACATTGTTGCTTATAAGTACACTGACCTTCATATTTGAAACACACTTAATTATTTACCGACAATTGTGTGCATATTAAAAAAATACCACAACAATAATACCTTCCTCCGTAATTAAACTGGATGCATAATTAGGCAAATAATGACAATAAGACAGAGCGCTCGAACCTAATGCTATTCTTATGGAGTTTCAACTTTCCGACTCTACCCGGCACCTCCACCAACGCCTTCAAAATCATTTATTTGTTTTCCGTATATACGAAATTTGACTGTTATGATAGAATGAATTGTATTTTGAAATTATGAATTTGTTTTAAAATGATAAACGCCGTTTAGTCTACATCAACTTGATAATACATGGACAAACATAGCGAGTACGAAAATCAGACAAATATTCAGTTTACTCAATTACTGGAGCACGAGAATTAGGGGTACCTCGAAGCGAGCGAGACTGATGACTGCATTTACAGCCAGATAAAAATTGCAAACACAAAACAAAACTGTAGTTAAAATAATTCCTACCATTTGCAGCATATTGTTAAATTTAATTTCTTGTGGGTATAACTCGCAATAGATCTAGCTGATTTTGTTAGCAGTTTCATGTTACTTGGCACGATGTCTGTTTGAAAATCGCCGAATCTGTTCATTCGGTTGTTTTTATGTCGCCGATCACGACAAAACTCAGATAAGACCGTTTAAAGTTGAATGGAGATATCAAGTCGCTTCGCTCCTGTCTAATCACGGTCAGGAGAAAAGATACACACATTTTGCCCCTTACCCTACACAATTATCGATGGCATCAACAGGGTGACTACTTATATTAAATTCCCTGACGTTTCCAGATTGAAAGCCGTATTCTTTTAGGCTACAAAATTGGCTGATTGGTGAAATAAGACAACTGATTTTTACTCTTAAAGTTTTGAAAAGCAATGATACACCATTTAAATGGGGGTCTGAGGGGCAATTGTCCCCGTTTTTTTTTTTTTTTTACAGATTCGATTTTGCGAGTTTAACACGCAATTAAGGGGAAATAAAAGGAAATTTCAGAAATATTAACCATTTCCCATACTTTTTTTGATATACCTATCCATATTCATTTTATTTCCCTGACTTTTCCAGGGGTTTTCCAGACTTGTAAACACACTGAATAAGCTTGGTATCCAATATGGTAAAGTGCGTATACGAGGCAGACGTTCACGTACTAAAAACATTGTTATCGCTACGGTCGCTTAACGAAAATAAGATACAGAAAACACAATAGAGTTTGCTTCAATGATATTGGTGAGGTCGCCGATTATCGTTGTATAAGAATGTTCGCAGCTTTGAACGGTTCTTCTGCTGTCGCTTCGATTAGATCCTGTAGACTCCGGGTTAAATCCCCGGCTTGGGCGCGGTACGTGTATTACAATGAGAATGTGTGCAACATAAAGCCCCGGACTCGATTAGATGTATTGATGAAGCAAACCAGATAAAATGCTACGCTGTCCGAAGAAACGCGATGAAAAGTTGGGGAAATCGTGAGCTTTGTGTGGAAAACTTATTTTGCGGGCGTAGCTGAATACGGCATAGATATTCTCAATCTTCTTTGTAGCCTGCCAAGAACGCATGTAACTCAAGAGCACGGCAAAACATTGGAATTAAGTGATTATGTGGACAGTAATGTGGCCTTGTCAGAACTATTACCTGCTTGAAACATGATTCAAATGTAATTGTGTAATAAAGATGTTGTTCAAGCTTTAATAAATGTAATGTATTTTTGAACTAAAAACTGTACAGATCCGTGTATAAGAAAATATTTACATCCATGATAGAACAAAACAAAATTACTGTTTTTAATTACTTTCCTGTGTATTGCAGTATTATATAGCTATAACTAAAAAAAAAAAAAACAGTAATTTCATGTAGTTTTAACATTGACGGGGGTCTACTCTCTTAAAAAGACATATTTCAAAAGTGTATAGATCGAACATTAGTGCGAAATTTGGTGGTTATATACTCAAATAAAGTAGAGAAAAAATTCATGTATTCGAGTTTGTTGATCCGGCTAACATTAAAACAAAAGCATATTATATTACATCACGATACTTTGTAAATTATTATCAAATTGGCAAAAAAAAACGTACAAATAATGTGTAAAACATCTTTAGAACGATGTAAGTCCGGAGAAAGAGATTCCCCCTCCACCAGGCGATCAGTTTGCCGTGAACCTACAGAGTTGAACGTCCCCCGACGCAACTAAGCCGTTTAGTGCGATTCAATCAAGGAGCCACGTCCGTGTTATTGGACTCGCTCTTCAATACATCGCGCGCTCGGGCGCAATAAGCTACGACTCCAGATTCATTAGGCGACCAACTAATAACAACAGAGCTAAGACCGAGGACAGATCTCTACGATATCGTAGCGAATACATCAGCTGAATACACATAAGAGAGATATCACATTTTATATATCAGCTCTACCAGACGAACGACTTTTCCGACGTCGTTGAAATTTCAGGGAACCTTTGATTAACTTAAACTTATCCCCTTTTAAGTGAAATCAAAGATTCATTTGTTAAGAAATCGCGTTTTTCGGATGTTCACATTTGACAGTAATAAGTGTTTTATAGAAAAAGTTCAGCAATAGTTCTCGACAATGTTTCAAAATAAAAATGTAGGCTTCGCATGCCATTTCACAAACCTAATCATTATTTCGAACTGCTTGAAGAACATAATTATTGTACGATAACAATGTTTCACGAGACTGAAAAGCTCAAGCGAAATATGGTTTTATTGCACAAAACGCTCATCCTCCAACGCGAATATACATAACTTTCGCCGATCTTTGTTAGAGATAAGAATGCGGGAAAAGCTAACGATATAAAAGAATATAACGGTGAGCTCGACGAGAAAGAAACAGTGCAACTCTCGTCGCTTTCTTTATAGCACAGTAAACTAAAAGTGGGCAATTCTAGATTTAGTTGTTCAGTTCATTCAAATAAAGTATGTTCGCTCTAAAGACTACGCTACGTTCACTAGAGACGCACAGAGAGCAGCGAACTCACGTTACTCCCTGGCAAGGGCGAAGGGATTACACTTTCCATAATATTTCTAATGTTTTCAAAATTAAAGATGAGTAGGCCTTAAAAAGTATTTGCGACTCCCTGAAATTACATTGTAAGACATAGTTTTATTTTCGTTGAAAATCAACTGTTTGGACGTTTAGCGCGTCCCTTAATAATTGTCCTGCAGCCATAAATGATAACATCTGAAAGGAAAAACTTGGCATAATTGATATTGAAGGACATCTGTATGCCATCATATCATTTTGCAATGACTATCATAAATCAGTCAGAAAATATGTAGCTACATTTTGACATAGACTAAATCCTAGAAAATTGAATTTATGATTTGTTTATTTTCTATAATCAATAAATGGAAAAGTGCTATGCATTCATAATTAATTTTTACACAAAAATAAAATTACTGGCAGATTGACGAAAATTATCTGACAAATTTGAATCCGCGTAAAAAAGAGATAAATGTTTTACCAAAAAGATATCAAGTTTTGATCGCATCACCGTGGAGTTTAAATAGTACTGTCAACTCCATGGTATCACCAACCAACAAAAGCTTACAAATAAAAATTTCGCAACGACAAAGCAACTTGCACTAAATAATTTCTAATAGGGTGTCTATTATAGAATTTTCTGCAGGATCGTGACCATATCGTAAAATATAAAGCGTCATCTAAAAGTATAGTCATGAATATAGCAACAATGCTGGACTGGCCGACGAAAATAAACACAGAAGAATCGTGCAGCGCATATTTCACACAGTCTGTTCCGCGAGTTGTTGCAAACGTACAAAAAAAAATACATCGCAGTGCAATAAAATGATCAACAACAGCTGCAATGCTGTGATATGAATCGTACTAGCAGCAAGGGAATTGTTAACAAAGAAGTGAGAACAGCTGTTTGTAAATAGAAATGTAATTATTTTAAAATCATGTTAAATATAAACACGAAACGTTTTGAAATTATTGCAAAGTACATCCGAATCAGTGTCATACTTAAAAAACGGGTTGTGATATGCCAGTGTTTTTATACAACCAACCAGAAATGCACACAGCGAGAGCTTAATTATTAGTGTGATGAGCAAAAGTGGGACAGAGTATGTAAAAGAGAAGAATTATTTACATGATTGTGTATTATGAATTTGAATTATTAGTGACCAAGGTTTTGATGAAAGTGGGACAAGCCAAATTATATAACTCACAAATAAACAACCATCGCAATGCTCTGAAATTATCAACATCAGCTGCAGTGTTGTTTATGAATCGTGCTAGGGGTTAAACTAAGTGGTGAGAACATTTTGTTTGTAAATAAAACTGCAATTCGTTTAAAACGTAGTAAATATCAACACAGAATGCTTGGAAATTGATGCAGCAAAGTGCATCAGAATTAGTGTCATTCTAACTGAACAAACAGGAATATCATATGCAAGGTTTGCTTTGACAATGTAGAACTGCAAAATTGGAGAGTTTTATTATTAAGTGTGATGAGTAAAAGTAGGACCCGCTTAAACCAAAATAAAATATGAGCTTTATCAACATGATTGTATAATCAGGGTTTAAATAATAGTGAACAAATGTTTTCATGAAATGACAAACATCTTAGCTTTGTTTGTTTGTCCTGTTTCAATTACACCAGGTACAAGTTTGTCACGAAAACCCGTTTTTCTGTCCTGGTGTAAATGTACCTGTCACAACCCAGAAACGTTTTTTTGTCCTGTTGTAAGTTACCACTGGTATGGAGTAAGAATTTTACACCTGCTATTTTAGCAGAGTGGTGTAAGCGACAAAATATTGGCCATTTTTAAAGTTTGTAGTGCTTGGTTGTGTATGAAACTAAGAAAGAGCTATAGTTAAAATGGAAAAGCCGCCGACAATATCTTCCCAATAAATATGAATCTTCGACTTTTTAAAAGACATGCCAAGTTCGTTAACTTAAGCAAAAACCTTAGCCCAAGGGCCGATTAAACTAAGGTGAAACATGTTGTAATAAACTGAAACGTTTAATATTTGCCAACAATTACTAGAAACCTATGCTGGCAAATATTAAAAAAGTAGGCCTAAACCTATGCCATAATGTGGTAAATAGGCTACTAGCCCTTCGTTCCGTCTTGCAAATGTCAGAAACTGGCAATGGCAAGTATTTTTTGTTGTGCCTAAAGGGCGTACCGCGTTACCAAATATATGCCTTTATCACTTTTGAATACAGCGACGATTCCAGAGTAATATGTGAAACTGGTACAGGACAAAACAAAAACATCTTGTGTAAAATCTCATGTATACACTAGACGGGAAACTATTTAAAATGTGCGCTCAGGCTAAATTAATCTCAAGTGTTCTAGTTAATGTGCATAAAAGTAAGTTTGTCGTAAAAACAAACTGCTCAAATAACGAATCCTGGTTTAGAAATATTAAATATTTAAATCTGCTGATTAACAAGAAGGGGTGCAATTTCGGAATGCTTACGTGTAATAATATAATTGTCTATTTGAGTCCTAATTCAAGACACATTTTTAAAAACTATGGATAGATCGTTAGAGCCAGTATCAATGACTCGGAATCAAAAATAATCTGGCTAAAGCCGATTTAAGAAATTCCGCAATACGCAAATTTCAGGAACAAAAGGGTTAAAAGACTCGTGTAAAATCAGTTCAAAATAATTTTTAACGAATAATAAATAAACAATAAATGAAAAGTTACACTCAGTTATAAATGATTCAGTGGGGAAGTAATCAAAGCGACCAAGAACCTGTAGGCCACAATCGCGAGTGCATAATAACAAAGATCGATATTTTATACAATGGGAAATATAGCAATCAGTGGTATGGACAGTGCGAACACCCGTAATTTTACTGTTATATTAGGCTATAATTATTGTCAAAAAATCGAGGTAAAAGACCCTTTAATTATTTTTTCTCCGTAAACCCGGCAACTCCACCAAAAACCCAATCATTCTTTAAGTTCCGGAAATTGAATTATGCAGAGCTAAAATAAAACGCGAATAACTTGTTACATAATTGGTCATGAATGTGTCAATGCGTAGAAAAATTTTCATCGAGAATAAATCCTATAAAAGAGCCGATTTTCTAAATTATGCGAAAAATAAGGTGTGTTCAAAATGTTTCGTTTTCAAGGGTTTATGACGTGTAAGACTGTCTTAAACTACGACTTTTAAATCTCTTCATTGTTTGAAAAACTTTGAACATTACGTAATAATCGTCAATAAAATCACCTCCAGACATTTTTAATGGCCTGATTCATTTTTTTTTTAAACAACTTATAGTACGTTTTTCTTTCATGTGAGCATAGCTAATAGCGCCCCTTAAAAGAAAACGAACTCTCTCAATTTTGTCTAAACGGATTAATAGTTAAGTGCCGTGCACGACTGGAATGGAGTATCATGGCAGAGACAAGATACCAAGACCAAGATATACCCGGTATTAATGCTCGCCATTAAACCGTTAATAAGACAGCCGGGCAATTGATTCTGAAATAGAGTCTGCATGATAATGAAAGAACTTTTTTACTACACCCCATAAAAACTTTCCCAAGCCAAAGATATTGGAGAGATTACTCCCATTTAGCAGCTACCCTGCAGAAACAGACGGTATTCAGAGAGGAAAGTTAAAAGTTTGAGGCATAAAGAACGTAGTGAAAAGTTGGCATTAAAATAACGCGTTTTATAATTACAAATAATAATGGTTGTTGACTTACTCACAGGCGGCCATATTGACTGACGCTTTCGTAGTAATTGGTTTTCTTACCTGTAACAGACAGAGAAATTCAGGTGAGAACACAGCGCAACACATAAGGAGAGAATAATAACACAATACAAAGTGAAATCAAGGATCAACATGGCGAACATTGCTAATAAACGCTAGCGTCGTAAGGAACATGGGAGAAGATTTTAATGCAATGGGTAGTCACAACAATTGTCATGAATTTAAGGAAGAGTTAAGTGACACAAATTATTAACACGAGGTTTACATTCACCTTTAAAATATTTTCCCTACGCACCTTGAGAAATTACCACAAATTACCTGTTAGGTGGTATGTACGAGTACGCCTACAAAAAGTGAGCAATTATTGGAAAATGTGCTTGATACTGCAATTCTTACATTCTTCATTAACATTTTGGTGCAAACCGCAACCGATAGGACAAAAGATAGACTTCCATCCAGATCTACACCTTGCGTTCTGAGGAAAAAACCTGGTTTCTCGCTTGGCCACGCTAATGGTTGTTGTCCACATTCGCCATACGGCCACTAGAGCGCTCTAGCGCTAGTGCACAACCTGAGCATTTATTATGGGTTTATCTCTCTGCCCGATGATAGTAACAGCTCAGAAACAGAAGCCGTTTATAGTTATGACGACGGAGTGTGGTCCTTGAAATAAATGTCAAGGTCTTGCTGTTAACGTTAAAGTAGTTGTTGTTATGTGTGTATCCGATGTCGTACGCCTACAATACCATGCATGTTTGTTGTGTATCTTAAGGATGTGATAAGTATTATAATTCTCATTGTGATCTTGGACATAGGGTTAATAACGTATCTCATGATCGGCGCAGTCTCCGCACTCGCGATCCTCTAACCATCTTGCTCTTGTCCTCGCAGGAAACGGAATAGTTTGGCGACGATCCGTGGGGCCCTCCGGTCGGCGCCACTAGACAGAGTCTCCTATTGGACGGCGACGACAATGACCATGACGTCAGCATGGCTCGCAACGGTGGCTCGCTAGTCCGCTACTCGCCGACCAACTGTAGCGACGAGATTTCGCCACCAGGTTCGCTGGTCGCGTCGAGCAGCAGTGAATGACGTCAGAAGGCGGCGCGAGGCGAGACGAGACGCGGGGAAGACGAGTGAGGAGAACCATCCCTCGTCGTGATACAGACGCGCGGACATGAGAAAAACAACCCCTAAACGAGAAGCACACTCACTTGAAGTGAAATTCCTAACGCGTACCGGCAAGCAGGAAGAATTCTAACCAGAATGATCGTGCACCCTAACTCCGAAGATTCCAGTGGATGCACTCCGGTAAACCACAAGAAACCTCCCCTCTAAACGCGAAACCCACCCCTAAATGAAAGATAATCCCAAAACGACCAATAGAGAGCCCCGGAGATATCAATCCCAAGTCCCAACGTCGCATAACCAGTGAAGGAGTACAAGTAAACAGCAAAAAAAAATTACCCCCACAACCTGAAAACTACCCCTACAACGTTAAACCCAGTCTTAAGATGCGATTGGCTGGAAGAGACAAATGTAAACCAAGAACTGGTGAACGCCCTTGCAAAGCAGCCCTTAAACATTAAACCTTACCATCTACGTGGAGATAAGTCCTTTAACTGGTGTTATCTTCTTTGAATTCCTCTTAATATCGCTTAAAAACCTCCCCTAAGAATGAGGTTCACGTCTTAATCTACCTTGTACGAATAGCAAACAAAGTCAACCCAATGAAAGCCATGGAAATAGGGGTAAATCTCTTCCTATATGAGTCAATTGTCCAGTAGAAACGCGTTGTTCGGAACTGTCACTTGCAAACCACCAAATCTAGTGTAAAACCTCTCCTAACCATAGGATAGTTGAAGGCAAGTCAATCACACTTTAGACAACATAACCCTAAAACATTCTTATCACGCCAAGTCAAGTGTGTAATACCAACCCCTAAACACGAAGAAAGAAGAAATCGACCCTTTTGTACATAAAAATTTCACCACGCACCAGATTAAAAATGGAATTACTAAGTCGAAACATGTGTTGAAACGAGACCACCGCCCATAACGTCTAAACTACCCCAGTCAACATGTAAACAACCCCCAATTGGACGATAAAAACTCTCATAATAATACATAATTGATTATACCAAACAAAATCTCTTCAGAGTTGGTTTTAAAGTATTATACCTATATTTAATCTCGTCCACAAAACAAATTCTGATGACAAATACAATTTAAATCCCCCAACGTATATTATGGATCCACCCGCAAAACGGATTACGTTAATACAAGCCCAGAAGCCTCCCTCATCTCTTCCACTCTTCGAGATTGAAAAGAATGGAACAAAATAAAACGCGGCGAATTTGTTTTGAAATTCGTTCGAAAAATGAAAAAGTCCACAGTGATTAAGGTAGGCAGTGAAGTGAATCGAAAGTGAGTGAAAAATAAGGTCCTCTAGAAGGCAGTGGATGAGATTTCCTACGTCATGAGATCTAGAGGAGTGATGTGAGAATCAGTGTAATTTTGTTTCGACCAATCCAAACCCCGACATTTCAAGACGTCATTATTGTGGAATTGTGCGGGAATATTCAAAATGTCCTTCAGTTACAAATTAACCCTTTCAAGCACATGAAGATCTGAAGTCCGGCGAGAATCGAAGCCCGTGACTCTACATGTATATTCCGTGACGTCACAGGCGACATTCCGACCCGACTCGCCATCCGAACACAACAAAGCAAGTACGACCTAGAATATTTCTATTCAAAGGGAAACAATCTGTCTTCACAAAAGAGAGAGAAGTTTATGTACAAAGTCAATTAATAGTTTTTAATTAATTTTGCTGAAGGTATTCACTGGATTGTAATTGGTTTTCATTTGAAATGAGACTGTTCAAGTTGTCTATCTCTATAATTAAAAGTGTATTGAAAAGGCTTTTATCCACCCTATTGCATGGGAGTGGAGTTAGATGGAGTGGCCTAGAGTTTTTAATCATTAGACAAAAACTATCAAGGTCACGCCTTGCATTCTTACGAGAGGAAACTAGACATCTATCTCGAAAGCCAGAGACGCTAAAGAAGTTGGATTTATTAGGACTTGCAATAAAGCTTGTCCACCGTGCTTTCTTCTATGTAAACATCTATTATTTAATAGCTAAGTCTTGCTTTCAATAAAGATCTTTTCGTGTTCATTCTGAGCAAAAGCTCAAAAAACAGCTTTTTTAAACTTGATTTTTACGATTCGGACTTTGTTAAAAAGCCCACAATTTGTGACTTTCATAAATAGTTTTTGGTATGTTAACAAAATATATTACAAATCTACGACTGAAGGCAGACCCTGTATGCTTTCCTGACTACTGTGCAACGTTCCTTATACATTGGATACTTCCAGGTTGAACAAAATAGCTAGTTACCAACTAACAACTTACAAAAAATAGTTTGAAGGAAACAAAAACGTTTCAACGGGAAATGAAACCCGATCAAAGTAGAGCCAATCTATATTCTTCGGTAAACTTTAATGCATGGAAGAAACGCAAACTCGGTCAGGCTACAGCCACTCCACAGTGAAGAGCCAATCTCCTCGGCTATGTCAACGTGTGTTGCTCACTCATGATAAAAGCAGGGTTCTAAATCAAATCATGGACGCTTGAGTTGTCTCATATTACCTGTACGAGCTTTGTCATCTAGTTAGAAAACAATATTGCTTTTCTATTGGTTATCATATCAATGTCACATTAATAAAAAGTAATATTTGATGAGAAGTTGATTGGAAACTTATTGGTGTATTTCATCGGCAAAAGTGGAGTTATCGTTGGGCTTATACCCATTGGAGAGAAATGGAAGTTTTGAGTGTTGTTATGTGGAGAGGTTTCAAGGGGAAGGAGAATGATATTGTGCAATCTTAGATAAAACGCCATAGAAAAGAATGGTTTAAGTTTATCTAGGGGAGAGGTGTAAAACTATTGTTTTATCTATGAGATCAAAACCAAATAACGCGGGAGTTATGTAATCAAAGAAGAGAAACTAGATAACATTTCCATCGTGGCACATTTATAAATGTAGATAAGTTAACAAGAAGGTTTGATTATTTATGGAGAAATTATATCATATGGGTTACGAGTCTAAAAGATCGCATACAAAATAATTAGTTTGAAATGTGATACCGTGGATATAGAAATACTTCAATTATATTTTATTTTTATTTATTCAGAAGAGTTTCAAATACAGCAAAAAGACAATTTTAGATTGAAACGTATAACACGTAATAACATACACAATACACAAATTACAACAGAAACAAAATAACACATTACAGTGACTGCAAAGCGACTTTTATGTCTTTTTTTAAATGCACGGAGAAAAATGTCAAGATGATACATGTTGGGAGATATGTTGTTGAAGATAGATGGAAGACGTGAGATTGTTGATGAGTTATTGAGTCTAGAAGTAAAGCAGGGTTAATGTGGGTGATGGCTCCCGTGTAGTCGAGAGCTTACTAGACCATGTGCGAAGGTTCCTCTTGCTTGATGCACGCTCCCACTTTCGAACACTCGTTCCCTCCCATTATCTCACTGGACATAACACACGCGGGCATTCGCGCTACAACGATCTAAGTTCTACGCTAACGCTCTGAGTACGTTCATAAAGCACAAGACAACACGGCGAACCAGACTTGTAGCTCGATGATCTGCTTTGCATACAACCGAGCAGAGTTTTATTACTAATGAACTTATTTTCATTCGTAATAAGATATTACACTCACTTATCAAGGACGTCATAAAGTGATAATAAATATAAAATAAAAAATACATTTCGTTATAAGAGTATACCCACTCAGTCATACAATTGATTTTCAGTTGGGACAAGCCAAAACAAACAGCTGTAACGATGCCGACCGGCAAACGCCCGAAATAGTCTTGCGTATATCGGTGGAGCTACCACTAACTGTTAACTAATAAATTAACGTGGTTTCCCATCCAGAGAATACAATGAACGTCTACTGAAAACAGGTCACATTATTCCAAGTTATTATTTTTTGAATTAAATGTACATCGCAGTCCTTAATTATATCATAATGAAGTCAAATTCACCGTATTCTGTAACAAACAAATGCTTTAAATAGTAAAAGTTATATGCGTTTGGTGGAGGTGCCGGGTAGAGCGAGAAAAGTTTTAGCTCCATAAGAATAACATTGTTGGTGGAGGCGCCGGGTCCTCACTTGAAGATATTTCTACTTTATATCCAATTTAATTACGGAGAGAGGTAATATTGCTGTGGTATTTTTTTTAGCACAAGTGACGGTGAATTTATTAAGTGTGTTTCAAATATGTAGTTCAATGTTCTCAGTCAGTGTTAGCAACAAATCGCATCTCAGTACTAGTACTTGCTCTCACAATTTTTTGTATTGTTGATTAAAACTAGGAAAACGCCAAGGTCGTTGTTAGACGAGTGAGTGAGCCATGTGACAAATCAAGAGTTGCATGTTCTTTATAAAAAGATCATAATGCTTTGTTCTTTCAAGTGGATGTACAGTACACGCATGCAACATCCCCACCAATGGGGTCCAAGGGTATCCTACCATTGTCTTGCGCCCCAATCCTTATTTATTTATTTTACGTCTATCTATCGTTAGTAAAAACTGATTAAAATTTTTTGTATTTTCACTTTACACACCTAACTAACTTGCCCACGCGAACGTGCGGATATACTCAGAAATGGTCTACCGAAGCTGAAAAACGACGACGTCCTTAAACAATCCCGGTATTTGTTACTAATATATTTACACTTGGGTACCACTTCCAGGCCGATCAATACATTTAAACTTTAACCATAAGTCACACAACGTTTTTTGAAAATTCATTTACAAATAAAGATTTTTTTATGTATAATCTGTAGGAATTTATAATTGCTTTCCACCAAAAAGCTCAATGAGGGGTAATTGCACTTAATGGTGGATGATACGAACTTTTCAAATTAATATATAATAGTACCTTATGGAGGTATTGCTACATTAATTTCAAATAGTTAAAACTAATTTTTGGATGAAGTGTAAAGCTAGGGTTAGCGAAGATAAGCATTGCGAGAATGTTATTCTTTCCACAAACAACTGGAGAAAAATCGGGGTGTTTTTTTTTTTTTTGCTTTCTGTATATTTTAGTGTGTTGAGCACGATTCGGCTAACGATATCCCGATTGCGTATGAAATTTCATGGGGCCTTGAAATCTCTGACTTAGAATGCCACGTTTTTTTAGCGTAACGTCGAAGATCACTTTCTCATAAAACGCAATTTTACGATTTTCGATTTTTAAAACTTCTTCGATCTTAACCCTATCATGCTTAAATCGTTGTAATGATTAATTTCACAGAACCTTAATTTTTCATGAATTAAGATATTCTGCGAAATTGAGCGTAATCGAATAATATTCCTCATGAATCGAAATTTTAGGGTTTTTTTCATTTAAAAATTCGTGACTTAATTAAACTACAGCTTTCCTGTGACATCATATTTTTCACAGAACTTCAATACATATTAGATATTCGTGTTAAATTTGAGCGCAATCTAATTTTTATTCTATGAAAATTGAATTTTACGATTTTTTTTTTGCCATTAATTTTCATTAATTAAAAACTTAAGTATTTTTTTATTTAATTTACTTAATTAAAAAATTCTTGCCCAATTATGAATTTTTTCCAGGAACAACAAAATCCGCGTTAACCCATGGCAGCATGCCCAATTACGCTTCCTATCCAACAACGCAGGGACATTAAGCGTTTTCTAGTATATAAAATATTTACTATTTAGTTTTATTACAAAATACATGTTTACCGACTTAGCGTAAAAATACCTAAAACACTAAAACAAAAAACGTATCTCTAACCCTAGCCCGTAACCTCGAACCCTGTGTTAGCCCCAACCAACAAACAGTCAGCAAAGGGTTACAATGTAGGTTTGTTTGATTCTTTCTTTCTGTAACCTTGGACATTAACCACTCTAGGAATTAACAGGAATTCGATTTTTAACTCTATCCTCTCACCCCAACTCCGCTTAACCCATAGTTTAAAATGTACATCAATCCAGCCCTAGGCGACTAACTACTAACTAGGTTCTTAGGGTTCAGGGTAATGTCCAGTGGCTCAACTGAAGAAAACTTCGAGAAAATTTTCAATCATGATTGCCGGTGGCGGGATTTGAACCCCTGACCTCCCGAATCAGAGTATCGCGCTTAACACGTGAGCCACCTCTATCGTGGACGTATAGGAGTAGACATCGGTCTGGGTATCGTTCCCAATGTCCTTGAACCTTACGATAGGCGAGACATTTTACTACCACTTCTTTGATTGTAGCGAGGTTGCTTTTAATTTCAAATCAGTTTCGCCGCTGGTCGGTCTGTGTTGAGACGAGAGAAACGATGGCCGAGTCGAGATTAATGTTATAGGGTGATGAGTTCAAACCTTCCACACTCAATTCTAAGGTGAACTCAATACAGGGACGGCCATAAAAACAGCGAAACCTTGAACATAAAATTTAATTTAACGTTCGAGGTAGGCATGGTCACGACTCGCCTTTGAATTGTCGCAACCATACCAACAATATTAAAACCACACGAGATAACCTAATTTTAGTCATATTTAACAAAAAGCTAAGTTTTGTTAGAACTATCCTCCATGAAAAGTATTGAAATATTACAATCAGGAGTTTTTTTAAACAAAAGAATAAATTAAACATCCCACTGATCAAAATGTTCATATTTTTCTTGGAGACAACAGTTCAAACGAAACAACATGTTAAGTCACACTTAAAATTTTGCGGCGCGTTCATAAAATACTAAAATTAAGTAATTGTGCGTGGATTTTATATCAGCTGTAGTCCTTACTCTAAACAGCCCTAAATGAAACAAATCTCAACTTATTTCATAATTTTGTAACTCATAAACCAACATTCTGTTAGGTATTGATAATGAGTGGTGGATTTATCTGTTTTCTGCTTCAAACCCCCCGGAAGAGTAATACCTTGTGCAAACGACAGAGACAAAATGTCTATATCTTCGTGTGAGTAAGTTATGTGGCTCGTATGATCCACAACGTATTACTATTCAGTGTCGCGACTGCTGTAATCATCATATGTCAGGGGGTGAAGCACTCGGTTGGAAAGTTGGATGCACCGGCGAGGTGAGATACGGGGTGGGGGGGGGGGGGGGAGTGACGTGAGTTGCATCACGGGAAGGAAGTCGTACAGTCGGTGCAGCATGCCGGAAAGTTCTGCTATACCTTCTAAGATTCTTACTTTAAGATGGCACTAAAGTATTTAGTTGTATCTATATCAAGCTAGATATGACAGAACCGTTGCCTGTTTTACTATAGTGTACTTGTTTGTCTAGTTACAATCAGTTTAAGGACTTAAGTTTGAATTTAAATAAGCAGTAATCCTTAAAACAGGCTAAGATGATTGACGATTGTTGTTGCTTAACGTTTATATTATTTCACAATTACTATTCGAGACGAGTGGTGATAGATGTGGGTGAAAGATAATTACAAAACATCCATGTCTTATGCGGGATTCGAACCCACGTACTGGAAGAGTTATTCGGGCCAGCACCCTAATCGTTTGTGCCATCGCGGACAGCTTTATTATCTGTCTCAAAGTATTCCCTTGTCTAAACACTTGGAAAACCACAATATAGAATAACGCTTACAAATAAACCCAGCTCTGTGCATTCTATCACAGAAAACACATAATGAATGTACTATCATCGAGCATAGCACAAAGTTGAAATATTCATAGCCCGGCACCTCCACCAAATATATATACGCAATGCTTATTATTTGATTTTTGAATTCTTGTTCCGACGATTGGCTTCGCTCCCTCATTTGAGTACTCCCGTACCCGTGTTAGTTTAATAACACCATAACTTTCTCAAACTGTACGTGTCGAGTTATGGTACTATGTGAATACAGAGTTAAATGAATAGCAATACAACCCCTTGAGACGTACACGTTGTGGTAGGGAAACCTTGAAAAACAGACTTCTAAAGCTCGGAATAAAAATATTGCAATTCAAAACTCTCGACAGTTTTATTAACGGTTCTTTCAGCTAAACACTATTTCAAGCTCACTTTCCTCAATGACGGCCGATCGTTTGATAAAGCATAGAACGCGAGCTCATGAAAACTTCATGATATTCCCGGTAGATCGAAGCCTTTTAACGCAGTCCTCAGACTGAGTGATTGGCTTGTCAGGAACACACCACGCTTTAGAATCCTAACTTAACTGAATTATCATCATGAAGAGTTGCTCTCCACAAACTAAGCATTCAACGCACTCAACCATTGACGATATTCACTGATGTTGAAGAACAGCGAGGGGTCTTGACGCAGGTGTATTACACAATCATGTATGTAAACACGATGTTGCCGTATTATCAGACACAAATTAATTCCATCTAGTATTCTAGATTTGTCCTCCTACAAATCACCACTATCGGAACCATGTACTCAACACAATGATATAACACGATTTAACCTAATCCCACGACTACATTCGTAAATTCAATTATCTGGTCGTCTAGTCGCCCAATAATTATTTCTCTATGGTTGTCACATCCGTCACATTTCAACCACGTCAAGGTTTTAGCACTAAGTTGTGATAAAGATCGAGTAAGTTGTCTTAAACAGTAATAATATTACGTTTGCGTTTGACACAAATCATGCAAAAGAAGAGGCGCACCCCCTAAAATTCGCGAACTACATCACTTGTCGTGGAAGTAGTCAAACACTAACTGTGACGTAGAACACGCAGAAGTAAGAGAAACAATATGTATTAGTATATTGTTATTAGTAGTAGTTTTAGGGCGCTTTAAAAGCGAAAATCATTCACGCCTCAAAGATCTATTAGTGTCTTTAAATACGGTTAAATAACTATTTAAATATTACAACGTAGACATTGTGTCTGCATCATGTAAGAGATTCTTTTAGTTCCTTTGTAAATCAGTTTACTGAACGATGGAACGTTTAAAAAAATAAGCAAAAAATTAACATTGTGAAAGTAGAGAGTATATGCAAAAATTGTAAGTAGGTCATTTGGTGTCTATGAACAACAGTCGGTACACATGTAAATAAATAACATTTTTGTAGGATTCCCGCTGTAGGGTAAACACATCAGATTTAACCGGTGTAGGGTATACACATCAGACCTCTTCAGGCGACTAATAGATATGTTGTGATAGGACAATAATTGTGAAGGGGTGTCCGAGGGTTTTTTTAAGAGGACTCAATCCCTTACATTCGCATTAACGACTGAGGAAAACCTCTGAAAAAACTTTAGTCAGAATTGCCGGTCTCGACGGGATTCGAACCCGGGGCCTCCCGAATCAGAGTCGCGCGCCAACACTAACTACATGTTAGGACTTGGATAAGTCAACATCACGAGGGGCAAGACTTTAACAGCGGTGTAGACAGTGTACACTCAGTACACTACCAGGGTGTACAGAGGTAGGGGCATTGAACGCAAAGCTGTTGTGTCAATTGAGAAGACAAACATGTGGGGTATAGTATAGAAGCAAACAAACATTATTTCAACTAGTTTGAAAATCGCTGTGTACATACAACAGTATCCATGTTTGAGACCCGGGAAATGCACAAGGGTGACGAAGTTTTAAGAATAACTCGAGTCTAAATTCAGGAGATGATCTATTTCATGTGGAAAGTTCAGTATGACGGTTTAAACATACACTTTGCAAGCAAACTAGGAGTAAATTGGATTGGCTCACACAAAGTATCAGTGCTTTTAATCATGCAAGCGAATTTAAACTGCAAACGGTTCCATATAACAGCTTATTAAAATTTATTTTATTTTAGATCCATACAGGATTTACGTATCAACGTATAAAAATAAAAAGACTGATCAATTGACGACACAGACAGGACATATGTTATAACATCCGAATGATCGTGATAAATTTAACCTTAAAAAAACGGTTACTGGGATAGAAATAGAAATATAAAACCAGCTACAATTGACTTGATTAACCTAAATTGATTGCTTGATCGTGGTGTGAGCTTGGAGAAAAAGCGAAAGAGATATAGAAGGGGTATAAGGCGATTAAAAGAGAGAGACAAATATTCAAACCAACGTGTAATGAACTATCTGGCATAATAATATGGTGTTACATTTGAAAGAATGGAAGTGATGATCGTGATTGACCTCTTGCGTATACTTGTCACCACGTGTAGGCGCCAACAAGAACGATCTTTGTAGTAAAACATCGTCTGGAGCAAACACATAAACTGAAATAAACTTACAGAGAGTCTATGCTTTGGAGTAAAACAGTTTGTCACAACAGAAAGGCGAAGAAAGAAAAGAATCTGCGACAGCTCGCTTACAAGACCCCGCCCATCTCAATCTCTTGTTCCATCAGCGGAATTGCGAATTCATCCGAGGGAAATGCGGAGACTAATTTAGTTTTAGCCTCATGTTAGTAAGACCTTCCACTCTCGTTACCCTAGGCTAGACTCTTTTATTAGGCTCTGTCAAGACTTAACCGTTCCATCATAACTAAGTTATTCATTAGTTAATCTCAAAATTATTCCTTTGATGTGAAATCAAATCGCAATAGTGAATTAAAAGTTCTCTTTAATTTGTAACTTTTTGTTTTCTTTGTTTATTTATGTATTTGATAGTAACGTTATATATCTCGAAATGATTCTTTAAAGAGCATGAGTAGTGTGATAGAGGATAGGGTAAATATAATTATCATTCATTTTCATAAGAATAAAACATGAGACAAGATATTAAGGCGCACGGATGAAAGTTATCCTCAACTAGACGGTTTTGCACCGCCTAATCTAGGCGATCAACTTTAAGTGCGTAATGAAAGTAAATGGTTCTATTTTTCATCCTCAAGAAAATATAGAGTCAAAGTTCGCAAAAAGAAAAGAATAATTTATACAACTGCTCCACACGATTTCGCTCAAAGTCAGACACATAAAGGTTGAATAGAGAAGCTCTAGGAAGGCAAGAAATGCTCGGGCCTAATCTAAAGAGTAGTCTAGAGTAGCGGCCATGAATGCAAAGCGACAGTTTCCTTCTTTGCCGGCATCAATCACGTGCGGATCGTGAGGAGCGAGGTCTGCGTTGTAGCGTTTCAAAGACACGTGGTTTGATTGAGTGAGAGAGAACCTAGTCACACAGGCAGCGTGCGTTTATATCCGTGAATTGTGATTAATAATTACACTACGCTATCTAGATATTATTGTCATAAGTAGAGATGTTTTGTGTTAAAAATGTTTTTCAAAGTTTGAATATTCGCGCTTTGAAAATACAAATTCCCGATTTTTCGTTATTTACCAAAAAAAACTATTTGATAATGCAAAATAAAAAAAATTATGCTAGTTTTAAATTATCAGTATCACAAATTCCAGGACAAATGATGAATTTAAAAGAAAAACAAGCACATGAGAGTGAGGATCAGTTTTGATTTTACGCTTAATTTCAAATTTCAGTTTTCAAAGTTTTCTGACAGTTTTTACGAGGATTAATTTCGACTACCAGGCACCTCCACCATAATTACGAAATTATGCATTTTTTGTGTAAAGTCGAATTTTGATATGAAGTATTTTGAGCTTACTCGCGTACAAACGATTAATACGATATCACAATCGCGTTTTATGACCCGGCACCTCCACCATATGTACCAGCCAGGAATAATTTAATTTCGACTACCTACCCGGCACCTCCACCAAAACTTAAAAAAAATTGTTTGATATTGTGATTTCGCGTTATTTCGACACTAGTTCGCGTTACTAAAATATCGAAAAATTCGCGATTTGAAACTTGGTCATTCAATACAAAAGTGATTTGTGAAACGAATTTGAAGGGATATTGAACAACAAATCGCGAATCGTTCAAAATTTGACACTTTTATGACCAAGTTACAAACTTATAAAACTACTTTGGAAAAAATACTAATGCTAATCCCTCTAGACTAAATACGTTTATCAACCTAAAATTATCAGCAATGGTCGATCCTTGATATGATCTCGTTGAACTTCAACACAATTTTATACTGATGTCAGAACTTGTCCATTGAAGATATAGCCACTTAAGAACGCGAATGTTTAGCAAACCATTTTCACATAGTCTCACAACCATGGTATCATGAATAAAGACAGGAATAGGAGGGTAGGTATAAAGTTGGCCTAATCCTAACAATAAAGACGTGTTACTCTACAACTTAAACATTTACGTGTAGTCATGGAATACATCGCAGAATAAAAGTTTACTAACTCGATAAATCATGGTCAGATGATCTAAAGTTAAACAAGGTGGTAGTATTATGAAACTGTTTAAGTAAAGAGCTTATGAATTTCTTGATAATGGATGTATAGACTACAAATAAAACATATGAAAGAAAGAAGTGTCAAAGAAAGATAATATATTACAGTGGTTAAACTCTACAATTAAACATTATACGGTGGAGGGGATAATTACCAGGAGCAAAAACTCGTTGCAGATCGCAGATGTTAATTCCATCTGGATTTATCATATTAAGATTAAAACAAATTATTTAATACACTTAAAAGACGGTCTAGACTTGCGAGCAGTGTCCGGGTGCGGTATGCAAATCGCTGGGGTCTGAGAGTCATGAATACGAGCAGGGGTAAAGTTCGCTCGCAGGGTTGCAAACCTAACGAGACGGTAGAAGTCACAGCCAATAAAATCGCAACACCTGAGACCCAGACGCGGGAATCACAAAACTTCCGCTCTACTGGGTTCAACATCACAGCCAGACTTCGAAACTGTGAAACAGAAATCAGGTGACGAAATCAAACGCACAGCTGTCGCCTCTCTCTCTCTCTCTCTCTCTTCACTTTATACACGGGCTCTGTATAGCATGCCTGTACGCCAATAAATATGAAATACCCCTCTCCGCCGTAAGCCATTACACAATCCAAGCTTACAGATTTACAGTTACAATACAACACATAGAATTCAACTAAATTTAATTTAATCCGAATAGATTTATTTCAATTCACTTATTCAATTGCTTATAATTTCAATGTGGAGGGCTTAATCATTGATATGTTCTTGTATATACGAGTTGGTTATATAATTATTTTGACAAATTAAAAAACCATCGATTATTTTGTGGGCAATTTATTAATCCAAATTTGGTCTTGTAGTGCTTTGCAAATATTTTTTTATAACTTAAAATGATATACTATAAATTAATTAATAATTCACTATTTTGTGTATGACATGTAAGACACTATATCACCGATACTTTCAATGCACACTGTAAACCAGTGAGTGAAGAATCTGATTTTTTCGAAGTTAAAATTAGATTGAATACAGTTCGTTTAGCTAAGAAGGGGAAACTTCAATGTTGACTCGCCTATCTCGGATCGTATCGATACGGCGCCGTCAAGAAGCCCTGTGGGCCACAAGTTGCACCAAAAGCCGGGCCGAGTGAGCCAAATGTCACCCTGCAGTATAGTCACGAAAGTGCATATTTTATCTATACGACTTTCTCATGTGCACGATAAGCATTTAGTGGTGTGAAACTGTGCATACCTCTTAATCTTTAACACATTACAAACAGGGATCATTGAAATAACTTTTTGATTTCGCTGTAAACAATAACTCCTAAAGTTTGCGTTTTCTGATTTCTTAATCAAATCTAAAGTTATATATAGTTACGTCGTTTTACTGTTTACCTTAATCGTTTTTAGAAAATATGATTACGAAACGCTTCGAACGAGGTTCAATAGATCTGCTAGCGGAGTTTCGGTGAACTAAGTTTCGTACATATGCATAGTCGGCCGGTTGAACAAAAAGGATTTACCTAAATATGCTTAGCAGTTTATTCAACTAATAGTTAATTTTAAATAAGAAATGATTCCGTAATTGTAGAAAATAGTTGTCAGAGAAATGACAATGAGGTATGACAGGGAAGGGATTAATGAATGAACGCAACATGGAGGAAGGGTTGTACTGGTGGACTAGATATATCTGACACTACAAGTTGTACAGGAGCCTAAAGAAGGTAAGCACAGCTAAATAGAAGAGGAATGCGAGGGTTAAGTTAGGAAATGTCGTAATTTATTGCAAATAAAATCGATGAAAAAATGATTAAATATGAACGGTTATGAAATACACGGATGCTGCCGGGCTTGTTGGATGAGGGTTGGGTGGATCATGGCGCGTGAGGGGGGGGGGGAGGGGGGGGATGTTTCACACGAGACTCTTGAAATTGAAAAAATTTACGACTGTAGAACGATCATTTTTTCTTCGCGCGTTCGTCGAGATTCGAACTCGAAACGGAAGGTTTGAAGAGAGATTATCGAATACACTCAACTGTAGTCTCGGCTCGCTGGTTTTAATTCGGGTTATCTATCTATGCGTCGGGTCGGAGGACTCACCCGAAACAGTACTAGACGGGACGAGGCGAGGCTACTGCTCATTGGTGCGATGTGAGCGGTGACATTGAAAGATAATGGGGGGGGGGGGGGCTACCGGAGAAAACAAATCATTTTTACAGATTCCCATAAGTGACTAATAACATCATGTCTGCATACGAGTAGCGTGTGATTCGCTCATTCGAATCCAATTACCGGTAATCCTGACTGAAAGTTTTCCTTAGTAGATTATGCGAATGAAAGGTACTGAGTCCTTAAAACAGCCCTCGGACGTTCCCTTCACGATTACCAAACACTAATAATCTAGTTAGTCAACTGAAGAGGGTCACACCGGGTAAAGAAGATATGTCAACCCTACAGCGGGCAAAGTTTTATTTAGTATTATTAGAAAATGTTATTTGGAAATATGATGAACGGCACAAAACTTACCAGATAGTTAAAATTCGAATTCAAATTTAATCACTTCTTCAATTCGAAGTTGGCAAATAGTAGTCCATAATCAACAATTTTAATCGAAACATCTATATCAGGCCTAAACGATTTTTGTATAGAACGTAATCCCACACAAAAATTAATACGACATTAGTTTAAAGGTAGACCACTTGCAAAACGAAATTAGTTACGCAATCAGCTTTATGCTCTAAGGAGGTAGCGCAAGAGTTTTTTATGCTTGTCACCGAAGAAAATATTATAACTTTTGAGTATTTTATTAGGTTGTCACTGTCGATCACCAAGTTGCTGTTTGGGTTAGTAAAATTATTATTGTCCCTGGTTTCATTGCAATGGCGGGAGTATGACAAGTGGACTCCGTGAGGAAGCCGTCTCCTCTACCCCGGTGAAGATATCGACAGCAAAGTGTTTGTTTACAGCCAACCCATGGCGACAACGAGCGGTGTACTGAAATACAAACATTCAGAGAGTTGATCGGATAAGGAAATGTAGCAGTTTTATCGCCTTCCTCGCGAATATTGGACGTAAAACCGAACCCTTTCGATCACATCTAGTCACGAGTTACAGAAAGACAATAGCCCAGAGCGATGTTACGAAGTGGATGCCGAGTTGTATTATGTCTGACACACTTTATTTATAGCGATGCATTGTGAGGATTGAAAATGAAGGTTTCACTCAACCGACTGATTTCATAACACTATTGACTACCCCATATAGATATTTTGTTGCCAAAACTAAAAAATTACGAAATCACATTTTAGTTTGTGGGATTAAATAATGTGGTTTGGAAACAGAACCATTCTTAATTCGTAAGGGCAGCAGTCAGTTATCATCTGGTATTTACATTTTGATACACATCACATATTTAAAGGACAATCCATACGACAGGTAGTAGAAACTACCCTTGAGGAACACCCAGTAACACGATTTTTTCAACATTGGAAATAAAACCGCCGGAAATCAAGCAAATTCGAAATCCTTTTGTTCTGTTTGAGTTATCATTTGATATTTTAATTTTGATACGTTACACGTATTTGAGAGACAATTCATACGGCAGGTAGTAGAAACAACCCTTGAGGAACACCCAGTAACACGATTTTGTCAACACTGCAACAAAAACCGCCGGAAATCAAGCATATTCGATAGCCTGATGTTTGAGTTATCATCTGGTGTTTACATTTTGATACGCATCATGTATTTAAAGGATTATTCATACGGCAGGTAGTAGAAACAACCCTTGAGGAACACCCAGTAACACGATTTTTTCAACATTGGAAATAAAACCGCCGGAAATCAAGCATATTCGATATCCTTCTGTTCTGTTTGAGTTATCATCTGACATTTACATTCGCCCGCGCGGAACGTGTTCGATATACGCCTCCAAGTGATGGACGATCAACACACGGGCGGCGGTGTGTTTTGCATATCTAGGCGGCGGATCTCGTGACAATGCTTTGGATGGGTTCGTTCCAAGATCTTTGACATTCGAGAGAGACTGAACCGTGAAAATACCTCGTTTATCCAATGAAATAATCCTCGTCTCGTTCTATTTATAACCCGGAGAAGAAGAAGCGTTGTTAATTAATTAATCAAGTTTTGTAATTAGTACACTTTGAAACTCTTTAGAATTTTTTTCGGCGGTGAAGCTCATCTAATAAAGAATATTCGTTTTTATTCTGGTTTGTCGTGGCGAGATTGAACATGACTTACAAGCGAGACCACAATAATATTTAAATACGATTCTTCTATTAAATATTTTTATCCCAACCTCGACTAACTGGAGTTAAAACTTGGCTCAACAAATCTCCATAATAAAGTTGTTTAGGTAATTCAGCTAACTAAAGCTAAACAAAACCAAAGGAGAAGACAATACGGTACAGCGTAGAAGCATGTTGTGTTAAAATATCGCAGGGTATGTAAATGTGTAGGTATAAATAGAAACACCGAGGAGCCAATTAGTAGACAATCGGTTCGAGTAAGAATGTCGCTGGGGAGACGAGGGGGGAATATTCATATGACAAAACGAGACTGAAGAGTGAAAATAAAATGAACAAGACTGCGTTAGTTTTAGAAATGAGGATATGAATGTTCTTTAGTCTGTTTTGTACCTGTAGCTAACAATACCGAGACAATATTTACATTGAATTTTTCATCAATTCTTGTAATTCAATTTAAAGTGTAACTGGGTTGTGGATTGTGTTGTCAGCCCGAGAGGGGAAGAGACACAAAGAGTTGGAAGGGGGAGAGAAAGTGAAATGTACTTTTGGTGGAGGTGCCGGGTCCGCCTTGTTTATTGGACAACGACTCGCGTCAGAACAGCGAGGGTAAGCGAGAAGACTGCGCAGTGATTCGTGGAGGAGAACGAGGTAGATAAAGAGAGAGAGAGAGAGAGTTTATTTTGATTAAGGGCGCCTCAACCGTAAGGCCATTATACGCCACTCCAGCACAAAATTTAAAAAAATCCATTACTATTATTTAACGAAAAGAAAATAAATACATTTATTGAATAAAGTAAACTTCCATTTAGGTTAACAAGCTAGTCAATTACGGCAAAGGAAGATTAAGGATAGACCCAACATCATGTTATTTTCTCGAGTAAACTATAAATAACAGGGCATTTGGATAGATCCAAAAAAAGAACAATACACTTCAGAAGACCTTAAATCTTGATGACAAGTTGATGAAATTAAACCTACAACTATGTGTGTAAGTTCGCCCCGATCTAGGACCGTGCCGACACGTTGCCTACCCCTGTGGGAATGCCAAGACATGTCAACCCTCATCGGGACGAACGAGTGAGCCGGCTAAACAAATGCGCCCCTGGCGGAGCCTAACGAACTAAACGAATCAGGCAACTTTCCTCGCCGTCCCAGGGGTGGAGAGAGTTGGAAGTTGTGTCCGCGAGAGAGGGGGGGGGGAGACTTATCTTAGACGCAGATGTGAGCTACAAGCTACAGCCGCGGCCACGTTCGCATTACACGTGTTGACTATAGCTCCAAGATCGAAATGTCCTCAGTAACAAACTTGCACGAGATGTTTACGAGGTAAACGTTTTATTATTACTGTGAACTGAAACCACCGAAGAAATCGACGAACATTTATTACAGCGCTAACAAGTTGAGAGGAATACAATGTGACACATTCATTTCATTTTATTTCATTTCATTTCTAAAATAGTCGCTTGTGATAAACGGAAAAATTTATTAAATTTAAAAATGCAAGCAAATTTATAACATTAATGGCATAAACATGTATTTTTAAAACTTTTTTTTATTTTTTTATTTTTTTAAAACTCAATAAAATATGTTTTGAAAGTCATTAAATAACACACACAAAGTCCATGATATATCTTCCTATTAACGTCCTATTTTTTTTTTAACAAAGCGTAGAAATTGTCTATTCGCAAGATCCAAAATACATATTTTGTGAACTTCCTTTGCATAATACACACTCTTCACCGATCTGCCGAGTAAGAGAATTGTTAACAGGAACTATAGTCGCTCCCCTGAGATATGCCTAAACAAGACCGTACAGACCACGCATTTGTGTAGGTACAACTGAAACGTTCCACCTGTTTCTTCCAGCTATAAAATAAAACTAGCCGCCTTCTATTGTGGGTACTTGCCCCTGCCTGCGGTGTAATACGCACAGAACACAATATAGTTGGCTATAAAATCTACATTCAAAGTATTGCGGGTTTTCAGGGGCTGACTGGAGTGAGGCCTAGTTGTTCTTCCTAGGGATGTATAAAATACTCGCTCACACACAAGACGCAACTAATCGAGACAAACAGACACTTACGGAGCTTCCTGCGATAACCCATGCCCATGTTTCGTACGGAAACTTGATACATTGATTGAACAATTGAATGTTATGTTGTTCTGCTAAGCTAAATCAGAAAGTTGATAAATAAATTTATAACTATGCAATTTTGGCCGTTAATTAAAAGTTGATTGTGTGAAGGTGCTAAAGGTAGCGTAAAGTATGTCAGCACTGTGAGACAAAATTACGAAACAAAATTATTTTGAACGTTAAAAGAAGTAACCGAAATTACATTTAAAAATATTTAACACGATTTATTTCCATTTTAAAAGTGTAAATAGTTGGATTACAAAAAAGAACGCCAATTGCGTTGGCTACAAAATTATCACTGATCGAACTGTGGAACATGAACTGAAATATGTATGTTAATACCCCTTATAAAAATGAACTCCAGTAGAAAGAAGCGTATGCATTAAAAACGGTTTATCAGAGTGTGGTCCACACTTTCTGTTCGTCGGCTAACGGTTTAGACCTCGTCGGTCTACATCAGAGTAGATCTCTCCTGGGGGTCTATAAGATAAACTCGGCCACGCATCAAGTCCTGGAGAATAAAACAGCGACGGTCGGACTAGTGTGTCCTGTGGGGCGAGTGTTGCCTGGAGAGGACGCGTAATACTCTCACACTCCCGGGACCCTCACGGCATTGAGGAGACGGTGACGGACTCTGTGTCTCTGCCGCTCACGACACAAATAGACACACACGAGCAGAACGTATGAAACACGTCTAAAACATAAATGTAATTGAGCGAGCGTAGCGAGAGCCTCCACTTGACTCTTTTGGCTCGAATGTCTGTTTTTTTTCCTGTTACTGCTTCGGTACAGGTCGCATCGTTTCTCTGATCGACCTGAAATTTTGCACACATGCGGGTTGCTGTATAGTTTTTGAACAAAATCCAATCGTTGGTTATATAAAAAAAAATGTTCCGATCGTTATGAAATTTTGCAGGGTCAATAAGTACAACATTCTCTCCAATTTTACAAATTTTCAGCTGAATCGGTCAAGACCTTAAAGACTTATTGGTATGTAACATTATGGGAATGTCGTACTCAGGTCGTGTTGCACGTACCGGTGCTCGTTCAACAACGCGACGGGACTTTAGCGTTTTCCTAGTATTTATTACGAGATGTGGAAAATGTTTACATCTTAAGATCAAAGGGAATAGAAACGTCTACAGCGGAGTGCTACATTACGTACATAGGTGTTGCTACGTGATAAATCAGTAATACTACAGATATTGCATACTGACAAAGAATATCGATATTTCTCATGTGCGAAGTGATCCTCTCCTAGCTTCTACGAGCAACAAATGATGAAAGAGCCGCTATTTGAAGTTGAGCAAACCCCGCGTGAGGACGTCAGGGCGTCTTCAGGTGTGAGAACAACCCGTCCTCGAGGAGGGATAGAACCTCGTCGCTCGACGATCAACAATTCATTGGAGTCGAGGGGCATCAATAAACATCTTACCTCGCTCACTGTAACCGCGGCGTGTCCGTTTATAGCGGTGTGAGACGTCACCTGGGGTGGGGTTTACCTGCTACAAGTTCTGTTGCCCTGATCCACACCTCGGAGCAAGAACAAAATAATTCACAAGTGAACGACCCTTCCCCGTCTGGGCCCGGGGTGGAATTAGGCCCAGAGCATGGCTCTGCTGATCGTGAAAGGCGAGGAAAGAGGCAATGTTCATCTCGCAAACATCTGCTAGAAAGTAGAAACTCATCGAAACTAGAGGCGAGCTCTGGCAGTCGTCGTCGTCGGGGACTTCTCCCCCTTCCATTGACGACTTGCCCGACGACGACGAAAATGACCACGAACATGACAAAGACGATAACGACTACGACGTTCCTCCCCCTACCAGTGGCTGGTTCTGGACGAATCTCTCCTCCCTACATCCCCTATGCAAGTGCAGCGCATTACTACCTTACGGTTGAAGCACCCTTGAACCAAATAAATCTTGTCCCCTCCAGACACTGCAGTCATATTCGCACACGTACTCCCCACTTCTACGACACTCAAGCACATAAAGTCACAAGTCTTGTCCCTCGTCTATATTCTTCTTTCATGACTTGTGTCCAATCATTTATCCAACTCCGTGTACGGTTTACACCTCTACTGCGTCCTATATCAGACAAGTGGCTGCTACTGTCAGCTAGTACAGATGGAAATGTATAAAAATATACTATGTCCGAACAAACACAATACACTTATATAAAGTGGGAAATATTGTACTTGTTCAGGCGATAGGCCATGTATTTGAAAGCTTCCAGTATACAGACGTCGGTCTTTAACGATTCTCTCTCAAATGGTTATTTCCTAATTGGAGAATTGATTAGGGCTTTCAAAGTGCGGTAGAGGCCGCCTTTGAGAAAGGTGATAGGTTATCGGAAGATGGGGGGGGGGGGGGGGTCGAAACCGTAGGGCATATCTGCATGTCAATAGGGGAACACGGACTGTGGCGGTGGATAAATCTAGAAGGCCGTGAGTTAGGCAAATGAGCTAGGAAGGTGGCGGTGAATCCCTCTCTCTCGTCTAGAAGTGACGTGGAGGTAGCTTCCAATCGCATGCAGCTAGGGTAGAAATAGATCTAACGCGGGCACAGAATCCACCTAATTCCATCTCAAACCAGCTGAATAGGGAATATTCCACTTCCGCCAAATACTGTACGAATAGATTTTTTAGAAGAAGTATTTCGTCCCGATTACAAATATGTACTTTGTTTTTCCGTGAAATAATAATCCAGTGATTTATAGCCGTTTTAAAAGCAGCAGTTTTTTAAAGCGGCAAAAACGACTGTGACGTCAGAACTGTGTTGATCCAACGCCGTCTGGATAAACATACATCCAGACCAAAGATGTTGGAATAGTATTATAGTAGGATCGAGATATACATCAAGACGGCGGTGTTTTAAACAAAGCAGCGCCTAGCGTAGCCTACAGTAATGTAAACAGATGGCGGACATTTTACATTTAACGCCTAGCCAGAAAACGAGAAAAGTTGACATTGCAATCAAAAAACAAAACTGAAACAGTCCTAGGTCTAGGCCTAGACGTAGAAAATTATTTATAATACAACAGTCTAGGCCAATCGTTCCTGTAGGATATAGGCATAGGTATGTGAATACTAAAATTTCTCACTTGACAAGCCCTAGGCTTAACTTGCCGACCCTAACCTGCACTTTCGTGTTCTGACACACACCCCGCTCAAAAACCTTACTTTGATGACTAATTAAAGCCTATTGTAGATAAAGAATACCATGATAGTCCTAGGCTATGCAAAAATTCAATACCAAATGCTCGTTATTCTTTATCACAATGATCTCGCGAAATCTCCTGTCACATACGAAAAAAGAAAAACAAAAGACGGTGAAAATGTACATCCCTGTGGAGTTGTTTGTGTTGAGCGGATGGGCGAGCACCGCCGTCTGTATGTCAATATGTACAAACATACGTACATTTAGTTTCCAATTGGCCTTGACTCAGCACAGTTATGACGTAGTACCGTCCAAAGATGGCGCACGCTCGTTTTTGGCGCGCAAACTGGGGGTCCAATTTACTTCTCGTTTAAATTACACAAAAAACATTTTTTTTAAATAAAAAAAAGTGCAGTGACTATTAAGACATGAATAAGAATTAAAATAAAATATAAAATATTAACTGGAATATTCCCTATTATGTAGCTCTGTACACAGTGATTGTGTCGCTCAAGATTGCCGGACCTAACCTTAACTAGAGTATTCAGTTTCAGTCTCAGAAAATGACTAGACTGAAAGTGTTGGTATTTAGATAGTTGTTGTTCAGAAATAAACGTACATGAATTATGATATTTTGTTTGTGGTATGTCACTGCAAGGTTTTTACCGACGCCAATCCCTAACAAGGGTAGACATACTGCAGGTGAATAATAATTATGTAAATCTTGTCATTGAAATTGGGAATATATTAAGTCTAAATGCTGTAGATATAGGAATTAATTCCAGCATTCGTATGTTGGTGTGTATCATTTGAGAATATGTAACTATTGAACAAGTGGCTTACGAATTACTCACAGTCGCGTTTAAGCGATGTGTAAGCCTACCTCAATCGTATTGGTAAAATTTGCTAGACTAACGGTATTTGCACAACACCAAGTGACATTTTTACTATTCTTTTCTATTAAACACATAAAGAAAAAAGAAAAATAAAGAGAAAACAATACATTTTACAATGATATGCAAAGCAAATTGGGTTCGTCTGCCTATGTTAAGAATGTGACCTTGAACTTGAAACCACCCATGTAACAACGCTTGAATCTACCCCACTGCTCCACTGCCCATATTGTGCCAAGTCAATGTTCAAACCCTGTATTGTGTGTTCGTATAAACTGTTATCATATGTGTATTGTTCAGTGTATATGATGTTTACTGTTATGTGTAAAGTAGCTAATATTATTTCAGGCCATGTTAATAATATAAAATGTTTACTCTAGTTATCTGTTTTATCTGTTATAATAGAACTTGATGCATGTGCACCAACACCATGTATTAAACATTGTTAACTATTAGCTTTTAATGTGAAGCTATATTTTCATTGTGTGAAGGTTTCTCTGAATTATTACTTTCAATCAATATATCTTTCGCAGTTATGCGCTTCATTGTAATAAATAATAGATAAAGTAGATGGCATAGCTGCGCTAAATTTTGAAATATCTGTATTGAAAAATTTAAAATTTTCATCTGTTTGTATTTTACAAGTCATATAAAGCTTACATTATCGATTCGAATTGATTTTTCAAATGTCAGCTGTCAATGAACATGATGTACGGAGCTCATTATTTCAGATTTGTATGCAAGAAATGACGTATGAGGGAACAATATCCAGTGATTGCTTCAGGGAAATGTTACGAGCACATGGGTTATAAAACAGGGAGAAAAATGAACAGAGTTGTAAAATAGAAACGTTATGAGTAAAGATATAAATGTACGCTTGAATTCAATAAATGACATTACATGTACGTCAGTGATATCGGTAAACACGGGGGGGGGGGGGGGGGCAGAATGTCGTGAAATAATATCACAAGGAACCGAATTCCGTGAAATAAGCAATGCAATTGTCAGATATTTACTATATTTTACCATTCATAACAATTACATTTTGTTTCTCGATTTGGTTTTTCGGGAAACTAGTTGGAATTGTTATTGAGTACAATTATACAGAAATTAAAAAATCCGGTGGAAATGGGATATTATGATTTCAGAATTGTACTAAATAGTAAGTACATTTTGTACCATCAAAATTCAAAATTTTCGTGACAATAATGATAGTTCAAAACGGAAAAGAAATTTCAAGGTTTGTAATGAAAATTACACATGTGAAGTATTTATTTAATGGAGTGAAAATAAAATGACTGCAAATGCTTTCTCATAATATTCTTGATGGAACTCCAAATGTGGTTGCAAACATCATAATGTACAATTTGAGAAACAAAATTTAATTAAAATATTATAAAGTTTTCTAGGGGCTTTACAAACAAAACAAGTTTTCTGTTACAAGACTCTGTACTCGATGTTATTCAGAAAACTTCGTTTCTCTCCATTTATATTTGTCCGAGAAAACGTTTAGAAAGGTAATTTCAAAGCAAAACGTCTACAGGCGGTTACGTAGAGAAGTCAATTACTTGTATATGTCTTCAGGAAGAGCGCGGAGAAGACTAATGCAGCTGGCAATTCCGGGACTTGGCAACGGTAGCAGACGACAAGGGAATCGCCCCAAGGATCCTCGCGACAAAACACGAATCTACATACTTTATGCGAAGCCACTTAAAAACAAGTGGAGACGGAAAGAACAAGAAAATACAGTGCCTCAAATAGCATAACCATGTTGTTGTGTAAAACTACTACCCTAAAAGAAAATACTATTTGTGTAAGTGTAAGTGTAAGTGTAAAACAAACTGGTAATGATAATCAAAAACTGTGTAAATAAATTGTTCCTAAATAAACCATCTTCGCATGGACTCGCTAATTACGGAACTTAACTAGAACGTTAGTGAATTAGTGTAATTAAAACCAAATCTAAAAACAACATTAAATTAACGTTAATTTCATTACTAACTGTTGTCTTTGAATTATCTCCCATCCCTTGATAATAATTGCGCTGTCTGTATTGCAAGGGTGTTTCCTCGTCTTCCTAGCCTAGCCTAGATGGAGTGCTTCCTACTTTGTGATGCTTCTGATCTGTCTGTATTGCAAGGGTATTTCCTCGTCTTCCTAGCCTAGCCTAGTCTAGAGTGCTTCTTACTTTGTGATGCTTCTGACGTGCTTTTAGACTCGACGACGCTGTGATGTATAGGGACATGACTATATTCTAAGTGTTTCTGTGTTCTCTTATGATTCAATAAATTGCTAATAGACTACTGGATTTATTGCATGGATTTATGTTATAAAACTACTGAAATGTGGAGGAAAGTCTTTGATGGTGAAAATACATGGTACATTTTCAGAAAATAGACGAAAGTATAATGCTGCTACGAGCTTCAACATTTGTGAGCTGCATCGATCGGTAAGTAACTCGAATGTACGTATGACACTATGATAATAATATATAAATGTGATGTTTTACATTTTAGTGACGGTCATGTCGCAAATCTGCGACATTATGCACAACATAACTTATTTTTAAAGTAAGGTTTGACAATAAGTTGCTTAGTGCAACAAAATGTAAGTCAAGTTTATGTTGGGACCTAAAGCCTTCATGGGAATAAAGCCTGCCTTTCATGCATAGCCAGGTTTTACCTCAGTAAATAATTTTCTGCATTTTCCAGCTTCAACTTGTGTTTTTTAGACGGTTCAATTCCGCATTAAAATATATACTAAATAATATATGTTAAAATCAGTAAAACGCTTACAGTAACAGTACCACTTTGAAATTTGAACAGAGTTTTAATTTTTATAAATTGAGGCAATTTTTATAGATATTACTGATAATAAACTATGTCTTCACTTTTCCAACTATTTCACGCTTAGACAACCTTTGCCAAATATAGACAATAAGTTGACCCTGCAACAGGCGACTACAATATTAGCTTCTGAGGGGGAGGATGACAATATTGCGAAATGTGAGGGAGAAGTTTAGGGGTATCCATCCTATCACACTATAAATAAATAAATAAATAAATTGTATTTAGAGTCTACCCACTCAGTTATATAACTGATTTTCAGCGCAACTAGCGCAACTGTTGATGAATTGGGGTAAAGATGTTGGTAAGAAACATGAGAGAGGTACAAAGAGAGCACGCGTCCCCCGCAGGTGCATATCGTGCCTCAACAGAGATAGAAGCAAAGAGAATAAAAGAGAGGAACGAATCCCAAGCGAGAATCGTCGCGTCTCGAAGAAAGGAATAATACGACGACACTAGCGCTTGTTCTCGGGCCGGATTTAAATCTAATTACGTTCCATCACTCTGAATAGTTTCAGCCTGCGCGGGAATGTTGGCGGGGATCCCTAGCCTGGCTGCTCGTGCTGATATACCGGCTTGAATATTCACCCTGTTTAGCACAGGCTACTTCCTGTGTAGCTCACTTAGGAGTCTATGTACAGAATGAATGAATGTAACATTTCCATAATATGAACGTATACACAATTAATGTTTACATCATAAGCATAAGCTGACCCTGAACATTACAACATGCAATCTTAAAATTGGGGTGTATAAAGTAGAAAATAGTATTAAAAATTGTGTAGACTACGTAGTAAAGAATTATCTGACATGTTCACCTACAATATTACAATACCGGGTACTGAGAATAAAATAGCCTACAACATTCAATGCAAACATAAGTAAATTATGTCGCACACAAAACTACAATATAAATGTATTTAGCAACACAAATCAAATACCGCAAGATCTAGACCTATAGCACCTAATGCAGCTATACCTACGATATGAACTTGGTATACGGTTAGTGGTATTTTATTTTTGTTTGTTTCATGACACTACCGATAAATAAATGTATTTCTATCTAGAGTCAGCCTACCCAGTTACAAAGACTGTAATTGTAGAGTACGATCGTCGCTTTTAGTCAGGTTACCTTGCAAGGACACAGACAGGTTGCAGCTATGTCTTTCCTCTTAGTGGCGGGCGACACATTAACGTGGCTTTACTAGGACAGTTTATTTACATAAAATATAAAGGAAGTATAGGTTGAACCCCATTCCGATAGTCAGGATGTATCGAGCATAGTTAACAATAACCCTAAATCATTTGCACGAACTAATGGCAAAGCACAGAGCAAGTCCATTATAACTTTTATGAATGATAGATGTTAAAAGCAGTTTATACTATCCGACACGTACAGACAGAAAGCGTTGGAGAGGTAATCAATACCTACAACTAAACAGTAAATAAACGCAAATATAGTGAAATAATAAAAATATTCTACCCTAATTTCATCGATGAAGTCTTGTAGGGTTTGGGAGGGTCCTGCTAAGGGTCCTGCCGAGGCCGTCGCTATACTCAACTTCACGTTAGCACGGCCTCGGTCCTGCTGAACTAGCCATGCCGACGCTTCCACCCATATCGTCTCGTTATTGTTCTTTTCTTCTTCACTTTCCTTTCCACCAGTTCATAGTTCATCAGTTTAAAGTGAAATATGAGAGAGAATTAGGTTTTGAACCACTTATTAAAAACTACATTCTAGGTAACATCCTGTATTTTCTTTTAACATGTCTTCCCATTCAAATAATTATTTAAGTTTCAGACACACATGCTGCCAGTCAACCATGCAAAGAGGGTTTTATCGGCAAAACGTGCCCCGTATTAGATGAACATTGCTAGAAATATGAAAGAAGCTCTTAAAGACATATCGCCAGTACTTGATTGTACTTACAGTAATGCTGACTTCGATATCTGTGCAAGAGAATCGTATTATTTTCATTCATTGCTCAGACGAAGCATTTTGATGGTAAAAGGAAGAGTTTAGTTTCCCATTACTAGAATCAATTGCGAAAATTTTAAACGTTTTGATATTATGATGATTGTGTGAGTAGAAATGAAGACCAGATGAGAAGCTATTCAGGTTAATATCTTAGGCTGATATGATTTTCTCGGTAATAACTCGGAACATAAATAACAACCTTAAATTTAGTATGAGTTTGATAACTCAAACGGGTTTCAGTAAAACAGTCGAATGATTCCTACAAAGAAACGACGAAGAATCATAATAATACTGCAGGTATGCTCATACCGACGTATGCTTGAACAATTAGCTGTATATTCTTGTAGCAGTATGAAGAAGATGTTACAATTTGAAACAGATTTATGCTTATAAAGTTAAATCGATTGTTTTAGTCTTAGGAGGAACTATTCACTCCCTCTTTACGAAGAGGTGAATACTTGTACCATGTATAAGCCAAATGAATAAAGATACTCTACTCATTCGAGAGAGCGAGTGAAAGATGGTTACAAGATTGATTGCGATGACGATAATTAAGGAATGAGCTTACAACGTCGATCTGTAAGATGCATTAAACTAATTTGTGTGGATTTAAATTCTAGACACTCGGAAGCTTCGCTTTAATGTTGCAGACGTAAATCTTCAGGATATGTTAACAACTTGCAGCTTGGCATTAAATCTCAAACAACTCGAGTGTACTCACAGGCAAGTGATAAATTATATGAACGTCCCTCGTGACGCCAACTTACGACCTTGTACAACTATTAACTTTAAGAAACTTGTAAGTACATCCCATTTTTATGTAACTTTTACTTCACGTGACTAACTCGTAAAGTTCTTCTTACGTTGAGTTACGTTGCGTTTTTAGCAATAACAAGTCATTGCGATTCCCGACCAAAAAGGTACTTCCTGCTCTTGAAAAAACCTCAAAAAATCAAGATTTCCTTCCGTCAAAACAAGTTTGAGGCTCAACAAATAAAAGAAAACTAGTGAAAATCAAAATAATCAAAATAAAAAAGTTACTTTGGAAGTAACTATATACATATTTCAATAACTTGTAAGTTTCTATTTTTGACAAAGTAACAACTTTTAACTAGTTACGTTTTTTAAGCAAAAAATTAACTTTAACTTTGTTCCTTTTTTTCAAGCTACTTACTTAACACTGCAATTAAGTCCTTGTTATATAGATCGAAAATAAAAATTAAGAACAATTTCCTTTATTATTTCCTGCATTTCCTTCAGACCTGTCGACAAGACTCCTCCATCTCCTCCCGTCGGCTGAGCAAACCTTCGTGGGGGAATTGATTGGACCGAGTCCATTTAACAAACACATCTGACCGAATCTCGCGAACAATAAAGCCCGCCAAAAGTCGCAACGGATCGGACGGGCGCGAAAGTTTGATTGTTTTTATGCGGATCTGAGGTCGAGAGTAGTCTCACTTACTCGGGCAATATCTCCGCAGTAACTCAGACGGCCAGTGGCGTAGCGTCCGAGCACAGTGGGGTGCGGAACCCAAGTGTTTACATGTATATTTATTTTGATTTTAAAAGGGCTATTACCCCCAAAAATTATTTTTACCATATAATCTATAGCATAGGTACTACACAAAAATGTCCATATAAAAATTATATCGTGTAACAGTGATTTTAAACTAAGTTTTTAGGTTTTTTTGATCCTGAAATTGTCGAAAATTGTTTTTTTGGGAAATTTCTTAAATCTGCTTCAACCGTATTTCTATTGTTCCACTACTACTACATACTAGAGCATCGTACCAATCTAAAATGGCCCTTTATAACATTGTGTATTGAAACTGTGCACAAATATACACTCAAATACGCAAAAATATGCATTCCAAAATCATATCCTGTCTTGGTAAAAAGCATATTTTGACCGAACTACTTGCCCACGTTACAAAACAGAATTCAGTGGATTTACAAAAAAGACTGCCGAGTACGTCAATAATGGCAATTTTTTGGATCAATATCCTCCCATGTCACGGGGCATAAAGATCGTCCTCATATTATTTTTTTATTGAGATTTTTGCCGATGGGACCTAGCTCGAAAAATTTCAAGTTTGACCTTTTTTCCGGGTCATGGTGGACACAATTGTTTTTCGGTTACTTTCAAAATTCAGAACTAGTTAGCCTGAATGAAAAATATTTTGTTAGTTGAGCGGGTGAATACCCTTTTTAAGGACGTAAATTAATTCATATTACAGTGCAGCCCCCTACCTTATTATTAATGTAGACTTCATAAGTTATGAGACAACTTGGGTAGAATGTTGAAAGGAATTCTCGGGAAAGTCATAAGACAATATACCTCAAGTTTAGTTGGTTATACGGGATTAAGGGCACATAACACGACAAAAGAAAATGTCAAATAATTCCCTAGTGTAAATAGATCCTCCTGCCTCAATGATATTTCTTTGCCTAATGCAAGGGTGTGGCTTAATAACATCTAAACGCACCCATTATTATTAAATGTTATACACTAATCAATAGTAGCTTTGGTTGATCACATTGACAATGTCATGATAACGTTGATAACTTATGGAAGCTCCTGTCATGTAAACTTCTATTGGAGGAGTAGTGATATCCACAAGGAGTCGACTACGAGCCGGCACGATTAATTTAATTTGCCATACATTAATCGTACCCAGATTGCCTCAATTACCCGAGCTGTAATGATATTATTAACGACATATACAACAATTGGTAGAGGTTTCTTTACTTGACCCGGCACCTCCACCAAATGTATGCGTCGTTTTTTCAATGTCCTGTGTGTGTTGTCTTCCATCTTTCCTGCAGTTTCCTTACAGCAGGCGTTTAAATTAGCGCCTTGTAAACTACCCACTGAGAGAATTCAAAATAATAAACTTGTCAATATTTATTTTCATATTCAAAACAACTCACCGAAAGACCCAAAAAACCAAAAATAATGTTGAAGACTTATTTATATCCCTTGCGTAGAGGAAAATAAATCTGAATTACTATTTTAAAAAGTACTTTGGATTCAATAAGAGATCAAAACTGATCGATGTAGCAATTCAAGGAGACTATAAAAAATACATCGAGAAGATGGAATTAGAGAGGACATGGGTATCTTGCAGTTAGTTAGTTAGTTAGTATTAGTTGTTAGTTAGTTAGTTAGTTAGTTAGTTAGTTAGTTAGTTAGTTAGTTAGTTATTGGGGTTTTAGGGCACAAAACAGTAAAGTTATCAGTGCCCATCAAATTTTCTGATTGCTAAATAAATATGAATTTCAAATTGAATTTAAAAGGTTTACTTTACGTAAGAAATTAATAACGTTATCGCTTGTCGTGGAGTTGTCTGATAAAATTTCTTTGAGGAAAGGTTTTAATTTAAAATCTTTTCTATCATTATTATATTTTTTACAGGTTTCTAAAACGTGTTTTGAAGTTAAAACTTCGCCACACTCATCATAAATGGGAGGGTCTTCACCTCTTAGAAGATATCCGTGAGTGCAGTGTAACCGTTGTATGTAATGAGTAGTAGAAGGAAAGAAGTAGTTAGATAAAACCACCAACCAACTGAAAGGCCAGTTTGCAATTATGAGCACATTCTAAATATGAAGGTCTTTGAGTTCAAAGGAATGTGTTTTAGTTCGTTAATCGCCCCTCGAGGTCTAGAATAGAATCACTACACATTCTCTCAAAGACTCGTCCAACGACTAAGTCCTTGCTGCAATAAGCCCATTACATCCCCGTTAGAGGATTTGTCCGCTAAACCAAGTGGTCTTATAGAACCCCATCAAAACCTAGCTAACTATTCAATCCAGCTCGTCCCGTCAGTCTCGCCGCTAGCTTGTCAACAACACGGGCGAGAGTAGTTTCAGCTAGAAAGAGCTCATAACACGCACACATGTGGTGCTTAAACGACGAGAGGGTTAAGTTAACACCATAAAGCGACAGGTTTTGCTGTAACGAAATGTAGACTTACGATGAACAATATAGAAACAATAACATGTTTTCAAGACCATAACCTTAGTTTCAAGAGAGAAAACTGAAACATTCCTCTACACAGTTAAACCAACAAATGGACACTTACTTTAAGTAATATTTATACTTATAGTGTTTTAGAACTTAAAGCAAGCAATACCTGTGTCTGGTACATTATATAAACCATTCCAAGGCACAACATTATATTGTTAGTAAAATAAGGTATAAGCTACGTAATCAACTGTAAACGGTATCAACAGGTAAGAAGACACGTACACGTATATCGATCTTTGGTTGGTTATCGCTCACTCGTCGATTGCGTCGGGGCCTACAGGGTTGGCTTGGTCGCTTTGATTTACTGTCCCCCACTGACAATCAGTTATATAACTGAGTGGGTAGACTCTAAATACAATTTATTTATTTTTATTTTTATTTAAATAATGTTAAGAGATCACCCGACAAACTTTAACAAACATAATGAAATGATGAAATGTTTTGTATAGCCCTGTCAGTCAAAGGGTAATCAACCATGGATAAAAGACACTGATAAAATAATTAGCACACGGGGTGCTGCACAGAGGGCAATGCTACCTTTTTCTTTAAATATAGAATGAAAATTAATCGTGTCCAGCTTTATTGGTCAGTGTTTTCCCTGACTCTAGTGGGTCATTATCGCTCAACGACGGTGTCGGCGCTTACAGGGTTGGCTTGGTCGGATTCTTAATGTCCCGCACTGAAAATCAGTTATATGGAGAATGGATAGACTCTAAATACGATTTTTTTATTTATTTTTTTATTTATTTATTTATTTATTTATTTAAGAGGGAATGGGACACATTTTATTATTTTAAAGCTAGCAAATAGCTATTCGCTCGGCAAAGATGCATCCGACGTATGTGAAACTTTGTAAAATTGTCAATAAAATATACATGGACAGCCCTACGGTCATAGATTTTCAAAATGTTGTCTTAATAAGCCAGAAAAAATCACGAACAGGGTCAATTTTAGTTTTTAACAAAATCAAAATTCGTGAAAACTACTGTATTTTTTTATATATACGCCTACTATTTTAAAACAAAATTTGGAAATGTGTTACTGCGGAGCCCCATATTTCCACATTAGAGACATATGTTCAAAATTTCAAACACATGTGGTGTCAGTCGGCCGAGCGAACAGCAATTTGCCTAAAACGCATGTCCTATACTCTCTTAAAGAATGTTGCACGATGGACATTATTGGGATTGTGTGTAGCCGTGCTAGGAGTAAGATGTTCCAGCTTGACCCCACCACCTGTGAGCGACTGAAACTATCCCATGCGCCGTGCCTGGAGTACACAAGCTCCCTAAGGACGCCCTCCCTCCAGGACACAATCAATCTACAGGAGCAGACGACGAGGAAATACTAAACTGGTCCAGCTCATCTGTTTAGTTCATTTCTAGTTACCTCAATAACGCACGTAAGATAAACCGTTCAGACATGTCTCGACTGATTGAAATTCTAAGGATAATAATATGCCGTCATGAATGAGCAATCCTACTAAACTAAAGGGGAGATGAACCAGAGTATCAACCGGAAAAGCCTAAACAAACTAGACAGCCAAAAGCGAAAATAATCCAACAGCATGTTTATTCATCTGACCAGCACGTTATTATTAAATTAGTTATTATTAAATAAGAAGGTCTATCTTATAATTATTTACTGCTTTCATAGTTAAAGTTACAGTATTTTTTGAACCAATATAAAACCGCCATGTAATATTGAAAACAAGATGTTGATTACTGATTAGTAACACGGTAATGATTAATATTCCATATTTTGTATTTCTCCTAGGTCATTATATTGGTGTTTTCGGTGGGTTTGTATTATGTCAGTATTGACCACACGGTAAAACCTGTAAATATTAATAATACATTGTAATGCGGCTGTAACTGGTAATATATTGTAAAAAAAAAATTAGATGGAATATAGGCTTACAAAATTGTAAGGGTGCAGAAGTTTTCTGACGACCAGCCACACCCACAGAAAACCGGCGATGGAAAAGGGATTTTCAGAGCTCTGGTTATATCAGGGGGGGGGGGGTTGACCACAGGGTCAAGATAGGGTAGTATAACTTACAAACAACCCAAGCCAATCTGTGTTGGTCTCGAGGGAGACGAGAAGTCAAAGTTTTGACCATGCATCTTACAGCCCTACCTCGGCCAACACATTGGGAAATCACACTGCCTACACCCGCCTGCCCACGAGTGCAACGCCGACGAACAAACTTCACCGACATTACTCGCCCCAGTGCAGGGTGTAACGACGAAACTTACTCCAGAAATATTTACATAATTCGAAAACTTTTAGTTTCGAGTACACGTTGAAGAAATTACATCGCAATATTTCAGTTTTATATACGAGACAAGCTCGAGCAATAATGATGTAATATGGAAAGTTTGAGGGAAGTTGGGGTTATTTTCTAAAGCAGGTAAGAATGTGGAAGAACTAAGTGTTGGTTTATGCACAGTTTGTCTGGTAAGTTGTAGTCATTTCGTTGTAAGTGCATTGAGAGCGAGCCCACTTAATGCATATTACACAGCAGACGCGAAACTTTAAGACGAGGTAGTCATGCTCATTTTACGCGGCTTCAAACTTCTCAGTCAATTTTAGTCACATATATATGTAATTTTATAGTAGAATTGTGTAAAAATGAATTATTAATTGATTATAGAAAATAAACAAAAAATTAATTTGATTCTATAGAAATCAGAATTTGTCAAAATGGTCAAAACAAAATAACTATGCGTTTTCTGACTGAACTATGATAAATATTAAAAATTTGATCCGGTAGGAGAGAGCAGATATCCTTCGTTATCAACTGTGCCCAGTTTTATATTCAGATGTAATGATTTATGGCTGCAGGACAAGGAACGCGCCGAGCATCAAAGCCCTCTTTAATAGTAGAAACTAAATATGGCATTAAATGACTGATATACAATAAATGTTGAACATCTGCTGTGATAGGTGGGTACATTCATGAATTATACGAAATTACACAGTGTTATGTTCACATGATTTATGGATGCATAAATAAGAATAGGAACGCGCGGAGCATCGAATCAGTCTAAGTTCTTTACAACTGCAGAGATAGTCTCCAAGACGTCATTTGTTGTTATACAGTGCTTCGCAAATCACTTATCCTCCTCATATTACATCCTTAAAAATAAAAATTAAGTGTTATTTCTTGTTTTTGGACATAACATTGTTGTGTTAAGTGTTCATCACGAAGAGTGTGAAATACGACACCTGTGTTGATATATTTCAACGAGTTTCATCATAATACAAAAATTAAATTTTCAAAGAAATTAATAAAATTAAGTAGGTGGTGTTTGTAAAATAAAATGACGTTTTGAAAATGGAGAAATGCAAAAAATTAAGTGCAGGTAAATAAAACATGTTTAATGTATTCACGACTACACAATTTGTATTCATCTTTTGAAATTTTGATTGCGTTTTAATAATATAGTCTACGGACAAAGTATGCCACGTTTCCTGCGAGAATTGAACACATCGGAATGCGTTAGTAATAGGACTACGTTCACCTACGAGACAGTCCGATTCAAGAAGGTTTTGTTGTAAAACCGACTAAACCCGGCACCTCCACCAAAACTCTAGACATCTTCTCACAAACTGCAAGTTAGACAGTGTAGAATCCATATATATCCATGAATACATTCTTTAGGAGTTGGGGTAAATCACGATGAAATTAAATCCAAAAATTAGACAAATAAGAGAGAGAGAAACTGACAATCTCAAACAATAACAAACTGATTGGCATCATTTAAGAGCGGAGAAATGTCACGTTAAAATACGTCGTGCTTTCGTAAATTAAGTGTATTTATACATTTCACCACGAGCGCGAATTCTAAATGACATAATTGAGTTAGCAGCGAGAACCACGCGATGCAAGAGACAGCTCGGGGGGGTGGAAGAAAACAAAGAGAAGACTTCTTATTGGAACACTCGTTAGCGTTGTTTGTTGGTAGTTCTGTAGTGAGTGCATCGATTTGTGTAGTTCTTCAGTTGGTAAGAATGTTTTGAGAAGAGTGATTGATATTCTTGGGTTCTCGGGAAATCTGACAGACAACTAGGTTGAGAATTCTCCCTCCCACCCACGCGGCGTAACGAGGGGTGGGGGGAGGGGAGGGGGAGGAAGGACGGGCGCAAATGTGAGGAAGAAAATGGGGCATCATCATCATCATGACGAAAATAATCTGTGGATTAGTTTGAAATAGCTGTTCATTCCTTTTTCTCATCATTCAGTCTTTTCTAATTCCAAAAATTCATTTCATCCCAAGTACTGAATCAGCTGTTGTCGACGAATATCTCGTTTCTCTTTCGACTTTCCACCCAACGGTATTCTTAGCAATCTATTCGCGCCTCGAAACATGTCCCAACTAAAAGATAGCCTCTTTCTCCACTTTGAAGTGTTTCTAAAAAACTTTTTGCCGTTGCTTTTGCCCTTTAATCGCTTAACTTCTGAATAGACATCCAAGACAGCTTTAACATTATTTATTATTTGACCCGTATAAAATGCGTTCTAGGTTGCTAGGAAAGGGCATATACACATTCACAATAAATGTTTAGCAACCTAGTAAACATAAGTTAATAATATATAATAATTAAGAACAGTAATACCTTGGCCGGATTCCTGTACCTCTACATGACTGAAGGATGAGATTGATAGTAGCACTGGGTTAAGAGTTACGGGTTAGGGTAGAGGTTAAGAGTAATTAAATTGTACAGGAATCGGGGCCCCAGTCGAGCTAAAATGTTTTGTTATTTATTATTATTGTTGTTCGGTCATAAAAAACACATAAACATTTTTTTGTAAATTATTGAGGACGAAACTAAAATAGTAATTTAAAAGACAATATTTTGCTTGCAAAGGTAAAGAAGCCTCTATTTGTTAAGCAACGACTAACCTATAGAAGACGATCAAACAGGTAGACTGAACTCGCCGCCAACTGGTTACGTTTTGGTTGGGTTTTGGGTCTTAGTTGGCAACAATTGCCTAGATAGAGAATTTTCTAAACTGCCAACTGCAATCCCTGGTTGGATTTTTATCGTACTGAGCATGCGCACATTCGATCTGTTTACTTCCGATTGTAACCAACAACTGTAGCCAATTTGCGGCGACCCCAGTGTAATCCCCCTTTTACACCAGACACCTCGGTTCATCCAATGACAGTAGTCTAGATTCCCAGTCATTGGTCCACTGGCGTGTCAATTAGAAGCCATCTTGAATAGGTCAGGTTCTATGTTAAAGTAGGTTGTAGCGATTCGTAGCCCAAATATTTTTCAAGATGGCTGTCAGGTTGACAGGTGAGCATACTAGCCATTAACACTAAATTATTACTAAATTCCCATATGCAATAACTTCTTATTGTTTCTGTTTGTGCATTCCCATGCTGCACAAGCTAAAACCATATCAAACAATCCAGAAAAATACTTTATTGCATTAAAAAAGCATAAATTAAAACGCCAAATCACCATTTTGAAAAGTTTGGATTGACGCCTCAATTTGCTACGCTCGCGCCTGTGCGGAGGTATTGGAACCTGCGGATCTAGCCTACTATAGGTGTTCAATATCTATGGTAATACCCGGCACCTCGGTTTATCAGGCGATCACCGAGGAAGCGGAAGTGATCCGGTATTGTTGCAAGGATCTTGGAAGAAGACGTTCCGCGTGAATCAGGAGGTAGATCAAGTTGAACACCGACAAGGGGAGATAAGTATAGCGGACGCACAGACTGGAGCGGGGCAAAGCTCGAGAGAACATCAACAACACGACGGAACACGCTGTTCAAAGCACTTTCGATCTCTAGACTTTATAAACGACGACCGTGATCTCTAGGAAATAAACTTTGTTTTTGTCTTCGCCAATAAAAGGTAGCATCTCACAACTGCACTTTACACAAGGCGCTAATGATGTCGGGTTGGTCCTAACCAACTGCACTCCCGACAAGTGTGTGTGTGACAATCTGGACGCTGTATTTGTGAAATCTGTTTATTTTAGCGGGAAATGAGATTTTCTCCTTACGTTGTCGTCATTTCTTCGTATCGTCATTTTCGTCAACTGGGGGGCGGGGGAGGGAAAAAGGGGTATAAGGTGATGGTGGATGCTAGGGCTCACCTAAAGTTTCCTGAAATGCTACCCTTCTAATTAGCTGATATTTGAGAGATTAAATTTGCCTCCTTTAACGCCTCTTACGATCAGTAGAGGAATATCCTGGACCAAATTCTACCATGAGCTTTGACTATTTTAAATATCTAGTAAAACACCTGAGCATGGTCATACCGAGTAAACTGTTGTATAACCTACATCTGGCCTAAAACGGGTCAGTTCAATCTTCGCAACAGAAGTACTCGGCGCATGCAGACTGCACGCCTCATCGCACAGAGACGCTGACTGCATGATAAAGTGCTAAATATAAACTAGGCGTAATGGGATTGCGTTCATCTTCATCGTAACTGCGAGTCGGCCCGCAGAAAGACCTCAGGGGGCTCACTGAATTCAATTACAATGTACTTACTCACTCTAGGCTTGGTGTCTTAGGGAAAGCATAACCGGTAAGACGCGCTATTAGTACTTGTATACGGGTAGTTACGGCAAGTAGCCCGAGGAGGTTAGCTTATCAGAGGGGGGGGAGGGGTCGTCAACAGGCCGCTGAGAGACTTCGCACCCTGACAGCACATTCGTCCCATGCAATTAAACACCAACAACTGGCGTAAAGAAGTCTTGACCCAATTGGTCATTAGTTCGTACCCGACACTAGATTTAGGAAAACATCGTGGATAAAATAACGCGCGCTTATCGTTTAAAACAACCTTTAAGATCATTAACTTTACATCCTTCCCTTCCATACCATTCAAACTGTTAATCAATTTTGTATTCGTTAATTAAACCTTATTTTTTAAAAAAAAAATCGGTGCCTATGTGGCAATACTTGTATCCGTGAAAATTAACTAATAATAATCTTATCAAAGTTTTCTCTAACGGGCCTCCTTCCACATAAGACGGTGCAGAAAACATTGAGAAACAATATAAGGATGATTACTAAGATATTGCCGTGACTTAAATATCGGAGAATATAACAATAAATTGGATGTGATTAGATGTTCAGAAACCTGAAATAAGTTTTAAAAAACTTTGTCCCGAGAAGGTAAGAATATTGTGCCCATATTGTAGTTATTTTAAAACATAACACTACATAAGTAGAATAACTTATGAATTACCCTTTCAGGAGCATAATGATGATGATCTAAACTTTGTCGACAACTCTGCGCATTGCAAAAGAAACATTATTTTTTAATCTTTGTAGAGAGTTATAAGGTTATTACGAGAATGTGAGCACCATAAAATAACACGTTCACAATGATGTGGGCGACATTACGAGAGAGTGAAGAGCGCGGTAGTCAAGTCACGTGATGCAGTGGTGAGGCGTCACGTGATGCAGTGGTGAGGAGTCACGTGATGCAGTGGTGAGGAGTCACGTGATGCAGTGGTGAGGAGTCACGTGATGCAGTGGTGAGGAGTCACGTGATGCAGTGGTGAGGAGTCACGTGATGCAGTGTTGAGGAGTCACGTGATGCAGTGGTGAGGCGTCGCGACGCCCGACAAAAACACAGTCAGACTCGGTGACGCAGAAGACGACACAGTTCGCCCATTAGTCGGGGCTGCGATGACGTCGGCGACTGTTTAATGGACTTCACACGGTCACCATCACGGTGATTGACTAGAATGTGTGGTGACCCACACCGAGGGCGTGTCCGAGAGATCCATCAAGTATGCTCGATTACTCGATCATTTCCTACTTTTACTTACTAAGGGCGTGTCCGAGAGATCCATCAAGTATGCTTGATTACTCGATCATTTCCAAGACTTGCTTACTAAGCTATGTTACGTAATGATTGGCTAAGGAGAAAATGAAGAATCTAGACATTGAAAGTGCACAATTGTTTCCTAAAAGTGATTTCTAGTTCCTAACAATGGTAAACGAATCGAGATCCAAATGTTGAGTAAATACGTCATAACGAACAAACCCTAAGGCCACAAATTCGGAATAAAAAATGAAAAGTCGCTGACTCCAGAAATTGATACGTGCAAGGGAATGAGACACATTTGGCAGTTAGCAAATAGCTATTCGCTCGGCCAAGATGCATCCAACGTATAAGAAACTTTGCAAAGTTGTCAATAAAGCATACATGGACAGCCCTGCGGTCAGAATCACCTTTCTAACATTATTCCAAAATCATTTAGGTTGCTTGGTTTCTTAAGAAGAAACTGCTCTAAAGAATTCTCCAAAACCACAATGAGGAAGTTGTACCTCTCTCTAGTGAGGCCTCATTTAGATTATGCTAGCTCTATTTGGAACCCATATCAAATCACCAAAATTCAGAATGTAGAAAGGGTACAACAGTGTTTCATAAAACATCAATGCATAAAATGTAACATTCGGTATCATAGAGTAGATTATGCACAACTTTGTAAAGATGCTAACCTAATGACGTTAGAAAACCGAAGGAACTATTCTGACATGGTTTACCTTTACAAAGTTGTAAGTAATTTACTAAACACTAGTTCAATTCTTGACAAATTAAATTTTCATATACCTCCCAAACATACACGCCATCATAAAACTTTTCAACCAGCTCTAAGTTTCTCGACCTTCATAAAAATTCATGCATCAACAAATTGCAGCATTCATTTAATATGTTAAAACATTTTGAAGGAACAGACATTGATCTCTACTCTCAAAATATTGTTTAATTTAAATCTGTGATCACTCTAGCTTTAGGATATTAAAATTATAATTTACTCACTAGCTTATTTCCATTAGTCTCTTCTTTCATATGCATTTTTCATTTCTTTTCTTTCAAGAATATCTGTTATTTAATTTTCAATGTTAATAATTTTGATAGTTTTACATTTAAATTGAGTATTTCAAATATGTTTACAGAGTTACATGTATTATTTTGTGTATATTGTATATTTTAATGTCTTTAAGTTTATGTTTTCTATCGATAGGCTATGCTATGATTTACACTTGTGGAGTATTTGTACTCTTGTTGCAATATGCATGATAATAAATAAATAGTTTTTCAAAATTTTGTCTGAATCAGCCAGAAAAAAATCACGAACATGGTCAATTATTGAGTTTTTAACAAAATCAAAATTCGTGAAAACCAATTTATTTTTTATTGATTTTCATACAGAATTTGGAAACGTGTTACTGCAGAGCCCTACATTTCCACATTTCCACACACTCCACGCACACACACACACACACAAAAAAAAAATCACCATATACTAAAGTTATTTCGTCATGTTTTAACTGCACTCGAGACTCGTAAACGATGTTTTACAGCAATATCTGCGATCTAAAAACTAAAAAAATGATACATATGTTCAAAATTTCAAACACCTGTGGTGTCAGTCGGCCGAGCGAACAGCAATTTGCTTAAAACGCATGTGAATACTCTCTCAAGCTTCTAAACTGAGATAGTGTATAGCTTCCACGAGCGATTCAATTACGCCTGACGTGTGAGCACAGAGCTTGTGACAGCCAATGAGAGGCGGGTATTTGCTCAGGACACGCGATGCTTGTTGAGAGATACGTGTATACACGTCTTCATTGAAGGGTTGTCACGTGACCTTCAGACCACGAGGGAGGTTCAGACGCGTGGGAAGTAACAGCTGGTGGAGTCAACTAGTTGTATCTAGACAGCCTAGATGAGCTAACATCAGAGAGTGGACATACGATACTTCCGGCCGCCATGTTCCCCAAACAATTTTTTAGTTTCGTCAGCTGTAGTAAAGGAAACGAATGTGGCTTGAAACAGACTTGAAAAACAAATGTGGCCTAAACAGACCAACTTTTTAAGGTCTGTTTTAAGCCAAATGTGTTAACTTTTATACGGCAGTTAACAAAACTACCACTCTCTGGTGTTAGCTTATCTAGGCCCTCTAGTTGTAGTGAGAGTCGAGCGGTGTACTTGGCAGGGGCTATGTTTTCCATGGTATATTGTCACAGATGGTGGACTGCACTGCGTCATATGCATTTTAAAACATGTTTAATAATTTTAAAATACAATCCAGAAATGACCAAATCTTTCTCGGCTCGGGGATTGAACCCAGGTCTCCCACATTTCGGGTAAAAGGGCGCCTTAGCCAACTAGACTAGGAAAACGCCAAAGTAGTTGTAAGACGAGTGAGCGAGTCATGTGTTGAGTACCCGGGAACATAAACATGTAAGTTTAATAATTATATTGGTATGAATAAAAGGGTTTTTAAGTTTAGTTGGTATAAGGGCGCATCACTGTAAGGCTATAAAATGCACCACTCTAGCCTATGATAGGCTAGGGAGCCTTAGGTAGGGGGAAGAACGGGAATGTTACGGGTACTCAACACATGGCTCACTCACTCGTCTAAAAACGATTTTGGCGTTTTCGTAGTAAATTAACGGGATTTCCCATTCAGTGAATCATGTCTTATGCTGGAAAAGGGTACATTATTCCAAGTTATTATTTTTGGAATTAAATGTACATCGACTTCCTAAATTAATTATATCATAAAAAAGACAAATTCACCGTAATCTGTAACAAACAAATAATTAAAATATTAAAAGTTATATGCGTTTGGTGGAGGTGTTGGGTAGAGCGAGAAAAATTTTTAGCTCCATAAGAATAACATTGTTGGTGGAGGCGCCGGGTCCACACTTTTTCATTTATTATTTCTACGTTATGCAACCAGTTTAATTACGGATGGAGGTATTATTGCTAGGATATTTTTTTCAGTATAGAAAACATGTCGGTGAATTTATTATGTGTGTTTCAAATATGAAGGTCAGTGTACTATAAGCAACAAATCGCATCACAGTACTTGCACTTACTCTACATATTACATAAAGTGGACATTCATAAACAAATACAAAATATAAAATAAAAACGCCAAAGTCGTTGCTAGACGAGTGAGTGAGCCATTTGTTGAGTACCCGGGAAAATACCCTTTCCTCCCCGTACCTAAGGTCTCTCTAGCCTATCATAAGCTAGAGTGGTGTATTATGGCCTAACAGTTGACGCGCCGTTATACCAACTAAAATCAAAAACCCAATTATTTATACCTATATTGTTCAACGACTTTGGTGTTTTCCTAGTTAGACGAGGGAGCGAAGCGACTGAGGAAACCATTCAAGAAAATCGACTCTTATTCTGTGATTCTGTGGGTGTGTCTGTGTATAAATCGAAAATTAGCCGAATCGCTTGAACAGATTGCGCTGAAATTTTAAACAGACATCCGGTACGAGTTTATTGAGAACAGTGTTACCAAAATCAGCTCGATCCATTGCGATTTAAAGCTATGAGAAATAATAAATTGAAAAATAGGCTGCTCATGTGTAGGAATTATTTTAGCAATGATGGTTTTGTATTTGAAAAGATATTTTTTGTTTGATATTTGTCTGGCTGTGAAATGCAGTGCCCAAGGTGTATCGAATCTTGCACGCTCAAGGTACCCCCAATTCGAGCTGGGGGATTGAATAAACCTTGCAATATTTACACGTATTTCATACTGGCTATGTTTTCCATCGTTTTGTCACAGATGATAGACTACAACTGCGTTATATGCATTTCAAAACATGTTTAATAATTTTTTAAAATACAATCCAGAAATTTACAAAATCTTTCCCGACCAGGGGATTGAATACAGGTCTCCCACATTTTGGGTATAAGCGCGCCTCAGCCAACTAGCCTAGGAAAACGCCAAAATCGTTGTTAGACGAGTGAGCTAGTTTGATAATTATATTGGTATAAATAACAGGGTTTTAAAGTTTAGTAGGTGTAAGTGCGCGTGAACTGTGAGGCCGTATAATGCGCCACTGTAGCCAATGATAGGCTAGGGAGGCCTTAGGTAGGAGGAAGAAAGGGAATGTTACCGGGTACTCAACACATGGCTCACTCACTCTTCTAGCAACGACTTTGGCGTTTTCCTAGTAAATTAACGGGATTTCCCATTCAGCGAATCATGTCTTATACCGTACTGGAAAAAGGTACATTATCCCAAAGTTCTAATTTTTGGAATTAAATGCACTCACAGTCGTGATTCTATCAAAATAACTCAAAATTACCGTATTCTGCCATAACCAAATGATAAAAATAGCAGATTGTGATAGGACGTTTGGTGCTGGTGGCGGGTAGAGCGAAAAAAGTTTTAACTCCATAAGAATAGCATTGTTGGTGGAGGCGCCGGGTCTTCACTTCTCAATTGTATTATTTATACATTATGTATCCAGTTTAATTACGGTGGGAGGTATTATTGCTGTGATTTTTTTTAAGAATAGCACACATGTCGGTGAATTAATTTTGTGTTTTTATAGAAATCCATCCAGAAAATACAAAATACATCCCAGCGGGGTATCGAACCCCGGTCTCCCGATTGCCGGTCGAGTGTTTTACCCCTAAGCTACCGGGACGGTTAACTTCATAAGATATGGATTGTTGGTGCAATGTAGATCTTTTTTAATTGAATTGAATTGGTTGTTAGATACTAGATGTAACCACCGTCTAGCTTTCAATGCTGCAATTAGACACAGTTCGAAGTTCTAGACACAAGAAGTACTGTACGAGACTCTGCCCCCGTCGCGCGCCACTGTAAACAGCCAAGTTGTTTGTTCCTGCGCTGGGATTTTCTCATTAACAAGCTTCACTAGACGTGGGTACACAAGCTGTGAGCAAACACCCTGGCTTGGAGCAGGAGCACGGCCGTATCTACACATGCACGCGCTGATCTCGCACGGATAGGTCACGCAGTGGCTGAGTCAGGGCCATGAGAAATAGCAAATACAAAGGTCGCGTTTCGTCACAAAAATCTTCAATTTTAGTATAAAAACTCAAAGTAAACGCATCATTTCGTCATAAAAATAGCACTGCAATCACTACGCTTCAGCAAAATGAACACGTATTATACATAAACGATTAGGTCATCCCATGTTAACTTAATTACTGCACTTTTTTCGAATTTATTGTTCTACGAAAGAAATAAAAGTAAAACCTGATAAAACAAGGCTCTAAATCAAATGTTATACCAGAACCACAACAACAATATTATTTATAGATCTACTTTCCCAACACTTGAACCCCCGCCTGTTGGATATTATTGCCGGTCGTGTTGAATCCACTCGGAAACCGATTTCACGAGAGCGTTTCGTATTTGTGATAAATGGATCAAATCTGAAACAGTTTCGTTCGAAACAGGAGGTGGGTGGGGGGGGGGGGCAACGCCAGCCTATCTCAACAACGATAAGGAAGTCTCTATAGCGAAGAACAAGACGAAGCTGAGAAAGAGGGTTTATAGAAAGTGACGGAAGTTTATACAAACCAAGTTTCAATTATATGTCTTAGTTCCTCAGATTGTAAGACTGCAAATCAAAATATTTACATTTTTTGTGAAAAGCCATTTCGTTCATTCAAATATGAAATAAGAATAGATTTTTTTTAAATTCAAAGTATATCAGCCAGATTCTGCAACACTCAAGTTGAACACGAGTTGGAACCGAGGATGAATATAGATAAAGTGTATTGAGGGCTTCCATTCCTACCTGAAAGACGCGAATTAGAATTAAAAATGTTGAACTATAGAAAGAAGGTGAATACTAATTAATTAGTTATTTGCAAAGGTATGGAATGTAATGTATAATAATGTAAATGTGTAAAATATAATCAATTAATTATGACCACCACAAAAACAAGTTTTTGTAGTCTAGCGGGTACTGAAAAAACAACAGGATTTTGTTTCTCAAACGGGACTCACACCTTGCATCAATTCAACCATTTACATTTTCAACATTGTTTTACTTATATTACCTATGCTAGCGTCGCTGAATCTATGAGAGTGCTGACGTAACGGATAAAACGTACGTTCGCAGCATAACCAATCTAAATGTTGACTTGCCTGTTTCCGCATCTGTTGCAAGGTTGGTTTATCTGGAATCGCTCTAGAATAGATTGCCCTGGGCACAATACGAAGTTTCTGCGTATTTGAACGATATTATCAACACGATTTTTGTATCAATAATTATAATGTTTAAATATGTAAGTAATGGTGTGGACTTATTCTTTACATCGACTTTATTAAATATTGCAACTGTGAAGTAGTTCTTAGAAGTAATATGTTTGCTATCTCCCAGCTGTTTGTATATAACTTTATTACCACGATAAAGATTGGTAGCTTTAAAGAGGAGTGATACAAATAATGTTTACACGTGCAAGTACGTGTAGCCTGCAGGTGGCGCTGCCAAGCATACAACCAAGAAACTATCAACCAGGGTGGTAATAAAAGTCAAGTAATTAACCCAGAATAAGTTGATAATGAATGTTTAAGAAACTCTGGTTAGGAAAATTATTATAGTTCGGGTCATTAATGTATAGAAACATGACGTAGTGTAGCCAACGTTTTACATAGGAATGTAAAATGGATTATTCTTTCCAACAACTGTGGATAAATCGTGGAACGCAACTTTTTATTACAAGTGATGCAAAATATGATAGGAACAAAACTAAACCTTTAAGGTAGTCGTAAAACGCATCACCTACACAAACAATATTTGCTTCTTGTGCAGTTGTAAACATAGGCCCTCGACTGCTTGGTTTGCGTTGTACCGTCTGTATTTCATTGGAGTTTTATAAAGGAAGGGTTGTCACTTGCGTTGTAAATCATTTATATTTTCAATTCAAATGCGGTATATTTTTATAATGGTTAAATTTAATATATTTGCTTTTTATTTTGATGTGAGCAATGTTATAAGCTAGGCCTATAATGCTAGTTGTTTGAATGTTTGTATTGTGGGTTCTTTTGTGTTTAACTGTTGAGTTTTTTATATTTTTTTTATCCATTTTTGTTTAAACTTATGTTAAGCACATTATAGTTAATTTTAATAAACCTACGTTAATATCAATTGTATTATATTTACTATTTAGGGATATCACACTCAATTCTGTATTTAAGGGCAATGCTCGTTGTGATATTCCTAATGATTGTACGAATGATCATTGTATAATAATAAATAAATAAATAAAATAAACTTACATTGGAAAATTTAATAAGAGCAACAGTTTACATACATTATCAACAAAATGTCGTACCTACAAATAAAATATTGTTATGAATTGACGTGTTTGGTGGAGGTGCCGGGTCCATAAAATACTACTTAAGGGGTATTCCCCGGCTAAACTCAAAATATATATATATGTTTTATTCAGACTAACTAGTTATGAATTTAGAAATCAACAGAAAAAATTATTGCGTCCACCATGACCCGGGAAAAAATGTCGAACTTGTATTTTTCGAGCTAGGCAAAAATCTCCCATAAGAAATAACATGGGGACGATCTTTATGCCCCGTGACCCTGGAAATTTTGATCCGAAAAAATACTGGCCATTATTGATGTACTCGACAGCCTTTTCAGTAAATCCTCTATATTTTGTTTTGTAATTTGGGCAAAAGGTTCGATCAAAATATGCTTATTTCCAAGAAAGAGTGTGATTTTGGATTGCATATTTTTGCGTGTTTGAGAGTATATTTGTGCACAGTTTCAAGGCACTATGTAATAAAGGGTCATTTTAGATTGGTATGATGCTTTAGTATCTATGTGGAACAAAAAAGAAAAAGGGTAAAGCCAATCTTAAGAAATTTTCCAAAACACCAATTATAGTCAATTTCATGATCCAAACAATTAAAAATTTGTGTGTGTGTGTGTGTGTGTTTGAGTGTAGTTTTATGCTATAGATTATGTGTTAAAAAATATTTTTGGGGGTAATAGCCCCTTTAAAAAGAGGATAGCTCCAAAGTTTGACAAACATATTTTTGGTGAAGTTGCCGGGTAGAGCGAGAAAAGTTTTAGTTCCATAAGAATAGCATTGTTGGTGGAGGCGCCGGGTCTAGAATTCTTGATATTATTTATTAGTTATTCATCCAGTTTAATTGCGAATAGTTGTGTTATTGTTGTGTTTTTTTTTATTCTTTCTTTCTTGATGAAGGGCAATGTACACACAGAAAGAGAAACCCATCTCAGTCGGAGGTCGTGTTCGGTTTCGAACGTGAGACGTGACTGACACGTGCACAGACGGACGGACACGAAAGTGATGCAAGTAGAATGAACCTCGTGCAGAGTAGTGCATGGCGGGAGGTTTGTTTCAGAGAGAGAAGTGAATGTAGATTGAAAAGAAGAGAAGAAGAAAGAAAAGTGAATGCAAAAAGTTTGCGCGAGTGGAGCAAGTCAAGTACGAATGAAACAATGTCTGAGCGAGGCTGCAGAGCTTTGTGTGATACAACGCACGGTTCAAGTGCGGCACTTCACAGAGCCAACGTAAAAATAATAACACAAAATACAAACGTGAAACTTTCTGACAGGATGAAAAAGTGAAGCTTTCGTGAACAAGATTTTCAAATTCGTTACATAAATCATATTAAGCGCATTTCAATTTCAGGAAACAAAGTGGGTTTGCGCTCTCGCCGCCCCGAAAATATAACTCAAACTAGAGTCGAGGGGGTGGGGGAGGGGGCGGTCGATAGCAGGGTACAACGAGGGTCATCGGGGCGACGAACCTGAAATAGTAACGAGATAATCACACCAAGGTGTTGTTATATTTACTATTTACAAAATTAAATTATGCTATAATGAACCCTGTGGTTGTTTTACGCCGTTTTAATGAATAACTATTATGAACCCCATCCAATTGCTAAAGGAAGCTGATCTAATTTTGTGACAGAACTTTATGTTGATAACCATTTGGACGTTTCAATTAGGGATGACCCGATTCCGGGATTCGGGTACGATATTACACGAATTTAAACCCCAGCAACACATTGATTGCAAACTTATACACATGAACAAATCGCGACGTAGTCAAAACTAATTTGTGACTCACTCATTGAACTGTTGGTCAGTTTCCATGGTCACGACTTTTCTATTCTTCAAATTTGCAGTGTTCTAATTTTCAGGTGTGTTATAGGCAACCTGTGGATTCGTTTGTCATTCAGTTCAAAATCATGTATTTAGTTAGAGTGTTCATAGTTACGCTTGATGAAATTGAACCATTTAAACTTAAAACTAAAGTGCATATCAGTAAAATTTAAACAATACATTGTGTTACAGTATGAATGTATTAAATAATAAATTGGACAATAAAAACTGCGGTGTGGACTGTCCTTGAAAAAGAGATCTTGAAAGAGCGAAACAACGACGACGTGTATCCTAGAGCCAGCATTGAGTTACTATTGACAATTCCGTGGTGCAACGAACCTCCAGCTCCTGCCAAGTAATTGATAGGCAACCTGTTAGACAGCGGATACCGGATCGATGCTCACACACTCTGATGGTAGGGGGGTCTAGACGACACCCTGCCCAGAGGGTTCGACTCCCGTCGCCTTCAAACCAGGAGTCCGCGGTCAGTTGTCTGATATTGCCATAGAGGGCGGGACGGAAGCTAAGAGATTCACGCTACAACATCGGTAATCACACAATCCCACTTAGTCTTGTTGATCGCGGTAAAGTACAAATTTGGTATTTATTTTATTTTGTATTTTGAAAACTTGGTTAATTGGTAAAATTGGTAATTTGGTATTTTAAACTAGTAGTTTGCATAAATAGTTATATGCGCTAAATAAGTGAAAAATAATGATAATAATGAAAAACGTGTGCCATATATATGGGAAAATATAGTAAATAGTCATAATGTACTTTTAAAGAATTGTGTTATGTCCCCCTATTGAAACTGTTCTTTAAAGTGCACACTGTACACACTGTAGACAATAAAACAATAAAAACTTACATTTATAGTTTTACTGGTGTCCTTCTACCCACAATTTAGATTGTAAAAGGATTATAATTTGTTAATTTGCACAAAGTTGAGGGAGCTAACGAGAGCGTCCCCCTTTGTAGACATAAATATAGTGGTCGGGAGGGTTGGTTTTCACCACCAACAACATATATAAATGTGCCTTGTTCGTACCAAGAAATGTGTTGTATATGCGTAACGTGCTCGGTCCGGCCTACGAGTTTTCTTCCAGACGCTCGGCCACTCTGCCTGTCAAACCCATGATAAACGAGCTACACACAGATCCACAGATTGAGCCGGTTATACGACCACCGTCGATATCATCCAAACACACGAGCAGTGTTTTGTTTCGCATCCATCTTGATCGAACCAAGACATACGCGCTGTGACAAAGACAGAAGAGCTTCCCTTTAAATTAAATGGGAACCTTAAGAGCCCGCACTCAAATGCGAGCGCTCAGGTGTTGATGATTTCTGCTCAACGGTTGGTAATATCATTAACAAATTTTTGGATTTATGTTAATAAAATACCTTTTTATATTGATATCCTCAATAGTTTGCAAAAAATAAGCCTTAAAGATCCATTGCGAGACATATGAGTCCAAAACGTGAAAAAATGGGAAATCCAAAACATGGATTCCAATTCTGGAAATTCCCACCAAACCGTTTATCACTATTAAACAAAATTAACCTGCGCGTTCACAAAGATAGAAACGCTGATATCTAGTATGCAAATTTGAGTTAAAAACATTTGTACACTCCGAAGTTGACCAAAATGGAATAAATGTCGGTGATTTCATTATTTTTTAATTCAAGATCAATGAATTAATTTAGGAATACGCGTACTGGATATCATAGATTTATTTTTTATTAACGCTAGTGTGAAATTTGATACAGGGTTATAAACCGTTTACCAGGGGGAAAAAACAGAAAAATGAGCGCCCAAACTCGTCTCCATCCAGCCTCAGCGACTCCTCTAAAATGACGATGGTTATGTTCGAGGATAAGATGAAAACTATGTTCTGAAAGTGAGATATCGGCTTAGCACGGAACGGCGCCAGACATTGCAGGACTGCCCTGGGCTAGAACATTATGTAACGTCGCGGGTACGAAGAGTACAGAGGAGTGCATTGATAGCGAAGCTTCAAGGGTTCGACGGTAGCTGAATATTAAACCTGGGACCGCCAACGTCCGGCCAGCACGGTTGTATCCAACCTAACCAACCTAACATATAGTATCCAGAGTATTTGTATAAGAATCAATATAGGTTTTAGGACAAATCGGTTTAGTAACCCTACTATTTCCCAAACAATTTTGGAATCTGAGTTTAAAAACTTAAATATTTGAAAACAATTAATCTTTGGACTTAAAAAAAGACAGATGTAATGATGAATACTATTTTGAACAGATCAGTGTTCTTTATTTAATTACCAATTGTTACATTTATAGAAGCTACTGTCTTGTTCCATGTACTGAGCTAAGGATTGTCCTTCAAAAGTCTACGAAATCAGAAGTGACTAGAAGTTCTGTCATGAACGATCATATGGTGCAGGTTGTCCACTACTTTAAAAACGCACCAAAATCTTCCCCTTTTCTATCCCCCCCCCCCCCCCCCGAACACGTCGTCGTTATGATAAGTAGAGGTGGCACATTTTAATGGGACGGTCCTATTTTTGTTATAGATTCGATTTGGCCGGTTTTAGAGACATTTGAGGGGAACTTCCAAAAATATGATCAATGTCCTTGACTTTTCAAGATTTCAAGAGTTGTTGATAGTTAGAATCCCTGATTGTATAATTAGCTTGTAGCTAAAAATTATAACGCCAGATATTTTAGTAACCTCATATGACAGATACATCTGCTATCAATCTACTACCCCGGGTCCAGACGAGTTAGTTCTAATTCACTCGAGTACACTGAACGAATCTAACCGAAGCACTACAACATTTGAACATATACGTTATTAAGTGAGTTTCTGAATGCTCTGTGGTACCTTGTAAAACCTCCATCCCTAGTTAACCCTACCGCGAGCGACCCACAGCCTTTGTACCTTTATCAAACTTGGAGGTCACAAGTCGGCTGTGCCGTCTCAAAGGCGGTGGATGCCGCGATCTTCTTACCAACTGCGCAACAAGAATGCGGCGAGAGAGAATGTTCGCATGGCTTCATTCCTCCTTTGAGCGCGGGACGTCAGTCAAGGTATAAGCGCGCCCCTAGGGAACGTATTGGACAAACTTCTTTGACGAGATAGGACTCTAGCATCATATTAGTATAATGCAGGGAGATTATTAGAGACGATAACCACATGATGACATACCAGGTCTGGCATTTGGACACCGGCATGAACATAGAACGAGACTTACTTTGAACCGAGTATAACTTCAAACTTCAAACATTGATTGGATTGGATATTGCTTAACGTCTCATATTATTGCACTTTGGCTATTCGAGACGATGAGTGGTGATAGATGAGGATGAAGTATGAAAAGAAGGTAGGAGGGGAAACCCGGTGCCGGCACGTAGCCTACTCCTTTCGAAAAGTACCAAGGGGACCAACGGCTTAACGTCCCATCCGAAAGGACGGTGTAACCTTGACAGTCATATAGGTTCCTCCACTAACCCGGACTGCCGAGCAGACATCGAGTAGAACGAAGCCGTTACACTAGATCTCGAACCCTCTATCTCCTCTAACCAGCGGTATACGTGAGTTTCAGGGCTGAGCGGTCACCCACTCTCCCCCTGACCACGCCCGAATCTGCTTAACTTCGGTGTTCGAGTGGGAACCGGTTAAACGACCTCGGCTAAACCACTGGCTAGTTCAAACATTGACAAACACACAAAAACGAATCGTGTGTTTAAATTCTCTCGGTAAACAATCCCGAAAGGTGGAATTGATAATATTTAATATAATCCAGAAATAACAAATCCCGCTCGGCCGGGGATCGAACCCGGGTCTCCCACTTGCAGGGCGGTCGCCTTCTCCACGGCATGCACCAAATCACAAACGGGTGGTAAGTGGTTAAGTTCATCCGACATGCGGAAGACCCGGGTTCTAACCCAGGTTGAGAAATGTTTTGCAAATTTTGGATTGTAATAAATATTTCGTATCTTGAATATGAAAAGGAAAAATCAAGAATGATAAAGAATGTTGCTGTTATGATATATTATGTGAATTCACGTGATTGAAGATTTTATGTCGAGAGAAATATTGCTTCCTATTTTTAAGTAATGTCGTAACTGTAGAGAGTAATAATATCTACCTACACACATGTATTTTAAACGGCGTTCGTTCAAAGAGCTTGCAGAAAAACCTCAATAATATTCAAGCTGTATGTAGGATACGATAATGCTAGAATGTTGCTGTCATAATACATTGGGTAAATTTGCATGATTGAAGATTTTATTTCCAGAGAAATATTGCATCCTATTTTTAAGAGATATCTGTAGTGTAGAGAATACTAATATCTCCTACCCATGTATTTTAAACGGCGTTCGTTCTAGAGCTTATAGAAAAATCTCAATAATATTCAAACAATTTTAAAGCTGTCTGCGAAAGCTCCGCTTTCGTAAGTAGGCGGCATAAACATTGTGAAAGGGAGACGCGAGAAAGTTCTAAAAACTATCACAGCTGTGTTAGTCCAACCCCATCCTCCCCTCTCGAACAAAATGTGAATAATTTACTAAATTTATTCATTTAATAATCTGAAATCTAATAACATCGCAAGCCACTGCTTTCCATGTGTAAAAAGAGACATTTCGTGGGAGACTCTATATAAAGGTCACAAAATCCCTTGTGTTTTCATGAATTTTTCAAATTTAAATTTGTTTTCATAATGTGGTTACGAGATCAAAGTTGTTTTCCGAAGTAATTTTGTTCCCCTCGTATGCCGAGAGCTGGTTACAACGTGTTGAACAATCTGGATTAAATCAGTGAGAGTTTCGACGTCGCTGGCTCAATATGTTAAGGTCGGAATACCGAGGTGATCCGAGCATCTAATTGGAGCGTTACTTCCGATTGGAGTGTTAAGAAGAGAACAAAACCACTCTCTTCGGATGGGGCACCTTATTAAAAATACGTTACTTGAGTTTTTAAAGGTTCTTCATATCTCTAAGCGGAATTTCAAAACGTAATTTTCTCCATACATGAGTTGATGGTTTTCAATTGCTTAATGCCTAGATAACAAACAAGGGAATGGAAAAAGCGATTTTGCAGCAGGTTTTTTTCATCAGTTTTTCCTGTTGTTTTGTACATTAATTTTAGAGTATCTCTACATTTAAGTTTAACCTGTGTGACACTAATTTAAAGTAGAAAGTTAAGAAGTGTGTTCACAGGAATTTCTAGTGTAATTTATTTTTGTGTGATGTGTACAATAAAGTATTTGGTTGAAAAATTGTCCGAGAGTTTTACACCTGATTTTTTTTTACTTTTTATAGATTTGATTTGGCGAGATTTAAAGATTTTAAAGGAAAATTCCATAAATATGAACAGTTTTACCATTCCCAGATTTGTTTATAAGTAATCTTTACTCTTGAAGGTTTTTCAGACTTACTTACTGTGACTTTGAGCTTCCTAGCAACGAGGCACATAGTAAATGGTGCAATGTTAACCGTATACGCCATATACTTTAACACACATAACAAAAACTTGTAGAAATACAGCCAAACCTTACACACTCAAAAGGAATGAGATCTAAAAAAAGGGCCAAGCTCATCTACCCTTCCACATAAACGTACAGTGTCCCATAACAGCATCCTCGAAAAGCTTTTCAAAATAGAATTTGCGATTATTAATTAACGTAATAGTTTATCAAAGTTCTTTTTTTGTAATTAATTTAAACGTAAACATGCAAATTCTATTTTGCCAAGCTTTTCGAGGATGCTGTTATGGGACACTGTACGTTTATGTGGAAGGGTAGATGAGCTTGGCCCTTTTTTTAGATCTCATTCCTTTTGAGTGTGTAAGGTTTGGCTGTATTTCTACAAGTTTTTGTTATGTGTGTGATCTCATTACTTTTTCAAGTTCCATTACAAAATTATTTGCTAAAATATAATATTTTTATCAAAGTTGATTTAAATTCTATGGTATTAGCAGTAACAATATGGGATGTAAAATATCTAGACCCGGATTCATGTACATCCTGGGTATAGGTGGTATAACCATGGTATAACGACGGTATAAGGACTGGACCCCAATTCTTGAGTTCGTGGGAGATGAGTTGAAAACGCAATTTGAAAACGAAGTCGTTTTCGTTTTCGAAGGAATTGGTATTCTTGAACGGTATCGTGGAAAACGTCATGGGTTGTGAGTTGAAAGCATTGATATTAAACCCCTATAGTAGGCTAGATTAGCAGTCTCCTATACCTCCGCACAGGCGCGAGCGTAGCAAATTGAAGACTCAACCAAGGAGGTATGAATAATGTAAGGAGACAGCATGTCGCCGTGAAAACCATAGCCACTTTGAACGACAATGGTGGTCGGCGAAAGCCTCGAACCCAAAGCAAGGTCTTCGGTATTATTAAAGCCATTGTCAAAGCTATGAGCATTCCAAAACAAACAAAAACGCAGCACATCAACTAAAATTACATTTCAACTCTTTATTATTCATTCTCATATTGATACAAGAGTTATTATCAATGTTTTAAGTATAATATCAGCTGTTTCGGCCGTCGATGGTAGTCGCCATATTGGTCAGCACCAACGAGAAGCAGTAGATACTGCGAAAAACTCTATGTTTTAGTAGCCGCCATATTGGTCAGCACCAACGAGAAGCAGCAAATACTGCGAAAAACTCGATCGGAGACGTTCAAACGGCCACGTTCATTTGTACAGCCACAGATAGCGCATGCTGTCTCCTTACATTATTCATACCTCCTTGGACTCAACCGGCACATTTCAAGATGGCGATTTGGTGTTTTAATTTATGCTTTTTTAATGCAATAAAGTATTTTACTGGATTGTTTGATATGGTTTTAGCTTGTGCAGCATGGTATTAAACAAAAGAAACAATACGAAGTGATTGCATAAGGGAATTTAGTAATCATTTGGTGTTAAAGGCTAGTATGCTTACCTGTCAACCTGGCGGCAATCTTGAGAACTATTTGGCCACAAATCGCTCCCATTTGATTAACATGTAAACTGTCATTTTAAGATGGCTTCTAATTGTACCGGAAGTGGACCACCGACTGCTGGTCTAGCCAATTATATAGGATGTCTATGGTTGAAAGAGTATCACGAAATCCAAACACTTTAAAAAGATTTGCGTATAGCAAAGAGCTCGAAAAAGTTCTATATTTATTCTAGATGGCAGTGCCTTCATAAACGTGGGCCAATCGAAAGACAAGTTGTATGAAATGATTTGATTGTTGCAATTATGTAAACAAACAGTTGAGCAAGTTCATATCAAAACAATGTTGTGCTGGCATAGGGTTGGCTAGGCTTGTCAAACATGTAATGTAAGTATGAATTTTACTAGTCCTATAGCCAAATGGAACTTTAGACCTACACTGTTGTATTATAAATAATTTTCTACATCTGGGCCTAGGCTAGGGACGGTTTCTGATTTGTTTTATGAGAGTATATGACACCTTTTCTCGTTCCACACAAAGAAGAAAATTTTTAAATGTCCGCCATTTGTTTACGTATCGCACTTTCCCGCCTAACTCTGCTTATACCGTCAACAAGTGTCAAGTAACTATGGTTACTTGTTGATTATATGCCAAGTGTTTAAGGCTTATTTTAAAACCTTTATTTGGAAGCCTTCCAACAAACTTTTTCAACTTTTTTTTTCAAAAGAGACTATCATTCTATAACCTTAATGTCCATGTAAAATATGAACATTGTAGCCCCACCCGTCTGGTCAGAATCGCGGGCCGACGTATTAGATGTTAGCAGTAGTAGGCAGTAGGCAGTAGTAGGCAGTAGCTAACATCCTTAAAGTGATTTTGAGCATGTTTCAAGCCATTTTTTTCACCAAGAGGAATAATCGTACCCCAATAAAATTTGGCATGTGTTGTCAGGTACCTAAATCCCCTCGATTGTGATAGTTTTTCAAGTTCACATCACGTTACATGACGGCTGGGTAACACCTCGAAATCACCCCAACTCTGCTTGGTGTATAAGGTGCTTGAGTGTGTAGCGCACCGCGGCTTGGCTGCGGCGCCCTAACGGGCACCTAGATTTATTTACTTTCAACACAAGGAGGCTACTCGTAGTGGAGAAGCCAGCGAAAATGAAGCGGCTCCAGAGTATCGCGGATCCAGCCGCCTCAATACCCGACCTGATCCCCACCTCCCTAGGGAAGGGCGTAATCCCGCGCTGCGAGAGAATCTAACGCGAGGCAACGTTCCAGGCACGGGAAGAAATTAAAAATTAACTCCCCCCTTCCCCTCTAAAAATCTAACTTCCCCCCTTCCCATCCACCTAGGCGATCACTGTAGGAGTACGATAGTGTTAATGAAAACCAAACACGCTTAAATAGATGAAGACGTGGAGGAGAGGCCTCTTAAGAGGGAGGGATAGTCGCGAAATTAAAACCACGCGAAATTACCGTTTTTTCGTGATATCTCGAGAACGATGGAAAATATCTATAAACTAATTATTGCAGACAGCTATGTGGTTTTGTTGGAACAATATAATGCAAAAATAAATATTCAGATATAATAATCGGCGCGGTTTGTATTTAAGATATGCATTTAACTAATTGAACATCAAAAAAAATTAATTACCATCACATAACAATATTTTTTCGTACAGGCTATAGTTCTCACAAAACCATATACCTGTCTGCAAACAATTTTGCGATTTTTGCAGCGTTCTCGAGTTATCACTAAAAAACTTAATTTCGCTTGGTTTTAATTTTGCGACTATCCTCCCCCCCCCCCTCTTAAGACCAAGAGGAGAGAGAACAGATTAGCTGGAGACAAAGAGGCGTCATACGGAACGGAAGATATTAAATTATAGGTTACTGGTTGATTTCGGATTGGGTAACTAAAACTTTTCTAATTAAAAACAAACTAATTTCGTCATGGATAACTCTTTTTTTGGTTTGGTCTCAATAATAAGGGACAATGAAGTAGAGAAGGAATGTAAAAGAAAAGTAGGGTGGAAGACCAAGATAAAAGTGGGGGAAGACTGATTAAAGGAGACGTTGAATAGCGAGGTGAATCGTGGAACCAGGTGATAAATAAAAAATTAATTAAATCTTTAGATAAAAGTGACCAGTAGAACAGGTATTTATTCTTTAAACTAGGAAAACGCTAAAGTCCCGCCGCGTTGATGGATGAGCTTTTTTAAAATTTTTAGTTTGCGTGGGATATCTTTACTTTTGCAAGTGCTTTGTTTTGCTCCCCAAACGCATTGTGGGTGATTGTTTAAATTTTCTATTGTTTTTTGTCAATTGGTTTTTTTTACCGAAAAAACATTTTAAAAGCTTTATTCAAATCAATTCGGGCTACTTTTTCAACTTTTTTTTTTAAAAAAGGTTTACTACTTTAAACCAAAAACCTTTTAATGCCCCATGTATAATATGAACTTTGTAGCCCCAAACCCGTTTGGCAGAATTTCCCCAAAATAGCACGAAAATATCGTACAAAAAATCAAAAAATTTAAATATTAAAAGTTTTTAACTTCAATAGATTCTGGCTAATTTTTTTCAACTTTTTTTTTCCGAAACCCAAAACATCACCATTCCCTTAAAATTTCCAGGGTAAAATAAACGTTGTAGCCCCACCCTTTTTTGGTCAAAAATGGGCCCCAAAATGCCCACAAAATTTATCGCACTAAAAATCGAAAAAAATCTAAAAGTACGATATTCATAGAAATATTTTTTCGATTGTCCCAAAAAACAATAAAACCCTCAATTTTTTAAAAGTTTTCCCGAAGGTCCCCTACATTTTTCATAAAGATCGGATATGCCGTTTGCCCGGTAGAGAGCGAACAGACGAAAAAAAAAAAAAAAAACACCCGAGCTAAATTTTTTGGGGGGTCGGTGAAATTGAAGTCTTCGCTTCGCTCATCCAATAAGTGCATACACTTTTGCTTGAGAGTACACTTTGTGGTTAAGTGATTACTTTTTGAATTAGAACCTTTTATGACAAATTAAAAAGATTTTAATAAATTCGTTCACTTTAGGTTTAGGAGGGGGTTCCAGTTTAAAAATTTTTAAACGGTGGAAACGTGAAAGCTAAACTTTGATAGCAACCTGACTGCTCTTTATCAATATTTATTTGTGATATAGAAAAAGATTTTTGAATAAATGTCGAAATATCAATATTTATTTGTGACATAGAAAAAGATTTTTAAATAAAAGTCGAAATATCACCAAAAAATATTGTTAAGAGCAGTGTTAAGTCCAATAAACATTTATTTAAAAAATAAATTCGTATTTAGAGTCGACCCACTCAGTCATAAAACTGATTTTAACTGATGGGAGTGATGTTGTAAGAAGACAGGGAAGAGTGGGATGAACTGGTGGAGAAGCAGATGCAGGATGAGGATGAAAATGAAGAAACCCTGAGCCCGACAACTTCGGCAGAAAACAGTTTCCCCCCCCCCCACACACCCTCTCAACCCCACCTTAAAAGTGACGGGTTTTTTAATATTATAAGAATAACAAAAATCAAAAAATATGTGATTTGGGCCCCACAAACGTTTTTTGTTTGGGGTGTATATGTGTGGAACAACTTGGTAGAAAAATTTAAAAAGGGAGGGGGTTTGGGGAATGTGAGAATAAGCCATAGTTTTCTTCATGCGTACTCCGAACACTACCCGCGGGCCATGGTCATACTAATACGTACTAGCGCTTTACTATGCTGTAAAACTAAGCGAGACCAAACCTCAAAAAATATAGGGGGGGCCCCCCCTGGATTTTGGGATGACTGACGAAAAAAGAATAAAGGTGGCCTAAAACCAAATCCCTGATCGTAAAAAGGGGGATTAGGGGCCTGGGATAAAAAACCCTTTTAAGGGCATATTACGAGTATGGGGGTGAGCCTTTTTTGGAGCCCTAAAGCCCGAGATTACCTGGTTCCCATTTCAAACAACATTAAAATAAGTAGCCAAATTTGTGTTATTTTTCCCATTTCTTTTAAACAAGCTCCGGGGGTTTTTCGTGGGAAAGGAACGTATACCCCTTTTTTAAGAAAATTTTTTTCATTTTTTTAATTTTGGATGACCCAAAAAATGGACGAAAAACCTCATTCGGTCGATTTATAAAAACTGCACCGTAAAGCTTATTTTAACAATCACCTCAAGGCACAGTCTACAACCTCCACCCCCAGCCCCCCCCAAGAGTTGGTTACCCCCCTTAAAACTAGACAACTCCACAACGAGGAATAAGTTCAAGACTACATTAGCATTTTACCACAGAATGAAGTCAGACCTGCCAAGTTAGCTTTATTATCATATTTTAAAAAACCCTCCTTCAAAAGAACTAACTTTATAAAGATCCCTCGGGGAAACTACCCCCCCCGATTTTGAACGGGGCGGGAAGTCTTCAACGGCCCCAAACGCCCAAACATTACAAATTTAAAATTTATTTTCTCTAATTTAATTTCCCACAACTTCCAGTGTGGTAAACATAACTGTAGGTTCACAAAACATATGGTCTACGTTTAGAGCTGAAGTCAGCGGGAAGGTGGGGAGGGGGGGTTTTTTTTCCCTGAAAAACTAGGGTCGATTTTGAATGAAACTACAAACAAAACCCCAAAAAAAAATTCTGAAGTTTAAAAAAATCCGGGGTTTAAAAGTGGTTTAAAAAAAGTATAATATCATTTTTTAAATGTAAACAAGCTGATCGATTATTTTCTCAATAGCTTATACCGGAACTTGCAAACAATTCGAGAATTCGAGCAGCAGTGCCTTAAAATACTTCATTCGAAAAGTTGTATGCCTGTTTCAATAATAGAAGACATCAAAGCTTTGACCATTATTTAACAAAACCATTCATATAACTTTAATAAGTTAATTTTTTAATGTATGTGTACTTTTAAAATTTAAACTGGGTCCCGGAGGGAACACGCCAAAAAAACTCCTTTTATTTGCAAATTTTGCAATGTGGGGGAAAAAACAGCCCAATCTCTCAGATCAAAAATTCAGGGGAAATAAAATATTTTTTGTTTTTGGTGGAGGTGCCGGGTTTTAGATGCATATTTTTATTTTAAACCCGTGCTTGGCCGAGAAAGATGGGTTTTTCAAAAAGCTCGAACAACTTTCTCGGCCTATGAGCGAGTTGAACTCGCAATAACACAATACCCGGCACCTCCATTAAATACAAAATATATTTTCTTGAACCATGCAAGGTGGATTGTTTTACCGTGGGAATTAATCCTGTTATAGGGTACAAATAACCTGTTTAATTCCCACGGTAAAACAATCCACCTTGCATGGTTCAAGAGTTGCTGGGTTTTAGTGCGTGCAACGGTTCCTTCACCCGAGCTAACGCGTAGAAAACTACTCATATTTAAGCATCGCAGACGAAGCCTGGCAAACAAAACAACGGTTCAGCAAGATTGCAAGCCAGTAGTCGTAGAGCAGAACTCAGGTCGCTATTTTGCAAGAACAACAGCTTACCAAAGGAGCTTCTTCTACAGGATTTGTAGTGATTGGAATACTTTTCCTTTTAAATCTGCCGTATAAGAACACATGTTTTTACACATAATTTATTCTGGGAAATTTTCACTGATTTATGTATAAAATAATTCAAAAAGTGTACACTTCTGAACTATATTGTCCAAGGTTCATAGTTTTGCTTATGGTTGCTATAACGTCGTTGATATTTCTTGTTGTTATATTTTTAAATATATTTACTGTCATATGGTTGGCACTCACCAAGTGTGTTCCATCTTCCATCTCCTACATGTAATTAATTAATGTGTTGCGGAACAAATAATACACTTATAAGTCAAGCATGGTTCAAGAAAATTAACTTCGTTTTTGGTGGAGGTGCCGGGTTTTGTAAAAATTGCGAGATTAACCCGAGGCCTACTCCAAGTAGTGTATCGACTAAAACAATTACCAACTCTAGCATGGTTCAAGAAAGTTTATTTTTCGTTTTTGGTGGAGGTGTCGGGTTTTAAGCATATTGCGAGTTTATCCGAGTTAACGTGTAGAAAAACTCATATTTTTCAATAAAGCCTGGCAAACATAACAACGCGAAACACGTTCATTGGATCGCTTGTCAAAGGTCAAGAGTTTTCCTTTACATCTCGTTATTTCCCCACGGCTACAACGACAACCGAGAAAACGCGCATCGGAAAATTACTCCCAAACCACAAAAAATCGGAAATTTCCCCTACCTTTTCCCCCGCATTTTATACTCCCCGACGGTTTTTTTTGGGGGAAATTTTTTGGGTAAAGAAAACCAAAATTTTTTTGGCACTGGGGTGCGTATGCATATTCTAGGAGTTTAAACTCTAATCAGGCTGAGAGCTTTTTTCCCCGGTTGTGTACCACGGTGACTGGTCAAGATAAAAGACGAGGGTTGATTGAACGTGACGTTGTTCTAGTCAAATTTAACAGAAAGGGGAGGCCATGTTACAATAGAAGATAAAGCGGAACCACAGCGTTTTAGTGGGAATATTGTCGGACGATTGCCTTTACAAAAGACAGAGACATTATCCCGTACATAAATGCATTGCTGTACATACACAGTAATCAGTAATGACATTCTGACTAGAGAATCCGCTATGCCAAACGAAAGATTATCTAAGATTCATAAATCCAATAAACTTAAGCGTAGCCACGCTAAGCCATACTTTTCTATAGAAAACTCTTTTAAGACTTTGATATCTCTGTGTCACACTCTAAACCTGTAATTCCGCATAACTAGACACCCTTATCGTGCCATCCCTCCCACAGATCAAACCTTGAGCCCCCCCCCCCCCCCCCCCCCCGTTCCTTTTAAAGCATGCTTCTCTCCTCCCAATCCTCGGTCTACCAATATTTAAGTGGTTCAACATCAAAGTGAACCTTTTCCTTCTTCTGGGATTACTGCAGAAAAGTTATAACAAATACTTGCTTTATTCACTGCACTGGTAAACCAAGTCCAAAGTTGAATGTGTATTGAATGTGTGCATGTAACACTTTTCAGAATAAACATACCTAGATACAGATTGAGCATTTATTTTTTATTTTTCTTTTCTGACTGTGGTTATTGTCCGTGTGTTTGTGTTTTTTATTGGGTTGAACTCAAAACTTCAAAAACTTAATTAGTTCCACTTTTGCTTTTGAACCACTCATTTGTAACTCTTGTATTAGTAATACCCAAGAAATTAACTTTCTACCTTATAAATCAAACTCATCTTCAAATCGTACTAATTTCTACAAAGACAAAGTAAATCAGAACCGTTGGTGGGATGAGAGACGCATGAGTGGGCAAACTTTGAGATTTATTAGCCTACTTTGTCTAGATTAGAATCACAACTGGCATTCATTTGTAATTTAACGGTCGCGCGATTCAGTTATATTAAACGAATCCACAATTTACAGCCCTTACAAAGTGATTTCCTCTCACCCGCAGTGGCTAATAAAAGACTTGTGGTTGAAGCGTAGGGCGATATAATAACCCGCAAGATTGCACATTAGCAGGGTGAATACTCAAGACAACGGGTATGCAGACGATTGATGGCGAGGTCGTTAGCAGCCGTTGTAAGGCGGTCAGAGGCTAACTCTTAAACTCTCTTCACGCGAGAGAGAAAGAGAGGGGGGAGAGAAGATGGGCGGAACAAATTGAAAGTAATTAAAATCTCAAGACGCAGAGCTGGATTAGGTATTGTATGAAAAGCGTTAGCCTTGGTTGGATCTAAGCGAGGCCGTCGCTAACTCACTTCGTTCTCAGGCCGTAGCCTGGCTTTGGTGACGTCACGCTAGTGGGCCGACTGTGCAGCGCGCCAGCAGCTGCCGCGTGTTGTTAGATAGGCGGGGCGCTCAAAGACCCTTCCACAATTTTTGAGACTAGGATATGTGGTAGATGTATATACAGTAAGTAAATGTTTCTGCAATGAAACTAACTATATTTGAAGCAATTATCAACTGGTTTGGAATTTTTTCTAAGCGTTTTAACTGCACTTATCTTAGAAGTTAGAAATCACAACAAAACGCATAATCCTGTTTATATTCACAGCAAACGAAATATCTCTTTGGAAATTATAATGTAATATGTATCATTATTCATGTTAATTAATATACTTTTTATATAAAAATATATAATTAATACATTTTAATAATTTTTCCCAAGAAACTACTTGTTCCTGTTAACCTCTCCGATTTCACTGGAATAACATAATAAGTTTTGTATTTTATTACATACACATAATATACACACGCATGTAAACATGCTTAGTATATAATATCAACATTTTTATCCGCATCATTAATAACTTTCATTTGATACCCATATTGACAGTATTCATTCCTTTTATTGAACGAACTGAGTGTTATCAAATTACTGCTAATTAGACACACGCAAGGAAAACAATATAGATAAAATCTGTTCAACGTATTAAAGCACTCTGCATTTTTATTTTCTAACCCAAAACTAGCAAAAAAATACTCACATATAATTATAATAAAAATTGCTTTATTACTAATGTAATTTGATACAAACGTATTAGTTCTGTCCTTTATTTGCGATACCTGACAAAAAAAAATTGATCGAGTGTGGTCATTAATTTTTCATATAACAAAATTGTTTGGCAAAACCAATTGTTGAAAAAATTACTTTACTAAAGAATAACTACACATTATAAAATAAAATAAATAAATTTTATTTGGAGTCTACCCACTCAGTTATATAACTGATTTTCAGTGGGGGACTTCAAACCAAAGCGACCAAGCCAACCCTGCAGGCCCCGACGCAATCGACGAGTGAACGATCGATAACCAACCAAAGATCGATATTTCAGTGGTCGTGTGGTCAGTGGTATGGACAGTGCGAACACCCGCGGATCAACGCCAGAATCAACAAGGCCGATTCAGAATAACTCTGAAATTTATTGTGCTATCGTTGCTAGGACGGCTCCAAAGTCACCGTTTACAAACTCCTAAGACAAGAACTAATGGACCTAAGTCCAAATCAGAAGTTAAAAACTTCTGACTGTAGCGGGAATCGAACCCTTGACCTTCTGCATTGGAAGCAGATACGCTAACCACAAGACTAACGAGCCACACATCGTTAATTAATTGTAGTAATAGGGGGGGTCGCAGAGCGGTAAACTTTCATTCGGCATATAAAGATATGCATAACAAACCAATATCCGAAGAAGAAAAAAATCTGTAACTATTATTCCCGGGTCAAATGGCTATTTGATCGGGGTAGGTGCAACGAGTCTCGTATGGTGCCTCGCTACCGAGCAACGCAAGTCGGCCCACTAGCGTGACGTCACAGCACAACTCGCAGCGCAGTCTCCGGCCTGTACGTTAGCGACGGCCTCGATCTAAGCCGTGAAAGTACGCCTACAGCTCACTATCAAACTTGAAATGAACTTACAACTGACTTCGGATGTATTGACATACATATATTGCAGGAAGCGGAAATTGCATAAAGTAGAACCAGTCAGACATAAACGTACTGGTGAACCATGTGCAATACTGGATCGTATCAAATATCCCTTTGATGCAGAAGACATTTCCAACTATATCCTCCAATTTGTAGCATACAGTTGAATGAGTTTAACTATAAATTAGCTCATAAAAAGATCTGGTATGTGAAACCTACAAAGTCAACATCGTATTGGCTGCAACTCTATTAGTAACTTTTAAATTAAATGAAAAATTGCAAAACAATGAGATACGTGATATACTTGCTCCAACGAAAGAATGCATATGTTTTGTAGTAGTAGGGATAGTATGAATTCGTGGTAAAGGGATTGTCGCCTTTGTGTCTGTAAGAGAAATATCTTTTACCAGCACAAGCAAAAATTATCTGTGCTAGATCACAGAGTTCCTCCGTGTGCTAGATCCACGCTGAGCTAGCGTGAATAGAGTTGACAAAGTTGTCAGTTGGGAAAACAATTATAAGCTATCTGCATTCTTTCGCTGGGACCACTATAACTTGAAAATGTTTAGAATTTATTTCGATCGTGTATATAACTCCCGTTCATATAAAATAGCTTAAGATGAGGTTGAACTGTGGATTGTACAGACCAGGCTCCACGTCACGGTCGCACCAGAGAGCAGATACACACGGGCGGACAGAACACGTTCAAGTGGTCAACACTACGAACAATGGGCGTACATTTCAAAGCAGCCCTACGGCCATGCTGAGCAAACTGACGGGTGTGTGTGCGATTGTCGTCGCTAGTGTGTGCGTTTGTTACCAGCTAACAATAACCACCAAACCTACGACGAGCGTGCATTGTTGTGTACGTGCGTAGTACAGTGTAATGTAAACTACAATAATTGGTATACCGCTATAAAAATTATATTTAAACTAGGAAAACGACCATGCCGTTGCTAGACTAGGTATAGTACCGTGTTTCACTCTGCATTGAACTTGATTGTTGTTTAAAGTTTAGATGATCTTTAGTTTCACATAATTCTCAATAAAACATAGTCTGATACTTTATTAATGAAACGGTATTATAGAACATCTTTCGAAATGCTTAACACAGCACGTACGAAGTACGGTATGATAGAAAGGTTTACTCAATCTCCTAGCCGAACTTCAAGGAACTTTGAGCTTGGAGAATCGGTGACATGCATTCACCGTCTGACATCCAAAACATAGCTCGATAAAAAGATTTCTTCAAGAACAATAGACATTTGCGTTCAATTAAATACTACACATTTCAGACTATTTACAATTTAGTATTTCTTGTACGTTTCAATCGTAATGGATTTTTCTGAAAACTTTAACAGCACCCATAACTTTTTCCCCGAATGTTTGTTTAAAAATTCAGGGCAATCGGTTCGCCCGTTTTAAACGCACAGTCACACAGACACAAACACAGACGCTGATCAGTTTGAGTTTTGACGCTTCGCCCCCTCGTCTTATAATATATATCGAGTAGGGTACCTGTCTATGACTCTATCACTAAGGTGAATAACTATAGCTATAGGGAGTGAGGATGGTTGGAGGGAGTGTCCAATGATATTTTAATTGAGCTCAATCCCAGCGTTCGAAATTTGATTAATTATAGAAATTTATAAGAAAAAACAGCTGTAACGATGCCGACCGGCAAACGCCCGAAATAGTATCACGTATATCGGTGGAGCTACCACTAACTGTTAACTAATAAATTAACGTGGTTTCCCATCCAGTGAATCCAATGAACGTGTGCTGAAAACAGATCACATTATTCAAAGTTATTATTTATGGAATTAAATGTACATCGCAGTCCTTAATTCTATCATAATGAAGTCAAATTCACCGTATTCTGTAATAAACAAATGATTTAAATAGCAAAAATTATATGTCTTTGGTGGAGGTGCCGGGTAGAGCGAGAAAAGTTTTGGCTCCATAAGAATAACATTGTTGGTGGAGGCGCCGGGTCCTCACTTCTTGATATTATTTCTATTTTACACCAAATTTAATTACGGAGGGAGGTAATATCGTTTTGATATTTTTTTAGCATAAGTGACGGTAAATTAATTGTGTTTAAAATATATAGGTCAGTGTACTCAGTGTTAGCAACAAATCGCACACACACACACACAATTGTTTGTATTGTTCATTAAAACTAGGAAAACGTCAAAGTCGTTGTTAGACGAGTGAGCGAGCCATGTGTTGAGTACCCGGGAACATTCCCTTTCCTCCCCTACCTAAGGTCACTCTAGCCTAGCGTATTATGACCTTACAGTTGACGCGCTCTTATACCGACTAAATTCAAAACCCTATTATTTATAACTTTAGTATTATCAAACATGCAAATGTTCCCGGGTACTCCGATCAAGAGAGTTTTTAAATGGACATTTAACATTGTAAACTAAGTTGGTCCGAGCTCATCAAACAGTCAACAATTCAAATTATCACCATCAAAGAATAGATTATTTCAAAAGTAAATCCCAGTATTATCATAGAGACTTGTCCGCTCTGTCCTACCACACTCAAGGTGCCCCATAGTCAAAGCCAAGGTGCTCCTGAGTACCTGCTCTAATTCCTTTCAAAATCCATGTAGTTATTTTTAATGACGTGAGTTGCGAATGAATTAAATTCGGTCAGGTAATGCGAAGAACCTATAGCTTGGGATTGACTATAGAGTGAACTTTAAGATAAATAATTTATGTTTGTATAGAGGCTCTAAAATTGTTATTTGACATTTACTAGAACTGTCAAAAGAGGAAAAATCAAGGTGCCCGTATGAGCGCCGCAGTGCGCCATCACTCTCAAGTACCTTATACAGAAAGCAGAGTTGAAGTGTTTTCGAGGTGTCGCTCAACCGTCATAAAAAGTGTCTGTGTACTGTGTCTCATTGCTTTTGAGTGTATAAGGTTTGGCTTTTTTTATGCGTGGTATTATTTACGAAAACTTATCTTAAATACAAGCTAAATTATGAAATAGCAAATGTCGAAAGCGTATCAGTTCAATGATAAACTATTGGAGAAAAAGTTTGATAACGCTTCGGGTGAAATAGTGGATGGGCCATGTTTAGCAAATAATTCTGAGTGGGTACGGTAGTTGCCCTCTAATGCGAGTCTCTTTATTTCTATCCAACCGGCGAAGCAACCAATTTAACTTTAACTGCGTTGGACCCTAACCCCCCCCCCCCGCCCCCCCAAAAAAAACCTAAAAACTCGTCTCCGGTCCACCCCCACCCCCCCAGTCCCCTCTCAGCAATGACACAACAAGCCAGACTATACTCGAAAGCTTTTCACTGAAAACTCTCGTGCAGTTAAATTATTAATGAAGCAAAGAACTTGAAAAGCTCATTAGTACGTATAAGATGCTCCGTGCTCTACGACGGCCTAACGAGTTGTCTTTTAACTAGGCAAGGAAATAATAAAAACTCCTAGCAAAGTTTCGCATAAAAAGCCGAGCGCGACATTTGCGGGCAAAGTTCACTCACTGGTTGCAAGAAGTAGTTTCATTAGCATCAGTGACGTCACATTATATGCTACGAGTGACGAACAGAAAACATGGCGGCCATTGACATTTACACAGAAAAGTATGTTTTGTAGTGCAAAAGCTCTTTTACAAAACATTAACAAACAAACAAACAAGCCACATGGTCATATAGAAAACAAGTAGTAAAATTAGAAAATTTACAAAAATATAAGCCAAAGACAAAACACTTGTTCACACAGTTTGGGCTAAACGTCAAAACATTATTAAATATATTCATCTCGGCGAAATGTCCCGATCAATTAATTTTATAATAATATTCAGGGTCGCGAAAGCCTTAAATTTGGAATATAATATTATTGCCGTAAAACTGTTAACTTTAAAACCCGAAAATATTGTATTGTTTGTTGAAACTAAATTAACTAAACAATGTAATTCTTAATATTGCAAAAAAAACTGTTATATTAAAACGAAATGATGATGATGATTATTCGAAACGTGTATTCACAGGCAAATGGCTATCACAATTAAGATGATCTATCGTGGCTCACTGTGCATAATATTGTATTTAGTGATAAGATTGATAAAACGTACAGTTATAGCATGGCTGGAGATTGGATAGAACTCGCTCCCTCCATATATGACAGGATTAGGTACTAACGTTAGGTAACCACCCGAAATTCTGTCTGCAATTATTGACTGAGTTAATTATTGTTGTCAATCAATAATAGATTGGGGCTAATCATTCTTCTGGGCTGATTACCAATCAAGCATCGACTAGTGATTGATGACTAGCTTGGGATTATGCACCAATAATTCCAATCAATTGTTTTCAATTGTCTTGATTGGATATCAGCTTCTATATAATATTGTAATCTGAAATAGAAACATTCACTCGACAATTAGTTAATTTCATCACTGGCAATACGAGAATGGATGAGTAAACTTCCCGTGAGATGGCTAATAGGCCACGTTCTGCTATTAGCAAAGGACCAGTTAGACTGGCTAAGTAAAACAGCTGACAACATTAAAGCGATGCGAATTGCCACTTAATTGTAAATATGATTATACTCATCAAAATCCAGGTTGAACGGCATTGAACCCAGTAGGAAATAAGGGGGTCTCATTTCCCCTCCCACTTCACGTGTAAAATCACTCTCTCTTGTGTGAACCATATTTGAAGATGGATGGACTTTCCAGAGTAAGGATATGTCTAAGAACATCATAAGCGTTGTTCAGTGTAAGTGGTTTAGCTTTGTAAGTTAAAAATTTATTTATTTATATGGGTCTTGTAATTCTACAGTGAAACACCACTAAATTAAGGATTAAGGTTGGCTTCATCGGCTATTTTTATTTTTATTTATTTTATTTTATTCTCAACGTCCCAACTCATTATTCCCTCGTCAAACAGTCAAAATTAAGCGCCTCGATTCTTATCTGTCAGCAACTAGTATTTATTGATTAATAACCATCGGCGGCACTACAGTACCATTGATGATAAAATCGGGATAAAAACCTATTTCCGCACCAATTTCCTATCCCACATTTTTTTTTAAAAAGGGAAATTGCCATTTTAAAAAATGTTCACTCCACGCGCCCAAGCCAAAGCAAATATTCGAGGAAAATATTGCTGAATAAACCATGATCGGTCGTTCACCGCAGAGTAAATACGAACCTAGCCCATTGAAACACACGACACCAGGCGACACCAGATGAATCGCGGTGTGTTAATAATGCACGGGGCTGAATGAGCGCTAAGTGCGGTGATAAACAAAACTCCGTACAAAGAGAGTTAGCCCTCCGAAATAAACCCTGGAGCTGTAGGCTCGGGCGTTGTGTTTCAAGCTAGAGCAGCAAAATGAAATGATTACCTATAAATAATATTTTTGTGGGATGCCCGCTGTAGGGTAAACACATCAGATTTAACCGGTGTGACCCTCTTCTAACTAGGTATGTTGCGGATAGGACAATTGTGAAGGGATGTCCGAGGACTGTTAAAGAGGACTCAATCCCTTGCATTCGCATTAACGACTGAGGAAAACCTCGGAAAAAACTTCAATCAGGATTGCCGGTCTCGATGGGATTTGAGCCCGGGACCTCCCGAATCAGAGTCAGGCGCTCGAACCAACACTGTCGGTGATTACCTATATGGCTTGCATGAGCTAATATAAAGACAAATCATAGTTGCAAGTGCGATTAGAAAAATTGCCACCGACTGGGATCGAATCCCGGTTCGTGTATTGTGTTTTGTTTGTTGTATTGTTTTAGTTTAATACATAAGTATGCAATTTATCGTACATTTTAGGGATATCATACACAATAAATTTATATATGCCTATAATGGCTAAACGTTCGAAGTGATATTCCTTAAGATAAAAATTAATCATAAACCTATTATAAATAAAAACATTTAAATTGTTATACAAATTGCAAATTTAGTTATTGTTTGCCATGTGGCCTCAAATGGCAAGAGCATCAAACAACGTGTGAAGGTTTTGGGTTCGAGACCAAGTCGAGGCAAACGTGAAACAAAAATAATTTCTTGTAAGAAACCACTCAGAGACACATTGCCTCTGTTCAGATGACTTAACGAGGCTTGAGACTGTGACGATACAAAAGATGTAAAAGGCTATTTGTAGTGGGAAGCAGTACGGTAGAAAAATATTGGGGGAAACACTTTGAGCTGGCCCGCATAATATGCTAATTAAACTATCCAACAACAAACAATTATTCAAACATAACACTTCAAACTGAAACACGCTTATGGTATATAACCCCACGTGACATAAGCCCCCCGTCCGATACACAAATCAATCATTACCCGGACTAAAGCACGCGTCTGGCAGGGGGCAATAATGACTAATATTACAACTGCTAATTAACAATTATCTCTGTGGACCGCATCAAACAGCGAGGCGTGTCGGAGAAATAATTGGGAGGTGATAGAATCAATATCAGGAAGCACACATACTCTCTCTCGCACGAACCACGGAACTAGTGTTACAGACTCGTGTTAACATTTTGTTGGATACTGATTGGTATGAATAATTAAATGTATAAAACGCACTTCTCACGCCGTTGAAAGGTCGGTGAACTAGTATTTGTCTCATATTGACCGGTATTGCACAAATCTATAGTGACGTAAATGTATGCGTTTATTTTTCTACCTCATATTTGTTTGAATTGGACCGACTTATATACCTCATTTTTTTAGTTTTCTTTTTGTTTTTTGATGTTGTTTTCTTGTCTTTTCGTTCTTTTTCATTTTTTCTCCCTTTTTAAATTCGATTCATTAATTAATTTCACTTCATAATTTGTTACCAAAATTATCTTCTTCTTAACTTTATACATTGTTGTTGTAATATTACTGTTTCATACTTGACTTAACCACCTATAGTTCATTATTGTGTCTGCATTATGTAATTAGTTTTATTTAGCTGTCCTCATTTGTGTTTTTTAACTGAATATGATAGACGTTAAATAATAACGTAAATAAATAATAAATAATTACATAAATGGGACGTGAATTACCTGAAACCGCGTTAGAACCAGGCAGACCAGGCTTCAATGAGGTAAGCGTGCGTTTCTTCTGCAAAATCTTTTCACCTCGAACTTTTACCATAAATATTTGAAACTTTAGGAGGCCCCATGGTTCCATCGGCGTACATTTTAATACAACAGGGAATATACGTGACTTAATTTTATCATTCTCCTACAACAAGGATTTGATTCTGAATCCGTCTAAAGATTTCTGTTTTTATTTAGATAATATTTTCGTTCATAAAAATTAGCTGAAAGTTGAACCAAAACTTTTAGCGGGTAAAACGGGCGCATACGTCATAATCCCGTATGGCCAATCAACCAATCACGTAACGAATAATCACAAAACAAAATAAAGCGACAACAATTATTGTTGTCATAGCAACACGAGCTGTTTAGCTTAACAAGAGATGAAATTCCACAAGCTATGTACAAGACATTAATTCGAAATGTGGAAATGTCTGATAAAGACTGATCTTACTTAAACAGCCTCCTTAATTTCCTAAAAGTTTGGTTGAAAGTTAGAGGTTAAAAGTGGCCAATATCGCATTATTTAAGCGTATTAACGTGTACCCATCACGCGGAGGGTCGATCCAGGAACATAACATTGCCAGGGGAGATGTTGACAGACCAGTAATAATATAGATAAAAGTGAAGATTAAGATTATGATTATGATAATGATGACACTACTCAAAATAAAACAGAGATTGCGATATTTCAATGGTTCATCAATCTTTTTCATCAGGATAAAGAATTATGTTTTATTTTGAGAAGTATTTAGTCCTAAAAATCATAATCTTGAACCTGGCCTGCTCTAAAAATTGATCCATCCTTTTAATATAGCTAAAAGTAACCGAATGTACGGATAATTCTTTGTGGCGATGGCCCTAATCGAAAATGTTTCTGTGCCTCTTACTTTACGCCTCAGCTGTAATTAAGAGGAAGAACTTGAAGTCGATATGTTCGAAGAACCTTGTATATTGTATTTTTAACTGAAATGTGAACCTGAACGATGGCCAATGTATTGGACTGAACCCAGGTCAGTTCTTCGGATACGACAAATAGAAACAAGGGGTTAAACTCTCACACGGAGGTAAATCCAATGTTTACCGCCTGATTGCGCAGCGGAAGAGGGTCAATAATTCAGCGCGGGAGGATCAGCACAGCAGGCTACAGCAGAGTGTCTGAAGCAACAGTTGGGTGAAGGATGCCACGTGCTCAGAGCTCAGCCGTGAACCGGGTTCACAGGACTCGTGGTCGACAGTGTCACAAACTAATCAACGAGGAAGCTCGACAAAATATGTATAACATGAGTAGAAGAGTTGCAGAAAAGATAGTGAAAATTAAATACCGTTTGATTGATATTTCAGGGACAACAATATAGTAGTTTGAAATAGGTATAGGCCTAGTGAACGCCAAAGTTCAAAAAATATATTGGCAGAGCGGCAGAGAGACGAGTTATGAAAGAAAGATGTGTGTGAGGGATATAGAAATATGAAAAAATAACGAAATAGGGGAGGGCCTTTAGAAGAAGCTTTTAATTGAAGTTTCAGGCACAGCAAACCGTGGTTTGAAATCGGTACAGGCCCAATTGACGCAAAATAAATAAATCATGTTATTTATCGTGTGCGAACATAAAAACATTAATCAACATCATCGCTTTCAATTTGATAAAATAGTGTTTCTGAAACTATATTTTTCAGTCGCCTCCAAGAATTCGTCAACAGGGTTGTCACTAGTAAAAGAAAATGAATTAAGTAAAAATCAATAAAATTAAAATTACGTCACAAGCAATTAATAATATAATGTTAAACTGATTGAATGATTGATTTGTATTGCTTAACGTTTCATATTAGTGCAGGCTATTCGAGATGATGAGTGGTGATGGTTAAGGATGAATAGAAGAGAGGAGGGGAAACCCGGTACCGGCATGTAGCCGACTCCTTTCAAAAACAACCAAGGGAACCAACGGCTTAACGTCCCATTCGAAAGAACAGTGTAAGCTTGACAGTCATATAGGATTCTCCACTAGCCCGGACTGCCGAGCAGACGTCAAGGAGAAACGAAACTCTCGAACCCTCTATCTGCTCTAACCAGCGGTATACGTGTGTTTGAACAGATGGAGGGTTCGAGAGCTAGTGTAAATCCACAATAAGAAAGAAGGTCGGGGAGGGAGATAGAACTATGTAGTTTTCGAAATGCATGAACATTGGATTACCATGAACTTCGGTAGAAATAAACGGTATTTTGTACGTGCTCACAATGCGTCTGCGCACATAAGTTCTGAGAGTCTAGGGAGAGTATTAATTAACTCAAGGTTCGCTTTAATACAATAAACCAGCTACTAATTTCCCGAGACAAACCAAGCCCCAACACAGAAAACCTTCCCGCAAAGCCTCTCCGCCTGATCCCTCGACAGAAGGTCTAAATACATTTCCATTCAATTCAAACCCAACTTACTAGGTAAGAACCTCAGCTTTTAAATCTCATTAAAATTCAGTCTCCGCCAAAATAGCAATCTCATTTGCATAATTACGGCGTCCCTTGGAACCGAGCTCTTGCGAAGACGTACGGACCTAGCCGAGCGGATCACCCGACAAACAAAGGAATAACAGCTGGGGAATCCCTCGCTAGTTTATAATACAAAGATTTCACGAACCAATCAACGCAGGCTCGTTAATCAAGTGATTTCCATAGAAAACATATCGGCCGGATGAAAGAGATGGCTGTTTTAATCGACAGTCCGCGCGCTCGTGTTTCATCAGATAGGCTGGTGATTACTCACGACGTAAACACAGTCTGTTCACAATAAGATATACCAAACCGGTTGATTTACTGGTGTTATTTTAGAGGTCATATTAGAACAGCATTGTATTTTTAGAATTGTTAACATATTTATTATTTTTGGCATTGGTATCTTCAGGGAAATATTTAAAAAGCTAGATTTGTTCGCAAATTCCTAAGTAAGTATATTAATTATACCATGCCACTTTCCCTTAGAATGTACAACTAAAACAAATGCCTAAAACTTATATTTGCTGGAAATGTCAATGTCATTGAAAGTTCTTGTAATTTAACTCTAGAAAAACTATTGGGGTGTGTTTTATGTTTTTTTTTTTGTAATGATCAAAATACAAGAGGAATAATTGCCTTGCGGACCGTTATCTTAAGAAATGTTGCTCATTATTAGACAGACACAGACAAAAAGTCGTTTAAAAGGAGATAAACCAGAAATTAGCATTTTGGTGGAGGTGCCGGGTTGAAGGAAGATAATTCATTTCTGAATAGAACTCCGAGGTCAGTACCTAAAACGAGTTACAGGAACTGCTACCGTGAATATAGCGAGCAGGTATAGTAGTATCTATGATAGCGAGTGTTTGGATTAATTAAATTGGTGGGCAAGACAAGCAGATCAAGATACAAACTATAACAAAGAAGTACCTTGAATAAATTTAATTCTAAAATATCTATTAATTGCAAATAAATAATACAGTTCAAACGGAGATTTAAAAAAATTGTTTCATTGTTAATTTTATGCAAATGACATCAATGCAATACAAATAGAGATACAAGACAATCCGAGTTTCGGTGAAATCCCGAAACTGTCCCGTCTCCCAGGAAAACACCAACAAGGCGGTGAAAGTATTAATCACGGTCCCATTGAGTCGCGAACAAAAGAGTTCATTTGTCACGGTCTCTATGTATCGGACTGACGTCACAGCTCTCTGAAGCGTCTACCATACATAGGCTCTCCACCTACACAAGGTTCAAACTCATCACAACCTACAGGGTTGCCACATGTCCTGTATTACCCGGGAAATACCGCATTTGATGGGTATTTCGTGCGTCCCGTATTGTGTATCCCAACGGTACGTAACTTACACGTGAACTGTATTGGGATTCTTTAAGGTCCACGTTAAATGTGATAGTAACGCCACCATGTTAAACGCAGCTCTTACAGAATCGACCTGCAGGGTATCAGAAAACCTTGATTAATTTTGATTTTTTCAAACCTTACAAAACCAACAAGTAGAAATGTACTACAAACAACGTGTTTATTTTTAGATTATTAAAACATTCCTTAGTAACTACTTATACTGTTATGTCCATTATCACAATTCAGAATCAATTATCACTAGGAAAACGCTTAAGTCCCGCCGCGTTGTTGGATGAGCGTAATTGGTGCATTGAGCTACCATGTGTTATATGGATTTTCTGTTGTTCTGTGAAAAAATCATTACTTAGTTGAAGATTTTTTTAAAATTAATTTAAATTTAATGAAAAATAAACTTTAATCTTTAATTTTTTTAATTAATCGTAATTTAAAAAAAGAAAAAAATCGTAAATTTTCGATTTTCATAAGAAATAGTTATTCGATTGTGCTCAAATTTCACAAGAATATATTAATTCATAAAATTATGGTTCTGTGAAAAAATCATCAAAATCGGATAAAGCATGTAGGTGTTATAAGTCGAAGAAATTTTTAAAAAATCGAAAAAAAATCGTAAAATTGCGATTTTGATGAGAAATAATTTTCCGATTGTGCTCAAAAACGTGGCAGTTCTAAGTTCAGAGATTTCGAAGACCTCCATAAAATTTCATCGCAATCGGATTATCGGTTTAGCCGGAATCGTGTTAACAAACAGACAAAAATACAGAAAAAAAAAAAAAAAAAAAAAAACATTCCGGATTTTTTTCTCCAGTGTAGTGAAATGGAATCTTCGCTCCGCTCGCTACGCTCGCTACGCTCATCCAAAAACTAGATTTTTAGTTTTAGTATTACACTTACGTGGTTTTAGTAACAAATAAACTATTTGTAAGATTTACAAATTTATTCCTTGATATAGAGTACATTGTGTAGTGTAGTTATTCGAAGAATGTACAATAAAATGCTAATAAGAGGTAAACTATAGCTTGAGAAGAAAAAAGACAGAAAATAATATGTTTATTCGAATACATTTGCTATCAAACGGGAGATTTGACGTTAGCACTACCCGTGTATATAGTCGCCCAAAGCATCGCCCTCCCCCCCCCCCCCCCCCTCGAGCCGTCTAAGTGCGTTGACCAAACATCTCTCCGATACGTCAACACACTAAGTGAACGGATCATTTACTTACAGGGGGATCAAGTTGCTGACGGACTCAGCTGATGACTTGGCCAGCTCGGGCAGATTACAAACACAAATCATGTGTCTCTGTTACTGTGTCCCATCGCAATGTGGGGGTTGTGATGGACTGTTTTATTTAGTACGTATATCAATTAGACGAAATATCAAGAATTGAACAAGATGATGATGTTGCTTAACGTCTATATTCGAAACGATGAATGATGAGGGACGGTTACAAACAAAACATGCATTATGCGGTATTAGAACCCACGTTAAAACAAAAACATAAAAATCACCGTCGAAATTATAATAACATCATCCCAAAACGAGAAGAAACTTCGACGTTTTAAATTCACTCTATTCGCAAAGGAATGAATTGGAAACATCAATTAAGAGTAAAATTAAATCAAAAATAAGTAATTGAATCTAAAAACAATTCATACGAAACAAAGTGTGGCAGTAATATTCGCATAATAAAGACCTCTCACAATGAGATCAAATTGAAGAAATTGTTTTCTAAATAACGATTTAACGCGATTTGTATTTTCAACCGACAAATTCGTCATATTTGAATCAAATGCATTTCTTCAATACGTAATAGACTGAAGCTTCAAAACATTTGAATATTCGGTAACTCCGTCAAATCACTGACAGCTGAACTGATTAATGATAATAGACCTATACACAACCATTAACGATGAAGTCTCAAACAAGCTTTAGAATTTCATAAAAGAGTGGATTTCACCGAAATGTCATGCTTGTGAAAGATGAGGTAAACATGACCATCGATTGAATTGGATATTGCTTAACGTCTCATATTAATGCACTTTGGCTATTCGAGACGATGAGTGGTGATAGATGAGGATGAAGTATGAACAGAAGGGAGGAGGGGAAACCCGGTACCGGCACGTAGCCTACTCCTTTCGAAAAGTACGGCAGGACGGTGTAACCTTGACAGTCATATAGGTTCCTCCACTAACCCGGACTGCCGAGCAGACGTCGAGAAGAACGAAGCCGTTACACTAGCTCTCGAACCCTCCATCTGCTCTAACCAGCGGTATACGTGAGTTTCAGGGAAGAGCGGTCACCCACTCTACCCCTGACCACGCCCGAAGGCTGCTTAACTTCGGTGTTCGAGTAGTACCAGGTTAAACGACCTCGGCTAAACTGCTGGCTATGCCCATCGAATTCTCTACTTGACGTGTTTGAGATACGACTAGACTAGACAGTTTATAGATTCTAAAACTCGGTGACAATAATCCGTGTAGGTTGGGCACAACAAAAAACAAATTTGAAATGGCGACGTTTTTATGGGCTACATAAAACGGAAGTGTTCACACTAATGGTCTGGGTAAAAAGTCCGGTAACTTGGCATAAACTTAACTTAACAACACATAACGTGCGACATAACCGGAAACCACTCAAGATTTAACGACGTGAAGTGAAGTATGCGCTCGGATTAAAAGTGACATTCGATTATGTTTGGTTTTAATTTCACACTTGGTAGACCATCTTGCATCAGCTAGTACGCGAGTATTCTACTCTTAGAAACTAGAAGACGTGACGTGAAAGACTCCCCAACTTCCCTTCACTCTGTGGCTGAATCTGTCCTCCCCACATTCCTGAGGTGCAGAATGACCTAACGGTTAGAAAACCCCTAAACACAAATAGACCAAATTAGTCTTTAACATCTGCATTATATTAGTGTTTTCTTTAGCCGAAGTAGAGACGGTATTTGAATGAAGTCATAAAATGCTCGAAGTCTAAGAATTCCTCGGACAATTTGCGTCAATATGCCCTGGCAATATTCCTAACTCAACCGACAAGAGTTGCTATGAGACGGCGGCTGAAGATCATAATGCACTAAGCCAAGTCGAACTTCAGAGTGGAATGAGAAGCATCATGTAGGGGTGTAAGTTACAACTTGATAAGGTAAACTAAATATCTACCTTGGCGCATGCAAATGTGAATAGGGAAAATGAAATTCGGTGAGTGTTCTTTGTAATTCCCACCGACGCGGTAAGAAGTTTCACACGCCGCGAGAATATTGTCGAGTTTCGGGGATGTTTATTCGTGTGTATATCACCCGAGTACACCACGAGCTCTCATACATATGCAAACACGCGGCTAGGTCTCTCTCTCTCTCTCTTTCTTTCTTTCACTTTTGAATGGATGTATACTTACGGGCTTTGTTTATAATGGCCTCTTGTTACCTACGATCATACAAAAATTTCCTTTTTTAACTACTTGCCAGTTAATATAAAAAAAATGCAATCTAAAATTACCACAAAACTGCTTTAAAAAAATGTCGCAATATAGGGAGTGCATGGACAAAAATAAAAGTAAAAGAATACTTTTGGTCTACTGAAAAGACTATATTTGATGTTCTTACTTACAAACTAATTTGTTATACATATTTTTTAAACCTCTTAGGAGAAGTGCTAAGAGTGGTAGGTGTTACCATTAGTTTCACCATAGGCTAAATGGATGGTGGAGGCAAATACTGTAATAATAAGTGTAATATTACGGTATTTGGTGGAGGTGCCGGGTCGCGACTTCGACCACGTGGCTTCAACCAGACGTCAACGACGATGACATCTAGACGGCGGTGTCTCTGCTCCAGTAAACAAGAGCTTTGCATCCAACAGACCGTGACGAAACTCTTTGACAGGCAATCGATCGGAATGGAACGATTGGGAATAACAACAGTTGAAACGTAGTGCACTGTTAAACATCACTCCCAATGTTTGACGCTTGAGAACTAATGACAACCCTGCACTTGACAGCTTTCACTAAAGCCCAGTGACAGTGCTGGTTGGGTGCTCATGTCAAGGCGGATATTTTATCTACAAGTCAAACGGTTTTGACGTAGGCATTGTTTTTTTTTACAAACGAGTATTTTTTATGTAACAAGTATAAATCGTTGAACGAACACAACCTTCTTGATTTCGCAAATACCACAGCTTCAATAATATACTATTTAACAGTACAGCGTCAATTTCTTTAAATAAATAAATTCGTATTTAAAGTATACCCACTCAGTCGCATAGCCCAAGTGCTGGATAATACGTTTTAACATAACTACAGTACTACAGGGTCGGCTTGGTCGCTTTGATTTACTGTCCCCCACTGAAAATCAGTTATACAACTGAGTGGGTAGACTCTAAATACAATTTATTTATTTATGCTCATTTCTTAAATTAAAAAAACATATATATATTCGGCAACCCGTAAGAGTATATAAACTGCTATATACTGTTCAATTTATCCATCGAAATTCTTGAATTAAAGGTGAAAATAATCAAATTCTTTCATAAGTAACAAATACAACAATGCCTTCCTGTAATTGATTCTCTTTCGTAATTGAATTCAAGTTAAATGGTTAAATGGATAAATAAAATCGTGATTCTGTCTAAATATTTAAAACAATATTACATTGTTGTTTACATTTGATAAGAATCCTAGCACAGACAAACAAACCCAGCTTTCAAGTATAAAAATGATTAAGTTTTAAAACAAAAATCTTAATTTTTCATGTTTCCACTGATTTCTTTCACGATATGAAGATCATAATTACGATCTGTCGTACAACTTTCAGAGCAAGACAGTGAAGATTTCCTGAGTGTAATAATTGTTTTGATTCGATGTGACGCGAATCTCGTCTGTCCTGAACGTGAAACAACAGAGAGAAAGCAAGAGAAGAGGTGTTGTTTTTTCATTAATTTACGAGTGGGCTCCACAAAGGACGCATCAGATAAACGCAGGCGTCGGTCTCGGTGGGCGGACGATGTTAATACGAGCTAAACGTGATAAAATCACACAACGCGAGGCGAAGCGTAGTCTGCAAACAACAGCAGATTAGAATAAAAACTAGGGAAATATTTTCAGTGAAAAACAGAAATAAGCTGCGAATGCATAATACGAATTACGAAACCAATCTGTGTTGATGCTTGATGGTTTCGAGCACGGATCCCAGACGGTTTTGTTGCAATATTAGCGTGAAGCATGATACAAAAGTTGTTTGTGCATGAATACTTTTCTCGTGGATTTACCGACAATCGATGCTCGATGCTGGGCATCTAGAAGAGGAAATCAGCTGGTACTCGAATGAACAATATATATGTACCACGATTTTGTCACGTAACCGTTGTCTCTAAAAAAAAAATATTATGGTAGACACTATAGTGAAGGGAATTATCGATTCATGCCAAAAAGTTGCTACAAACGAAGACAATCACTTTTGTGTAGAGATTTCAAGGTGGCAGTACTTACATTAATTTTGAACAACGCTATGGAGAAAATTTGAATTACATATGCGAATTCAAAACTGCACAAAACACTGATATTTTTATACAGAACAACATACAAAACAGATGTAATAAACACTACTATAATACACCATGCTTAAGCATAAAGTCGACGCATCTGGAGCACGCAACCGGAGCCTCCGGTGCGTCGACTTTAAGCTTATACATGTGTATAGTAAAGTTTATTACATCTGTTTGTTGTATGTTGTTCTGTATAAAAATATCAGTGTTTTGTGCAGTTTTGAATTCGCATATGTAATTCTAAATTTTCTCCAGAGCGTTGTTCAAAATTAATGTAAGTACTTACGAGCGTGCAGAATACATGATTGTCTGTGCGCAAACTAAACTTGACCCAAGATCTAGCAGAAAAATACTTCGTTGCTTAGCCTTCTTCTTACACAACCTTTATAAAATATGTTTTTTAAATAATAAGGAATAACAATGTCACTAACGAATATGAAATAAAGCTTTTCAAAAATACATTATCTTCTTTTTTGCTAAAAGTATTTGTAATTTTATCTCGCTTTACGTTATGCCATATATATTTTAGAAACTCTTGCATTTACTTAGTTAGCTCTTAATGGTATTATTATTAAAATACTTAGTTTACAGGGTGGTATTTATTATAGAGGAACTTTTAGAATGTGCTCGTTGTTTTATTTCTTTTAGGAAGATCCCAGGGCGTTGACAACGGAGTTTTGTAAGGTCTAAAGGAGGCGACTGTATCGTATAAAGTGACACGTGAAAACAGCCTAGACTCGCGGTATAGGGTAAAACAGTCACGTACAAGATGTCACTGTACAAGACCAAGACCTCGTGTGACCTGTGACCCCTGGCCTCGCCCAGGTAGCGTAAACAAGACACCTTGCAAGGGAACTCCAATAACATCAGTCACACACCTATAAGAAACACAACGTGTCTTAATCCTAGTCATTCACGTCGCCTCGTACAGACGTGGCCATATAAATGGCAGCTTAATATAACTAGACTAGAGTATGTTTTTGTTGGGAGATGTGCTATAGGTGCTCTCAACCAAACAGCTCACTACACAGCCACGGAACTAGAGTAGAGATTTAATTGTTTAATGGCGCACTAACCTAGGTCATTATGCGCCACTCTAGCCTAGGGGATGTGGGGAGGACAGATCCAGCCACACGCAAGGGGAGACTTTCTAACGTCGACGGCCAGAGCTCGCCTCTAGTTTAGGGGAGTAAAATACTCCCCTATATAAACTAGCATGTGTTTACGTGATGGACAATAGCTGTTTACATGGATGATTCAATTCTGTATTCGATACGATCCTACCTCTCAATCCTCCACGTAACCACTTGGAACTAGGATTTTTTTATTTTTTTATTTTTATTTATTTATTTAAAGTCTATCCTATTCAGTTATAAAAACTGATTTACTAAGGAGGGCAACTAAATAAATCTAATTACATAGATGCAGGCACAACAATGAACTACATTTAAGTTAATATTTGAAATAGTAATATTACAACAACAACAATGCATTAAAACTCAACAAATAAAAAGGATATTGAATACAATTAATGAATGAATCAAATATAAAAAATCGGATCAAAGTTGGGATCGGATTGTAAGATCGGATCGAAAATAAGCGTGTAATAGCTTTGAGTATTAGATCGAGTGAGACAGGGTTAAATAAATGCGGGGATGAATAAGTATTCAAAGCTACCGCTAGATCGCATTAGTCCCTTGTTCAATTCATGACAAGTAAACGCTCACCTCAGAATCCAATCCAATCCAATATACCAATACATTGAATCCTTCATGTAAACATAGCTTCTGCCTCTTTTCTCGCCTTCAACGATATACCCTGGGCCAATTCTACCCCGGGCCCAGACGAAAGGTTAATATTCAATAAACACATGCTATATCTTTACATTAAATCAAATCTATTTATTCATGATAAGTAAATATGTTCCTCACTGCACGAAAATTAAAAGTTTCTCGTTTTGTTCACATACATTTAGAACTATACAATAGATACCCCCTCCTTTACCGTCCCCGCCCCCGCCAACGAAACACGTATATGTAGGATGTGCAAACGTCGGCCAGTGTAAATATAATTGCGAGCTTGTTTAAAGTTAAACACTATTATAATTTTCACTCTCACGTCCCACCTCCGCATACAACACACATTGTACCCCCCCCCCTCCACCCCCCGAACCTCTTCGAGCCGAGATACATGGCAGCGTATTACTATAGCGAAGGTAAAAGCGGAGAAAATATTAGTGGACGCATTATCTGACTTTATACCTATGCCAGTCATTATTTACACTCGCATTACAACCCCCTATACACGAGTGAGCTGAATATGACAGCAGAGTCGAGTCAGAGCACTCGGATCCGCGCGTCGAAGATGATTGATATCCAAGCACTTTGTCTCGTTAGTTTCCAGTGGGCGGTGACTCCGATGTCTCGCGAGCACGTCCACAACAGACGTGGGAGGGGGCAGTTTCCAACTGTGCGTTTCAGCTTCGCAAATGAAGAAAGTTCAAGATCCCTATCGGGCTTGGAATCTCGAAAAAGCGAACAATATCAGCTTTGTAAAGTTTCCCTACATAGCCCGAGTTGATATAGAACTTGAGGAAGTTTGTAGGGCCTATCAGTAGCACACTATAGCACACGACAAAGGGGCTAGTCAGTGTCTACCCTAGACGTCTTTGAGTTGTTTGAATTTCTTTTTTGGAAAAGAAAACCGATAGAAGTAGTCACTTGAAATAGAGTAGTGTTGATGTGAGGAACTTATTCAACTCGCCGGGGCTCGAACCAGGGTTGAGCCTACACATCCACCCAACCCTAAGCTCGCTCAAACTTAATCAGGACACAACGTATGGAACAACACACACTGTTTGATGCGTTCGTAGTTTAATACCAATACAAATATTGTAGTCAAAGTCATCTACATTACCAAAATTCAATCGAATGTCACCAATTACGGTTTAACAAACGTTATATTTTATGCAGAGGATATTATATAGGACATGCGTTTTAAGCAAATTCCTGTTCGCTTAGCCGACTGACACCACAGATGTATGACATTTTGGGTAATTGTCACGGAAGGGAAAATAGGGCTCAAGTAACACTTTTTAAACAACTATTTTTAAGTAATTTTTAAATTGATTTTTAGGATTTTGTTAAAAAGTCCAAAATTGACCCTGGCTGATTTAACATAAAATATTAAAAATCTATTACTGTAGGGTTGTCCATGTATACTTTATTGACAACTATGTAAAGGCACAAAGTGTCATATACGTCGGATTCTTCCTGACCGAGCGAATAGCTATGTGCCAAGTCCCAAAAATGTATATCGCAAAAGGTACACTATCGACCAAAACTAAATAAATGGATCTAGTTGTTTCTATTTTTGTACTATGCCGAAGCCTTGATTTATTTCTGGTCAAGGGTGTACAATCATTCCTTTAAATTTTGAAAAATAAATTTGACTTTAGTAAATTATTAGATGGAAATATATTTATAAACGAACTTGAAATTTAAAAATTTAAAAAAAGCAATATATTTACAAATTTTGGAATTTTAATTTTAATTTGTTATTTTATAATATGCAAACTACAATCTAACCCCACCCCACCCACTCTGCTGTTTCCAACTCTGAATTATTACCGTGATAACATTCTGCCGAGTCAACAACCTTGCAATGTAATCACAACAAAGCACACGAGAGAGGGAAATATGTGTGTGATTATGGTGGAGGCGCCGGGTCGGTGCGCGCAGTGTAATACCGCGTCAAGTACGAGGTTCAGCCACCAGGTTACGCTGGCCACGTTGTTTATTGTACCGATGTGTGTACACTGCCTGTTTGAATGTAACCAGCTAACTATCCCGTATCACCCTATAACGCACAGGAACACGTGAACTTTTCAAGATGGCGTTATTCAACAGGAGATGGTTCAGAACCACATATAGTCCGTGGAACAAGCGTAAAAACATTTCAAATCCGGAAACCAGCCCCACAATTTAGGAGCAGGTTAACAGACGTATTTTAGAATGTTTTTTTCACGGGGGACACGCATGGTAGCAAATAAGTCACCTGTCATGGCGCCCACAAGATGGCCGCCAAAATAATTCTTAAAAATTGCTGTAACTCAAGAAGTAATCATCAATTTGGATAAACTAAGTTTTGTTTTTTTCGGTTTTTAATGCTCTACAAAAATGTCATCAGAAATTTTACCGTAAATACAATATTTTTTAATTATATTTATATATTATTACAATGTATTGCAATTATAACATTTTTTGGTATATATCTAATTATTTATACGTAGAATTCGCTAGATTGTCATAAAATTTTCAGACTATACTAAAAAAACGCCAATAAATCCAAAATTTAAAGTCCCGAAACGAAATTCCTGTAACTTTTTGATTAATTAATTAAATTTAAAATTAAGCTTTAATTAAATCCCAATTAAAAGTTTCTTATTCACTTACCAAATTCACGTAGTGTATCACACAAGAGCAATATGACCACAATGAACCAAAAAAATATTAGTTCCAAAAATTACTTCCAATCACTTTCCTTTTAATTCAATTAATTTAAAAAATGACAATAATCTCAATAAATTTTGTAAAATTAAAAACAATGTGGGTCGATCTTGGAATCTTTTTAAAAAGTAAGTTTTAAGGCGTTTAAAATGTAATGAAAAAATAATTAATTAAATTAATTAATCACCGAATTAATTACATTTTAGTTAAATAATCCCACTTTTGACATATGTATTGTTATGTATACCTAAAACTCGATCGATCGTCATAAAAATAAACTACTTTACTGACTTAATGCCAATGAATCCGAATTGTCATGTCCCGAAACAAAATTCCTATAACTTACCGATTAATTAATAAATTAATGAAGAATTACTTATATCTCAATAATTGTTTATTGTCACTCAATAAACACATACAAAATGCCAACAAAGTATCAAATATAAACAATGCAAGTAAAATTTTTAAAAATTAATAGTCCAAAATAAAGTTCATGCTACTTTTCTTTTAATTGAATTTCCCAAAAAATTATTTTCCTGTAAAATAAGCAGAAAATGGTTCCTAGTGTGGCTGTGTTAATTTTACAAAAAAAAGGGTTAAATCAATTAATTTTATTCATTCATTAATTTCAATTAACGGGAAAGTAGCATGAATTTTAATTTGGGACTAAAAACCCTTTAAAAATTATTCTCGCATTGTTTTATTTTGATACTTCGGTTGGCAAATTTTTTATGTGTTAATTGAGTGACAATAACAATTATTGAGATATAAGTAATTCTTCACTTGATTTCTTAATTAATCGGTAAGTTATGGAATTTTGTTTCGGGACATGACAATTCGGATTCATTGGGGTTATGTCAGTAAAGAAGTATATTATTATGACGATCGATTGAGTTTAAGGTATACATAACAATACATATGTCAAAAGTAGGATAATTTAACTAAAATGTAATTAATTCGGTGATTAATTAATTAAATTAATTAATTTTTTCATTACATTTATTCACCTTAAAACAAGCTTTAAAATGATTCCAAGGTCGACTACATTGGGCTAAAATTTTACAAAATTAATTGAGATTATTGTCATTATTTTTAATTAATTGAATTAAATGAATTAATAGGAAAGTGATTGAAATAATTTTTGGAACTTATATTTTTTTGGTTCATTGTGGTCATATTGTTGTTGTGTGATACACTACGTGAATTTGGTAAAGTGAATAAGAAACTTTTTAATTGGGGTTTAATAATGCCCTTTAATTTAATTAATCAATTAATCAAAAAGTTACAAGAATTTCGTTTCGGGGCTTTAAATTTTGGATTTATTGGCGTTATTTTAGTATAGTCTGAAAATTTTATGACAATCTAGCGAATTCTACGTATAAATAATTAGAATATATACCAAAAGTGCTATAATTGCAATACATTGTAATAATATATAAAAATAATTAAAACTATGTATTTACGGTAAAATTTCATGACATTTTTGTAGAGCATTAAAAACCGAATAAAACAAAACGCAGTTTATCCAAATCTGATAATTACTTCTTGAGTTACAGCAATTTTAAGAATTATTTGGCAGCCATCTTGTGGACGCCATGGGCAGGTGACTTATTTGCTACCATGCGTGTCCCCCGTGAAAATAACATTCTAAAAAAAACACCTTTTACCTGCTCCTAAATTTTGGTGCTGGTTTCCGGAAATTTTAAATGTTTTCCCAAAGTTTTAGCAGCTTGTTCCACGGGCTCATAGTTTATAAAGTCCACCACTAATAAACAGTGCTGCTAACTAGGTAGATATACAAATTTGTTGTAATTTATTCATCAATTAATTATTAGCATTAATTTAAGTTCCACACTGAAAATCTGTTCTGCTAACTGAGTGAATCGACCCTATAAATATAAATTTGTTGCAATTTATGTATTTATTTATGTATCAATAAATTATTAGCTTCAATTAAAGGCTCCACTGAAAATCAGTTCTGTAACTGAGTGTATACACTCTAAATACAAATGTGTTGATATTTATTTATACCAACATGTCACTAATAAAAACACGCTATACCTACAACACTTTTTGTAATGTATGTGTCAGACTTAAGTCGTGAAATTATATCGTTTTAAACAGTTACATCCGAAGTGGTCCAGTGTAGATTGAAGCGTCGAGGTTGTGCAGGTTGTTATCCCGCGTGGCCAGTACAAGGGTCTAGCATGATATTCAGCGCGGGTCGTGGACCAGCTCGGTCGTTGTCACCTCCACAGCCCGTTGAATCTAACAGCGAGCGCTTCCCATGCGGCTCCTCTCTTCCAGATTAGCATTGTACAGGGTCCCTGGGGAGGAGGGAATAGCCGGGAGTCGAACGAGCGTCGTCCTATTACTAGAGGAGGCGATTCCGCTCCACACTCATATCACACTCGCGCGGCCATAGGCGACTCTTATGTGGTTTGACAGGGTGGGCTACGTACATACCAAGGTGTGAGATCTTCTGAAAATATCAACTTTTCGAAAGATGTCCGAGGGTCGATTCATTGATTTATGTTGCTTAACGTCTCTATCTAAGCAAGCAATTAATTAAAATGTAGTGTTTTGGTGGAGGTGCCGGGTATAGCAATATATATGAAATAATGTTCACTTCCAACTAGTTTGCAGTTTATGAACGAATAAGAACTACGTTGATATTATTAATACTGCCCGAAACGTTGGAACTAACTAGGAAAACGCTAAAGTCCCGCCGCGTTGATGGATGAGCTTTTTAAAGTTTTTAGTTTGCATGGGATATCTTTACTTTTGCAAGTGCTTTGTTTTGTTGCCTACGCATTGTAGTGATTGTTGTCAAGTTTCTATTGTTTATTGTCAATTTTTATTATTTACCGTAAAAAAACTTATATTAAAAGCTTTATTTCTATGAATTCTGGCTAACTTTTTCAACTTTTTCTTTTAAAAGGTAATACATCACCATAACCTTAATGTCCATGTATAATATGAACGTTGTAGCCCCACCCGTTTGGTCAGAATTGGACGAAAAGGCACGAAAATAAAGCACAAAAAATCAAAAAACTTATATTAAAAGCTTTATTTCTATAGATTCTGGCTAACTTTTTCTTTAAAAATGTACTACATCATCATAACCTCAATGTCCATGTATAACATGAACGTTGTAGCCCCAACCGTTTGGTCAGAATTGGCCCAAATGGCACGAAAATATCGCACAAAAAATCGAAAAAAATCGTAAAAGTACGATATTCATGAGAAATATTTCTTCGATTGTACCCAAAAACAATACACCTCTAAGTTCAGAGATTTCGAAGGTCCTGTCAAATTTTCATCAAGATCGGATATGTTGTTTGCCTGGTAGAGAGTTAACAAACAGACAAAAAAACAAACAAAAAAAAACAAAAAAAAACACCCGAGCTAAATTTTTTGGGGGGTCAGTGAAATTGAAGTCTTCGCTTCGCTCATCCAATAACTAGGAAAACGCTAAAGTCCCGCCGCGTTGATGGATGAGCTTTTTAAAAATTTTAGTTTGTGTGGGATATCTTTACTTTGGCAAGTGCTTTGTTTTGCTGCCTACGCATTGTAGGTGATTGTTGTCAAGTTTCTATTGTTACCTGTCAATTGGTATTATTTACCGTAAAAAACTTATATAGGCCTAAAAAGCTTTATTTCTATGGATTCTGGTTAACTTTTTCAACTTTTTTTTTCAAAAGGTACTACATCACCATAACCTTAATGTCCATGTATAATATGAACGTTGTAGCCCCACCCGTTTGGTCAGAATTGGCCCAAACGGCACGAAAATATCGCACAAAAAATCAAAAAACTTATATTAAATGCTTTATTTCTATGGATTGTGGCTAGTTTTTTCAACTTTTTCTTTCAAAAGGTACTACATCACCATAACCTTAATGTCCATGTATAATATGAACGTTGTAGCCCCACCCGTTTGGTCAGAATTGGCCCAAATGTCACGAAAATATCGCACTAAAAATCGAAAAAAATCGTAAAAGTACGATATTCATGAGAAATATTTCTTCGATTGTACCCAAAAACAATACACCTCTAAGTTCAGAGATTTCGAAGGTCCTGTCAAATTTTCATCAAGATCGGATATGTCGTTTGCCTGGTAGAGAGTTAACAAACAGACAGAAAAACAAACAAACAAAAAAACAAAACAAAACAAAAAAAAAAAAACACCCGAGCTAAATTTTTTGGGGGTCAGTGAAATTGAAGTCTTCGCTTCGCTCATCCAACAAAACCACACGGACTACCCGAAAATACAATGTCTGCATATATATGTTTGATTGAGATAATATTGCTATTTGAGACGATAAGTGATGATAGATGAGAAGAGACCCATTCATGTATTATGATGGATTACCATGCAGCATCCACCTAATGGTATGAGCCACCACTATAACGTCAAATAACTGATTTTCAGTGATGGACATTAAATTTAGAACAGACCACGCTAGCCCTGTTGGCGCCGATACCCATCGACGAGCGAACAATGACCAACTATAAACCGGCATATTTAAATACACTAGGAAAACGCTAAAGTCCCGCCGCGTTGATGGATGAGCTTTTAAAAATGTTTAGTTCGCATGGGATATCTTTACTTTTGCAAGTTCTTTGTTTTGCTGCCTACGCAATACGCATTGTAGCTGATTGTTGTCAAGTTTCTTTTGTTACCTGTCAATTGGTATTATTTTCCGTAAAAAACTTATATTAAAAGCTTTATTTCTATAGATTTTGGCTAACTATTTAAACTTTTTCTTTTAAAAGGTACTACATCACCATAACCTTAATGTCCATGTATAATATGAACGTTGTAGCCCCACCAGTTTGGTCAGAATTGGCCCAAATGGCACGAAAATATCGCACAAAAAATCAAAAAACTTATATTAAAAGCATTATTTCTATGGATTCTGGCTAACTTTTTCAACTTTTTCTTTCAAAAGGTACTACATCACCATAACCTTAATGTCCATGTATAATATGAACGTTGTAGCCCCACCCGTTTGGTCAGAATTAACCCAAATGTCACGAAAATATCGCACTAAAAATCGAAAAAAATCGTAAAAGTACGATATTCATGAGAAATATTTCTTCGATTGTACCAATAACAATACACCTCTAAGTTCAGAGATTCGAAGGTCCTGTCAAATTTCATCAAGATCGGATATGCCGTTTGCTTGTAGAGAGTTAACAAACAGACAAAAAAACAAAAAAACAAAAAAAAACAAAAAAAACAAAAAAAAAACACCCGAGCTAAATTTTTTGGGGGTCAGTGAAATTGAAGTCTTCGCTTCGCTCATCCAAAACACCTATCAATCAAGCGGGACACGATTCCACCCGTCAACAGCGCCAGAATCAACCATGCTGATTCGAAACAACCTAAACAGTGATTCTTTGCATGTGCCACACATTTCTAAGCCAAAGAAATGATGGACTAATCAAGTCGCATCAAAAGTTAACAGATCTTCTGCCTAGAGCAGGATTCGAACCCTGGACCTTTTCATTGGAAGGGTGTTTCCCTGAGAGACGTTGACAGGTCTACGTTGAGACCAATTCCTTGAAACTCCAAGCAGTCCCCAAGGACCCGAGCCTGTCCACACTTTGATGATAATCCCCACGCAATGTCGCCAACCCCACAACAACTTACACCCTCGGACCTGTCAATAACGCTTCGGTTGCTGTGTTGGCGACAACGAGTCAAACTTGTCGTATCCGCGGGTTTTAAGGGCTTAAGTGGGTTCCGCGGACCGGGGGGGGTGGAGGGGGGGTAGCGGCAATGCGGCGGCAGCTAGGGGGGGGGGGGCGCGTGAGATGAGTCGCTAACAAGTGGCTGGAGGTGCATCGAGACGACGAGAGGGGAACGCAATGCGGTAGCGAGAAGGTGGAGGTCTATCGTGACGATGACGAGCAGACTCTCTCATAGGGCTTCAGCTTTATACGTTTTAATAACACAATTATTATAGTTTACATCCGTTCTCGGATTCGAAAAGTAATGAATTCAATATAAAATACTTGCCCCTTCGACTAAAAACAAACCATTTTCGTAAGAACTCCCGCTGTGAGGTGAACGTTCACATAAGTTTTCCCTAAAAATGCACCCTACGTATAGCATGTGTATTGTGGCGCTACTGTCCCTATATAGGTACACGACGGAGTAGCCTAGGATGTAATAGTACACCTGGGGCAACGTCAAGACGACCGCTCGCAGCCTCGTCCAGAGTGAGTTACAAGTTACAACTGTTGGACCCGGCTCTGGGGAGTACTGGTCGTTACATTCGGTCTCTAAAGGAGACTCAATAGCTCTCTACAACTCTTCTACTTACGACGAGAACTAGTCGCCTCTGGACACTACGTCCCTCGCTCACACGCGCGAGATCGATGCCCACCTCTGGTAATCCACCGGTAGAGTTTTCTTTTTCAACTATCAAATCATTTTCTTATGTAGGATGCCCGCTGTAGGGTATAGGTGACTAACTAGGTATATTGCGGAAAGAACAATTGTTAAGGGATGTCCGAGGGCTTTTTAAGAGGACTCAATCCCTTGCATTCGCATTAACGACTGAGGAAAACCTTGGAAAAAACCTTCAGACAGGATTGCCAGTCTCGACGGGATTCGAACCCGGGACCTCGCGAATAGGAGTCGTGCGCTTAACGCTCGAGCCAACACTGTCGACGACTTTTCACAGGGGTAGGCTACGTAGCGCCCCCCCCAGCAATTACCTGCGCGTACTCGCACTATCCCCCCCCCCGCGGATAATACAGATGACGTCACACCGTCCAGACAGTGACAGAACCAGGGAACGCGGGGCTATCTATCTCTCCCGACCATCCCATAAATATCCAGGAACAGCGCCGCGTTGCACATATCACTACACTCGGCGGACGAAACAGTCGCGGTCTGCGTTTACACACCTCACAACCGCTCAGTGGCGTATCCAAAAAAGTGTGAAAATGCACATAAACGTTTCAATGGAGAATATAGAATAACTGTTTTTCTATCGAAATTCTAAGGCAAATTACCATCTGACTAAAAGAGGATTTTAGTAGATACAAAGTTGGTTATTGTGATGCTTCAAAACGCACTGCAGATTTTCACCAAAATTACCTTGAATGTTCATCGTTGTGATGCTTTGAAACGTTCAGATTTTCACCAAAATGACTTGAAGGAGAAGATTTTACCCCCCCCCCCCCCCCCGACCCCCCACTTAACCTTCGATACATCTATAAATTAATTGGTTAACCCCCCCCCCTTATGAATTCCTGGATACGCCACTGCAGCCGCTGTAGGTGTGGTGGGGGTGACATAGCTGTCCTCCTTTGGAAAGCAGATTTTATACCGGAATATTAAAATAAATAAACTATGAAACCATTTGGAAAGTGGATTGGAATTAGACATTATTCGATTCGTATACCCATTGGATAAATCAGCATTAATTTTACTAATAGGATAGTCATTAAATACCATTTACAAATAATAACTGTTCGGGTAACAACATGTGCGTTCATTACAGTGTAGACCTAAAGGGGTATAGGGATCGAAACGCTAATGGATTTCAAACCATTAATATGTAATTGTGGTAATACATACGGTACTTAGAAGATTTAATGGACTTTTAGAGCCATTGGATAAAAAAAGTTGGTGGTGTTGGAGAAAAACGTTAACATTAACCAAAAATTAACATTTTAAAGACTTTAGGGCTAACAAGAAGAAAAAATGTGACAGAAAAAGTAATGTAGGCCCATGTCTATAAGATAGATGAAATAGACCCAAACACGTGAACATATAATTCGAAAAGTATGAAAGGAAAATATTGCACCCAAGCCTCTTGACATCTGTTCATACAAGACCTCATCTTTTTACAATCTATCCAATCAGGCTCGTCCAAGCTCATATCTTCGCTCCAGTAAGTACAGTTCACTCTAAATGCATGGAATAACACCTACTATCTTCTATCCTGTCAAACCCTATACAAGTCCCGACCGTGGACGATTTAATTCCGTCTCGCCCCTAGAGACGTAGAATTGACGTAGGTATCGAAATATTGGAGACCGCGTTAGTTTTGCGAGTATCGGTTGGTCTTCGCTCACTCGCTCAACAAACATGACGACAGTGGTGCCTGGATGTTGGAGTCTTATTGGATGTGGGTTTAATTCGATTAGGCGATGTGGAAATATCGGGGCAGAGGAACATGTGATAAGCAGGAAGTACTAGAGAGGCACACGATATAACACGTAGATCGGGCTTCAGTTGGTGGCAAACACACACCACACTTGACATTTTACCACCATTCGATACGATTCCCGAATCTCATCTACCACTTCTTTTTAATGTGTACAATTTTTTTATTATAGAGGTTACTTACGGTGATCGGTATTGCACGATGTGAATGACGATGTGATGCGAGAAATAAGTTTAAAAACAATGACGAGACAATTGAGAATTTATTATGTATGTTTACAAAGGAAAATTCGATACAGCAGTAGAAAGTATGAATGCAATTATGAAATGAATGTAAATGTTGATTAAACACTTGTACTTGTACCGTAGCTGTCGCGCGGTCTTGACCCGATGGTGGTCATCGGTGAAGTCGTTGTCTAGAGATACAACAAAATATGGATGAAAATCCCAGCCACCAACAAACCTGACTAAAGCGTTCCCTTCGTTTTCTAAGACAAATGCAAATAAACATTCATTCCAAACTTCCCAAATAGGTGTATTCTAATTACTGTACTAATAAACTGGCTTGTTTCTGAGGTTGTCTTTTGAAAAGCAAAAGTATAACAGGTTTACAAACAGATGTATATTCCAAGGAACATGTTGATGGTTTCGAAATGAATGCACGTTGCAACAAAATATGGAGTGAACCATAGAATGGATCATTTTATCTCGTTGGTAGCGGAGTAGGTTACTTCTGGAACCACCCAAACGGGAACTCCTTCGGTTGGGGGGGTCCAAAAGCTTTTTACGATGTTTTGTTGGGAATCGTAGGTTAGGGGGAGGGGGGGGGGCGCGAAGCGTGTATGTTTTACAATATGTAGGACCTACTTGGTATTATATTTCATTTAACACCAACGCGTTTCACGCAATAAAATGTGCAATAAGATGTGTATGGTTGCTTGGATAGTTGGTACTTACCAGTAAATTAATGACAACTAAGGATGCACATCGATACTTGTTTCATAATCGATTATCAAAATGGTAATATCATTATCGAATCGATACTATCAATGATATCGATATCACGATCAAAGACTGTTCCGACCTTATGTTTCAAGTTAAAACAATACAATCGCTTTTCGTTTGCTGCCTCACTGTCTTCCGACGTCATGTGTTTGGCTTCCGTTATTGACTGATAGCTCATTTTCAAATAGATCTTGAGTGTGAGATAATCTCCGTCTTTATAGAGTTTAATTCGTGCCACTATTGACCAATTATTTGATATTTCGATGATCGATAATGAATTTTGTATATTGATTATTGAAATGATATCCATTATTGATTATTGATCGATAATATCGATTATCGTGTGCATTCCTAATGACAACTGCATGAAGTATTTGGTGTATATTTTGTGTTGTGATTGTTATGTGTACTTGTTGACAATGTATTATGGCTGTTATATAGATAAAATGTAACAAATGTATGCCATGTAATGAAACTGCTAAATAAACTGAACTGAACTGAAAACATTGCAAAAAGCATTTGGACCCCCCCCCCCCCCCCAACCAAAGGAGTAGGCCTACCCCTAAATGCTATTTTCAACAGAAGAAAGCTACATGCCAGTCCCGGACTGAACACATTGTCTTTCTCATGAGGCGTCAGACACTAATAACCGGAGTGTTGAATACCGTAGAATCCGAATAACTAACTCGATGAGAGAAATTACCTCATAAAAAGAAGAACAATACCTTGAATAATATTTCCTGTAACACTTTGCAACACTGTAGGAACGTAATTGCCGGCGCTTCAAGACAACGGCGTCATTGTAGCCAACGTAACTTAACGAGGTAGCTTGAGCCGGGCATTGTGTGTTAATTAGAACACACTAAGAGCATTAAACACAATGGGGATGAGATGAGAATGAGCCCCACCTATAACCCGTAATGAAATGTTTTAGTACACACTCGAGTTTGTGGAGCTATTTAGGATATTGTAGAGTATAGAGTAGGTTACTTCAATGTAACCAAACACCAACACAGATCACATCTAAGATTATAGGGGTAATGTAGGCCTACTAATAAATAATTAGTTGAAAATGTAATGGGAAATAAACTTACTAGGCCTACATACATACCAACATAAACACTAGTTCAAGCTCAACTCAAGGTGTAAGTAGTCATATGCTGATCTCTAAGCCTGTTTGCGCACTTTACCACTAGGGAACTCAATTTGACATCTGACAATTTCAGAGTCCATGCTTGTTGGTGTAAATCGAATAGTGTCTTTTATTTATTTTATTTATGTCTGGGTAATGGATATTCTATCGGTATCCAATAAAGAGAAGCTCACTAAGATGACTCCAATAATCCTGTTTGTTGTTTCCAAGAAAAAAATTGTTAAAAATCAATGAGATTATGTGACAAAACGTCCTAGAACCACATAGCCAAATAAAGAAGAGTTGTTGACAAAACAGTATCCAAAAGAAAATGTTGGGGAAAATAAAAAACAAAGGTAAAACCCGGAAGTGTCTTATAATTTTGAAGGACGGCCGTTCACTAAATACTTTTAAATCAATACCTCTAAAAGTAACAAGTGTAATCGAGGAACGCTCACATAGGTAGAGCACTTAGGCTATGGTCCGAAAGTTGTTGAAAATGCTTTGGTTTCAGCATTTACCAGCAGGCCATATTATGAGCAGGGCACAGCTTCCGACCACGTGAGCAAAAACATGGCCGACATCCATCAAATTTGAGTAGTAGACCTGCCATCTGTTTCATTTCTTTACGGCTGTCACAAAACTAAATACCTAGGCTAGGTGAAAATTATAGGCCCTAGCATATCGAGATAATAGAGTGAAACTTACCTTCGTTAATTTGAGCGGCTTGCTCAGCCGAAACAGCTATAACGTAATTTTCTTGTGTTGTCTTATCAAAGAACTTTAATAGATTTACATTCAGAAGGCGGTGGTTTTGACTTTCGTACCCCTAGGCACATCATTTTCAACAGATTTTGGACCACGTCAAGCAGGATAAAAGTGTTTTCAACACGTTTGGGACCAGCGTGGGCTTTAATGCATCTTACAGTAACAGGGCTGAAAATGACACAAGTTTGTGCCTTTGATGCATTTGCCCAGGCAGGTAGGTAGCGCTGTGCTTGACGTAATGACATCACTGGCAATATGTTAAAACTTTTGATCTGACATTGATTTATATATTATATACATATGCATATAATATAATGCATAGACCTAGGCTGTGCTAGTAGCCGCAAATGTAAGAGCGATGTTTTGATTCAATTGTTCAAGTATTAACACGATAGTTATCACCACAATCACAGATTTGCTGTAAAACATTGTTGAAAGAGTCGGAGTGCAGGAAGTTTCGTTTTAGTTTTTGAGCTATATTAACTTAAGATAATCAAAACTGTCTATTATTGTGCATAACATACTTTTATACACATGATGGTTATGTTGGTCAATCAAATTGAAATTTGATGCTCAAAATCAACTAAGTGTACCCTTCATTCCTTCATCAACAAAACGGTAATCCCTTGAGTTGCCATTTTTCAGTTCAAACTTGACAAAATAACAGCTGAAGTATGGTTTAAAAAAAAAAGAAACGGTGAAAGGGACTTGGGCAGCTGGGGCTTTGCCCCAGATCCTACCTACCCACCACTGCTTGCCCCCTCACTTCAAAACCTTGCCCCTCCTCTGCCCCACATTAATTTCTGTCTGGCGCCGACACTGATCGCAGTCTCCCGAGAAAAAATGTAAAAAGTTAGCGTGGCCATGAATGAGCTCCACGACTGTTGTCTTTGTTGTTTAAATCATTCATTGTTGGATGAGCGAAGCGAAGACTTCAATTTCACTGCCCCCCCCCCAAAAAAATTAGCTCGTTTTTTTTTGTATTTGTAATTGGAGAGAGAAGATTAAAGTGGTTAAGAATGGAAAGATCAAGATTAATGAGGAAGGCAGAACGGAATGAAATTCCAGGTGGAGAACCAAGGGGCGACCACTGACAAACAATGCAGAAAAGATTAGAAAAGATGTAAAAAGCGGAGAGAGTGGATTGTGGAAGATAGAGGAGGGTGGAGGACAGAAAAATTGATGGAGGAGCCTGTCTCTTAATGCCGACAACGCAGAGTTGGACGTGGCAACAGATAATGATGATGTATTTTTGTATTTTTGTCTGTTTGTTTGCTCTCTACAGGGCAAACGGCATAATTATGCGATCTTGATGAAAATTACTGGGGACCTTCGAAATCTCTGAACTTAGACTTGCCACGTTTTTGGGTAAAATCGAAGAAATATTTCTCATGAATATCGTACTTTTACGATTTTTTTCGATTTTTTAGTGCGATATTTTCGTGACATTTGGGCCGATTCTGACCAAACGGGTGGGGCTACAACGTTCATATTTTACATGTACATTAAGGTAATGGTTATGTATTGCTTTTTGAAAGAAAAAGTTGAATAAGTTAGCCAGAATCCATAGAATAAAGGTTTTAATATGAGTTTTTTTAGGTTTATAATAACAATTAACAAGTAACAATAGAAACTTGACAACAATCACCTACAATGCATTCACAAAGCACTTGCAAAGGAAAAATGGTCCAACGCAAACTAAAAACTTACAAAAAAGCTCATCCATCAACGCGGCGGGACTTTAGCGTTTTCCTAGTTTTAGCTGGCAATGAAACAACCAATGAGATACACTTTATTTGCATGGAATATAGCCCGGATACCCTCTTGACTGGGTTGCGATTGAGCCTCATAGTCATAGGCAAGCGTAAGGATGACGCAAACACTGGCGCTCAAGAAAGTCAGGAGTAGAGTAGTATTACATTTACACATCGGCTCACTCGATAGCCTCTCCCAAAGCGTACTGAGTGAGAGTGCATTTGGTACGTTATAGAAAAGAAGCGCACCAGTTGTTGTTTTTGTAGTAGGCCTATGTATGAAAATTAGAAAGCAACCAAAATGAATTTCAGAATTTGATCACTCGCAAGATAGATCATCACCTAACATGCATAATCTACTTTGCATAATATTTATGTTTGAAGCTCGAGGTCAACACTAATAATAAGCGCCTGTCCGCGACTTAAGACTGTTTGCCAAACTCGGGCCAACTTTTTTTAAAATGTTAAATGCCCATTTAAAAAATGCTTGGTCGTCAAATCTAGCTTATTTCACATACAGAACGTACAGCTTTTTTACCTTTAATTTTCATCCAAATAATCTGCATTTTTGGTAGGCTGTTCACAAAGGATGAGCGCGAGTCTCTATCAAAGCCGATTTTGAAATTTCAAATAATTGTCTCTTACACAAAATTGGGAAATTACTACAAATTAACTGTTTGGTGTCTTATTTACGGTCACTTAGTAATAAGAAAAGTGGGCAGTATTTGGAAAATGTGCCTTGATACCAACTATTTCACATTCTTACTTAACATTTTGGTGCAAACCACAACCCGATAGGACAAATGATAGAGCTTCCAAGTGATCCTGACTTTACCTCTGCGTTCTGCGTCAAAGCCTGATTTTCTCGAGCTTAGTCAACAGTCTTAAGTTAATAAAGCTTTCCCGCAATCTTGTGTGGTAATCATGTTGTTCAATTTTGTCAACATTTTCAAGAATAACCTTGAGAATGCACTGTCCCCTCAAGTAACATTGCTGTGTGGGAACACTGTTCACTTCTCAAGCAGTAACCAGACAACTCTGTTTGTTTTGACATTTCTCCCTACATTTAGCAGTATTAGCTAAGCTTCCACCATTACACTTCACTGCGAAAACACGCGCGAGCAGCAGACATAAAAGTCAAAGAACTCGGCAAACTTGTGAGGACGCAGACAAAACACGGATGTGAGGCAGACTCGTAAGCTGCCCCATGCACGGTCGCATGACTGCCCGACAAGGCTGATTGAAGTTGTAGATCGATGCATGCATCACAACATCTGGCGACACCGTTCAGTAACTAATTCCAATTCTCGCAAAAACAATACATACCGGTACAGATTTTGAAGCACAACCAGGAAAGCTACTACTCGTAAGTAGCAATTAGTCAGTCGTAAAATGAAAGTTGCCCAGGAATTTTAAGGGTTGGTTTATCAAATATGGCTGCAACCAGTTGTTACACATCCACAATAATTGTGATCAATCTTCATAGTTTGGATTGTTACTAGTAAACATCAACTTAATTGAATACAAAATCTTAGGACATCATAAGACATCTTTGTCCGACCCTTGATTTACTTATACAGTAAGAACTCTCTTATCCGATCTCCGCTTATCCGATGTACCGTGTTAACCGAGCCGCCAAAAAAAAAAAAATAAATAAATAAATAAATAAATAAAGTTTTAAATACGTAAATAAAACATAAAAATAATTACAGACGCCGCGCCGCACTTTTTTAAATGTACTCGCATACATTTGTAGGCATGCCTTACGAGTGAGTGCAAAGAAGATAGATCGGCGATATATCTCGACTTTCGAGCAGTGTGCATCAGTGTCACTGAGCATATAGAGTTCAGTGGTCAGTGTGCGTCGGGCGCATCGCCGGTAAGTGTCAGTGTTACTGAGCATATATAGGTCAGTGTGCGTCGCGCGCCTGCGCGTGCGCATACGATCCATCTCACACACAGCTGTTCAAAGATGGTCATTGTGGAACTAGATGCAATCATGTTTCAACCGATTCACGAAATTCGTAATCACGACGCATTGAATTGTTATTCCTGGGCTTATCTTATTTCTTTCCCAGACTTATCTTGCGTCGAGAGCTTCAGCGCGGGCATAGTAGTGAGAGGTTTTCCCACATGAGAAAGAGAGCTAGGCCTAGGCCTAGGCCTATGTTTGCATTCTAGGCCTAGGCCTACTGCGTCGAGTTTAGGCCTAGACATACGTTTTTATTACGACATGTAGGCCTAATTGTGTACGTGTGGTTGTGAGCTTGATTTACAAGCTATTAAATCATTTAGTATACCCTGTATGAAGTGTATCGTGTGTATTTTATGTTCCTTTATCCATTACATGTGTCATATATCATTTTACCACATCAGGCTATGCTACGAGAGCAAATAAACAAATGAACCGCGCCATCAGAGTTTTTCGCAAATCCGAGGTGCCCCCGGTCTCATCCAACTCGGATAAGAGAGTTCTTACTGTATTCACAAGTACGTATAGGTATACATTGACGTGCAAGATGATAGCAGTTGTCGATCATTATTGTATCATTTTTTATTACAACATGCATTTTAGAAATTGAGTCGAAACAGATAACTCCTATAATCTAGATAAACCTCTGGGTAGATAAAGAGCAACACATTAAGAAACAATACTACAAACTAGGCTACATTTTTATAAATACAAAACTAGGGGTGGGATCAATCATAAAATTGCTTCTAAACATTTGAACTATGATGCCTATGATATAAGGCCCAAACACATTTTAAGTTTTAACACTGACACGTTTTGTGTTTATTTTGTTTTATTACTAGTGTAGCCTAAACTAAGAATGTTGAAAATACATATGAAAACTATCCATTAAAAGTTAAAACAGAAGTTCTCCTGTGACTCAAATTCCAAGAGACACTAAAATTCCGTTTAAAGTAGGGATGACATGGAGAATCGATTAATCGATTCCGGATCGATCCTGTCTGCATCGATTCCAAATTGGAGTAATCGATTCCTCACTAGACAGTTTAAACGTTTGCGCGTCGTGTTTTGGGGCGTGGCAGAGCAATGAACCAAGAGTCTACTGTCCCTCCCTCTCCCGCCAGACGCCGATCGTACACAAAGGCAGGCCCACAGGCAGTACGGTTAACAGGTGACAACGCAACATTGCGAAATATATCGTTTCGTGACGAACGGCGGGCGAGAAACGCTTTCACGAGCTCCACAGAAAACGACTGCGGAAATATCGCCACGTATCACAGGTTCGGTTGAAAATTATCACCAAAATAACTGTGCATACAATTAAAAAGTTTTGTTCTTGGGAATCAATTCCAAATCTATTCTTAGGTCACAACGATTGATTCCATAGGAATCAATGTCATCCCTAGTTTAAATATGAAAATTTTGAATTTAAAAAAAATTTACGAATTCCAGTCCTAGTCCCTACTTCCGGTACGGTACCTGAAGCTTCTGTGGGGACTTCATCGCTAGTTTGAATTAACACCAACATGGGTGGCAAAACGAAGAGCACGACACAACAGCCCAAGGTCACTCAGAACTCTTAGAATAAACCGAGTTTTAATTAACAAGATTTTACTGTTCATGTTTTACAGCTATCCGCTATAGTAGTGTAAATGTACGAGAAACAAAATAAAGTTTCATTTATTAAATTAAAATTATATTTTCAACTTAATTTTGAATGGTTTATTCAATGAGAAAATTCTCAAATATGTTGAATAATTACCCCACTCCAATAAAAAACATGTTGCACAATCCTACCTGTTCGAATCCCCCGAGCACCTCCGTAGTATCCATGGCTGAGTTGACCGAGAGAACCTTGAGCGGTCGGCCGGCGAGCTGAGCCAGGAGTCGCACCACCGAGGTCTTGCCCGAGTCCGACGGTCCCACGACGATCGACAGCCAGCCCATCGCGACGCACCGGGCCAGCGAGCGCAGCGGTCGGCACTGGTCGCGCAACACTAACAGTTCGTTGTCCGCGCACACAAACTGTCCGTAGTCCTCTGACTCGCGCGAAGTGTCACTACACCGGGGTTGTTTCGTTCGAGAGAGCGTTACGTCGCCTACGTAGACGTTGTTTGGGGTGACGTGAATGTTGGGGTAGTCGCAGCGGAGAGGGTATTTGTCCCCGAATATCTCGCAGTAGAGTTCTTTCACCTGGAAATATAATACAGATTATATATATTCTCAATGCTGAAGTAGTAGTACTGTAGCCCCTAGTGAGTATCCATTATGAACTTCAAAATTTGAATTTGTAAATAGAATTTTGAATTTGGACATTTTGACTTCTAGGTTGATACAATTCACTTTTCATAATTTTTAACTCTTAATCTCTCATTTATTCAGATTCCCCATCTTAAAAACTTACAAAATGAAGTTTCCTTGCAAGAAAAAATGAACTAGAATGTAATGAAGGTCTAAATAAGATAAATATAGTAGGGCTGTGCGAGTACTCGAATATTTGAGTACGAGTCGAGTTCACGGCAAGTTCGAACAAATTCGAGTTTCATTTATTTTGAACTCGAATATTTGAGCGTCGGTAAAAACAGCATTTTCATTTACCGACCCGTCAAAAGTTACGTGTTTCGTCCGTTAGATAGCAGCATACGCGGCAAAGATCGTGATACACGATAGTCGAACTCCTTCTGAGGTGAAGCTCGTTATGATTGGCCGGCTGAACTTTGCGAGATCCAATTGGAGCTGGTCATACGTCACATGCGAGCGTTGATTGGCTGTCAGTTTTGAAATCATTCACGTCTACCGTGTATCACCACTTTTGTGTCCGAGATGTATGTTGTTGACAACAAAAATGGCCACGATTCACGAGGAGAGAGCAGAGCAGACAGATGATTCGTAAAAATATGCGGCGGACTAGGCTAGGCTTTGGCGTAATTTCTTCTCTAAAGCATAGGCCTAGCATAAAATACAATTTTGAAATATTCATGAGATGGAACACTTGTCACAATGCAGGTAAACATTCAAACAACACACGGCGTGACAGTACCAGTGACAACAGGTAGGCTAGGCCTAGTAGCCTGGCCAGGATTTCTTCTGGCTAAGATTAGGCCTAGGCCTAGGCCTAGTATATTTTACCGATCTTAGGCCCCAGCTAGGCTTACAAACTCAGATCGCCATACCAAAATGCACCCAGCACTGGACCTAGGCCTTCAAAACCAAGGTTAGTTGTAGGCCTAGCTAGGCCCTAGGTCTCCATAACCAAAAATATTTAACCCAGAAGATAGGCCTAGGCTTTAAAACTGAAGAATTTGTTTGATACCTAGGCCTAGTAGAAAGTCTGAAATGGAGAACACATTTTCTCAATTTGGAAATAAACTCGATTTAAAAAAATATTTAAAAAAAAAAAAAAAAAATTAGGCCCTAACATCATTATAAATTAATTTTTAAATGAACTCGAATTGAACTCGAATTGAACTCGAAAACCGAACATTTGACTGAACTCGAACTCGTACTCGACTCGAATTGAAATCTCCCGTTCGCACAGCCCTAAAATATAGACAAAACTAAATTTGTTACAACAAAAGTTAAAAAATATATTGAAAAATGTATGGGCAAACCATGATTTGACAAGCAAAACATTTTGAGCTTTAGGCTACAAAAATACAAATTTACAGTACTTTATGTCCATCCGTTCAAGCTGTTATTGAGTGTGTTTTTAGTTTTTAAATAAGACCAAACATCACATGCTATTTTCACATACCCCCCACATAGAGTATTGAGAAATAAACTAGGTACTAAACAACAACTCTTACCTTCTCCTTGTCTTCTTTCGTCCTCATCCGATCCACGTAGACGAGATCGACGAATCTCCCGGGATTGAGCAGTCTCTCGCCGTCCGTTATCTCACCATCCACATCCATCCGCTGTGCACCTGGGTTTGATCCGGTGTTTGATCCGGCCCTGGCCCGGATGTGATCCGGCCCGTCACCGGTGGCAACCATCGCCTGGCACCACCGACTGATGTCGCGCAGATTGAACTCCCAGGGCGAGCCCCGGTATCCCCACAGACGTAGCTCGGACGTCTCCCGCACCAGACGGGAGTTGAACCGGACCATCAGGGAGATGATGTTCCGCGGGATGTCGGGGAACAAGCTCACCGCGATGAACTCAAGGTCGAAGTCAGACAGAGAGTCGATGTAGACCTGGAATAGGAGATACCGTTGTGTTCAGAGGTCTCACGAGTTGTGACAAATAGACAACACCCAAGCTCTAATTTTATCCAGGTTTATCACCGAATAATTAAGCATCATACTGCAAAAATGTCTCTTGTCTACAAAAACAATGATACATTGCATTGCAATTAAACACAAAGGTCAAAGATTTAAGATGACTGATGATTTTTGTTGCTTAACGTCTCATATTAATGCACTACGGCTATACGAGATGATGGCGATGAAGGACGATTACAAAAAACTGAAAAAACCATGCCTTATGCGGTGTTCGAACCAATGACATTAATAAGCATGCAAAGCGCTAGACGCTCAGTCTCCAATCCTTCACCCCGAGTGCTAGCGTGCCGATTAAAGCCATCATGAAGGGGGAAAATCATTTAACTGCCACATAGATACTTTAGCTAGTTGGCTAATCTGACGATTTAAGTGGCTGTGGAGTTGTGTTTGTTGTTGAGGGGGTAGGCAAGCACAACCGTCTGTACGTAAATATGCACAAATTTATGTACATTTAGAAGGCTGTTTTCCCCTTTCATGGTGGCTTTTAATTGGCACGCTCCCCACGGCCATACTGAGAGTCTAGCATATTAATTGTTGTCCTCGTCCTCATAGAGCCGCCATATGCTTCAACCAGCGCCCAAATGGTATGTGCCTCCGCAGATGGCACAAGGATTAATGTTTATATTGGGACACACTTTGGGGATCTTTGTCACCCCCCAAACATTAAACACGCCCAAGCATACTAAGTCGACTTGATTCTCACCTGGGTAAATCTGTTGAGGAACGACTTGGGCAGCCCCCTCCTCGCCCCTCCCTGCTTCACGGGGTTCTGAGCTCCGAACAGGCGCGTCCCTGGCTTGACCTTGAACGTGCGGCCAGCTCGGGGATGAAGACTTCGCCTCGGTGATCCAGGCAGGCGTTCAGTCCCTCGAGAACGCTCTGAGATGCCAGGTTCAACTGGGTAGAACAAGCAGACATGTGTTAACAACACAACTCTACATAGTACCTCGATGACCCGTCTGTTAGGGTTGTTTTGTGCCCAGATTTTTTTTAAGTTTGCATTTTGTAACGGCATAAATAATTGATTCATAGGCCTAGTTTTTTAAATTCTCTTAAAAGTAATGTGCACAAAAATGCGATCAATATAATATCAATTTAAGAATTTACGTGCAACAAGAAAATCATTATTCAACACTTGTTTTTATGGTAGATAGTGAATATTATGTCTTCACATAGGCACTTTTCATAGGCCTACTGTGTTTCTTTTTTTTATTTAAAAACAGGGCCTTAACGTAATGTGCAGTATATGCATAAAGGCTTATTTATCATAAGATGAAATTAACAGCAAATCCCAATCTTTAGAGAATTTCTATAATCTGAGGTGTACTTGGTCTCATTCAACTTGTACAATCAAGGTCTGACTGAAGTTTAATGAATAATGACACATAAAAGAGAGTGAACTTACCTCGTCAATGAGTATCCAGTGTCCGGCCTTCAACGCTTGAAGGAACGGTCCGTCCTTCCAGGCAAACTGACCTCCCTCTCCCCCCTCCACTGGCAGGTCCGCTCCAAACATGTCACACACGTCCTGAACACAGAAGATAAGTCAGTCTTGATTCTAAGAATATTTAGTAGGTAAACTTAACATTTATACCTAGTTAATTTATTACAAAAATTGAACAAGGAACACTAATTAACACTGGATTCTGAAACATTTTTATTTGTGTCCATATTTCATTTAAAAGTAATTTAAGAGTATGAACCAAATTTTGAGTATTTCAAACCAAAAGTCAGTTTGCAATACTTTTATAAGACAGAATTGAATTAGTACTTATCATTTTATTTTTTATTATTTATTTAACGTCTATCCTATTCAGTTATAAAAACTGATTTACAAGAGTCTTACCGTCTGATCTGAGAGGTTGATGCGAACCAGCCTATGCCCGGCAGCCTTGGCCAGAGCCTCCACTAAGGCTGTCTTCCCCACCCCTGGGCTACCCTCTAGCAGGATGGGCTTGGCAAGCTGCATCCCTCGTAGCACTCTGCACGCGTTCAGCCCCGTCGTGGGGGCAGAGAACGTGAACGCGTTCTCCTTCACTGGCTCCGGGCCTGGGTAGAGAAGAAGAAGGGGTTAGATATCTTTTGCATAAATACATAAATGGAGCGAATTGGAGAGAGAAGATTAAAGTGGTTCGGACATGTCAAAAGGATGGAAGGAGCGAGATTACCAAGAAGGATGATGGAATTGGAAATTCCAGGTAGGAGACCAAGGGGCAGACCACGACAACAATGGCAGAATAGTGTGAGAAAGGATGTAGAACAGCGAGGAGGAGACTGGAATGTGGTGGAAGGAGAGGAGTGGTGGCAGGACAGAAGAAGATGGAGAGGCCTGTCTTCAATGCCGACCCAACGCAGAGTTGGACGTGACAACAGATAATGATGATGTTGACAATGAGAGTATTATAGCTTAGGTTAGAAGTAGGATTCATTATTGCTATGTAAACTACATCAATCTTTAATGGTTTGCCATTCACATTCATTAATAACACTTGTCTCATCTAGATAAATGCCGAGACTGAACACCTAGAAGATGAAGAAACAACCTAACAAACCTCTCTCCACGTAGAACGGATGTATTCCGAAGAGGAAGTCGCTGACAAACACTTCCGTAACGAGCGAAGCTGACTCGATGTCGCCTTCCGTTTGAGTTGTCAGGAATTGCAGAGCGGTGTTACGCAGGCTCTTGAGAGTCAGCATGCTAAAAGAGAAACAGAATGGCATCATTATCATTACGGTGTTGACCTCATAACGAGAAATACAGTCCAAGATAGGAAAACGTATTTTTAAATGACGTTAAGATGGGAAAATTTCACATTGGTTTAAATAAGAAAAAGAAAAGGCAATGCAATATCGTTAAATGGGAAATTTGCATCCGTGATCGTTCCACTGTAATGCTAAATTAACTCACTAAGGCATATATAAAAATGCTAGTTTTTGCCAATTTGTGGCAAAATTGGTCAGATTTTAGTTTAAAATGAAGGTATCCATACAGTATATGGAATTTTGTTTTTGCCTAACCTTTGTATGTTTTTTAAGTGAATTTGAAACCGCAAGTTGCAAGGTAAAATGATTTTGAATAATTTACCAATATTGTCAATTGGCAGTTAATGCTAGTTAATGGTACTTTTTTAAATATGAGTTACAAAATTGAAAAGTAAATGCTATATTTTATGGGGCCCAAAGTATCTCCAATCTAGGCCTACCTGTCGCTGCTGGTAACGCCCGAGCCCAGACTGTCTAGGAACGTGAGGAACGCCCCGTGAACGTACGAAGCCGTCACCTCCAGTTTCTTCTCCTCGCCTGGCTCCGCTGTGCACACGTTGATGAAGTTTACCCAGGACAGGATGTCGCGTATGCTCACAGTGAAGCGTTTGCCGATGTCCGTAGATGTGAACCTGGAAAAAAATGGAGGGTTTTGGTGGAGGTGCCAGCCCAGACGAAATCATCTTGGGCTCCGCGGAAATAGACCGCCAAATAAAAGCGCGCATGAAGGACTCTGCGGAAATAGTCCGCTAAAATAATGGAGCGTACAAATATTTGTTTTTCATAGAAATCGATTCTGAATCGATTCTTGGGTCACAATGATCAATTTTACCTTTTTGGAGTCGACGTCTTTGTCATTTCTACTTAGGGGGCTCCATTTTTATTTTTTTGTAGTACCCAAATGATTTTGGCAATTTTTATGAAATTGCGGGGGGGGGGGGGGGCAATGGGTTTTTATATCACCATTTTTCGTTACCTCTCGGGTGTACATATTGATGATGAATGCAGCTAACATAAAATTACCTAAATCCTAGACGTGTTTTGTTCGTTATGGGCTCATGAGGCGAACGGTGGTCTACTAGAATTCAGCTAGCTGCACACAATATCCTAGCATGCAGTGCGAGTGAATAAACAATGTTCAATTCAGTTTATTTAATTAAGTTAGAATCCGTTTAAGGTGGGTTTTGGGAAGGAGGTTAGCGGCTGGATACTCTTTTAAAGGTAAGCTGTTGGCAATCATGATTGTGATTACTAGATTCCAAACATACCAGTCTATGAAGCCAAGGAGACTGTGCCCGATGCCCGACGTTCCGTCCTGTTGGTTGCCTAGCGACAGACCCGTCATCAGTTGTTGCGATAGTAGAATCCGAGACGTCTGTAACTTCACAAAGATCTTGTGAGCGATGCTGAGGGGTGAGTGGACAAAACGGCAGAAAGATTTTTAGTTAGAGTCAAATGTTTCAGCTTTAAGATCACACTGAATCACAAATAAGGAGCTGTATAAGTCATAAATATACTTTCTTTTATAGAAAAATTATCCTGTTTAATGCTGGAAAGTCACTTTGCTATCAGATTATAAAAGTTCTTATGTAAATTCTAAAATAACTTACTATTCAAAATAATGTAAATTTGACAATAAAACCACATAAAGTTCAGAAAAAGAAAATCTTTGCTAGAGGAGAAAAGTTACTTGATTGGTTGGTTGATGTTGGTTTACCACAAATGTAGGTTTTAAAAGATTCTATTGTAGGTCTACCTTTAAAATTTAAATTATTGCTTTAGCACTAGACCGACCTACCAAATAGGCCTACAACATAATCCCTTGACAAACAAATTTTAAAACTGTTAAGTGTAAAGTGTTGTTTGGCAATACTGAATATAGCTGGCAATGCAACAGTGTGCTATCGACTGGACTGTACGCACCTCCTTCTTTCCGTAGTCCCCGCCCGGGTTCATGGTCCCGACGAAGTGGAACCTCGCGTCCGCGACCACCACCACCGAGCTCTCTGATTGGTCGTCGCCTCCCTTCTCGGCCAATAGCAGCGTCCGCTCGGGCTCGAGGAGAGAGTTGAGTCGCTCCAAGACGCTATCGTCGGCGAGAGATATCTCGTCGGCAAGGAACAGGTCACCTTGAGTCATGGCCTTGATCAGCGGTCCGTCGACCCACTCGAAGAGACGCCGTGGACCGTCAGGCTGCAGGGGAGAGGGAGATATTGAAGCTCGAGTTGAAAAGAGTGGGGAAAACAAGATTGTCTATGTGTGTGTTGATGCTTTTTAAATCCAAAATCAAGGATTTTTTAAAATTTGAATCCACTTAATGATTTTAGTCTTTCAATTTCGAAACCTTTCAATTAAAATACAACTTAAAAATAAAAAAATAAAAAACACTGATCTTAGAAGTTAGGATTAGTTGCAAAATATGAGTAGGTAAGTAAAAATTGTTAATTTCATACAGTTTTCATTTTGCTTTCTCATAACATTTCAATGTCAACTCAAAGGAAATGACTCTCTATCCCAGGCAAGTTGTCCCACTCACCGTGGAGCTGTGGTCTCTGACCGGCCGGAGCCCTCCGAGGAAGTCCGAGCTCTCCGTGTGCATGTGACAGTTGACGGAGTGTAGCTCTTGCAGCTGATTGGCCGCCATCAGTTGGCAGATGGTGGTCTTACCACAGCCGGTCTCCCCCACCAGCAGAACAGGCTCTTTGAAGTCAACCGCTTTGGCTGGAACACAAACATAAGTCATATTTATAAGTTGTTTGCCTGTATCAGCACTAACATTATGTGCAATGAAATGGTAAGTAGATGTACACTAACAAATATCTACATTTAATATATTTTTAATAGTGGGAAAATAATTTTTTCTTAAGCATTCTCATTTTGTATAGGCCTACTGTAATATCGTACATAAATTACAATTTGATTGCATCATTTCCCCACAAAAACATACTTGGATAAGGACCTTCCTTGTATTTTCATTGAAAATGATGTCATGAAGGCTGTGTGAAAGCTCAATGCAAAGTTGATTTTTATCATAAGTGAAGTAAGAATGCAATGTAAAACTAAACAAAGATGCATGTTCTAACCTAACAGCGCATAGGCCTACAAGATATTGTTTGATTAGTGCAAACAATTTCACAATACATTTTATAATTAATAATTGTACTGAGAAGTGAGAACTATTAGTTAGGTTTCCGAGCAATGGTCTGTAGTCTGTACAGTGCGCTACTCACCAACCAGCACGGCCAGACGACGCATGTTGAACGTCCACACGATGTGTTTGAAGTCCGGGTGAGGCTTCACTACCAGTCGTTCCAGGATCTGCCGGGTGACGGGAGACGTTTCCTCCGACACTGGGAACAAATTCATTCAATAATGTAGGTGTTGTTTGTCCAGGACTCTAAGCTGCATACATCGATTTAAAAATTACAAATCTATGTAGATGTGTATGCGCTAGATTAAAGGAAGTGATTGGCGAAATGACCGAGGGCACGGACAGTAATGAGAAGAAGGCATGTCTCTCTCTATTCGAGTGGCTAGACGCATGATGGCATAAAAATATAAATGCAGAACAGGAAATAACAACATAATTTATCAAGGAACATGTTGTGCATGGTGCATAATCAATGTAGAAATAATAATTAAGAAAATAATGCAAGATTCAAGTAAATTACAGCAAAGAATTTAAATTCTGGTATTGAGTAAAAAGCTTTATAGATTTTTTTTAAAACAAAAAGGACAAAAGAATTAGGTTAATCAACTTCAAATTAGCAGACAGTTTCAGTTTTGTGTACTGTAGATTAGGTGTTGTTCTTTCCATTCATGAATCACCGAGTCCAAATCACGAAGCCATATGAAGTGAAACTACTTCACGGTAAATTAGGGTACAGTACAAGCATATCCAGGCTGTGTACTCACGTGTGAACAGCTTCTCCGGATCCACCTGTCGCTTGATGTGTATCTGCAACACTTCCCGGATCACCTCCGCCTCCTCCCGCCTCCGTACGCGACCAGCCAGGATCAGGTACCTGGAAGAGACAAACACCTGTTAGCTGGTGGAGCCGACACCATGCATGCGATAGATTCCTCGGCAGTTGAGATGCAGGGAGGCACGGCACAATTGAACAGCAGCAGTAAAGTGTTAACAATAGTATCCAATTCTTAATAAGGAGAGAAGTGGGGTCAATTTATTTCTAAATCGGTAGTAGGACCTAAAATACATGTCAAAATTTATACTCTGAAATAATGATTCCAATAATTTATGTCATGTCCATTTGGCTGATGCATGTAAATACTTAAAACATCTGTGCCTATATGGGTGCAAAGAACACAATAGGGAGCACATGCTAAGAGGAGATGTCAAAGTCTTGACAAAATGGTTGCCTTGCAAAATGTCTCCTGACATGAACTACAATGAAAAGAGTCCCATATCTAGGCTACAATAACGAGAACTACCGTGGCGTTCAACGTCTGTCCAGTAACTGATTCCTAATCTTCCTATGAAGAACGACAATATTGATTTGGTTTTTTATAATCGATTGATTCCGTGGCCTACGAATGGTTGTTCGTCACTGTGTTACGTTCCCCTGTAAAATCAGTATATGACCTGATTGGTACTTAAATAGGTAATATGATTTTTTATGGGTAACAAGCGGTACATATAACATGACTTGTTTTTGTTTGGTGGCATTATACAATAAAAAATAAAAGAACTAAGATGGTCCCCTCCTACCACGATTGTTATTTCCAGTGATAACATACTGATGTGGTTGGTTGATCAACATCGCTCTCTCGAGCATCGGGCCTACGGAGTTGATGGCTTGGGCTTGCCCGCGAACGCATAGCTGCCGTGGGTGACTTAAAAGAATTACTGATGGCTAAAAGGACAAGGGAAATAAATAAATCGAGTTGCTCTGTTGGGGCAATAATAATTCAATAGAGCTAAGTTATATGCTGTGTTGATCCCAGTGTAGACCTTACTGATTAGTCTCGTTGGAGAGTATCGCTTCCCCACGAACAGGTCGCGGAGTTGTGATAAGTTGTTAGCCGAACCAGAGCGTTGCAGCGACTGATGCAAAGAGACAAGGGAAATAAAATAAATCAATTTTATGCATGGGAACTGATATTCAGTAGGGGACATTGTTATTTTCTTTTGTGTGCTCTTGTTGGTAAGACGATTCACAAGTTATTGTTTGTATATTCACTCGATTAAATGCAAACCCAATAAAAATCCAACTTAAATAAAAGTATAGCAGGAGACTTACAGACAGATAGAGCTGGGATTATGTGGAAGAGATGCAATGTTGGAGGATAGAAAAAAAGGGAAAATATTTGGTTGCAAAACCCAATCTGACTCTGCCAGACGCGGAAAGTGGCAATGTATGAATGATCAAGTAAATGACTTAAGTTTGCCATCGATAACCAGGTTGAGACGCTTTTTGAATTATTTACTACAATTCAGAAATTAAAAAAGTCCGCCCCAATTGTTTTGTGTTGAGTCGCAGAAAAGATAGGCTTGCAATTGGGTAAGGAATTGCTTACTGGACCAATGACAAAGAGTTAAAAGTGTGGTTTAGAGCTGCTTTCTTATCTGCCAGCTACCTACTTTCATGTGCATTAATAACTGTCCGGAAACAGTGAGTAAAGATAGAGTAAGAATAGACTGACTTGTAGTTCGCTCATGACGGCAACCAGCTTCTTGCAGTAGGACGGAGGCAGGTCGCATCGCTGGTGAAGTATCGTCTCCAGCTCAGTAGGGGGGATCTCGTTGAAGTGGAGCTCAACGAAGCGATTGCGGAAAGCTCGCGACAAAATCTGCGCACATCAAACAGCTCATGTTACCAGTGGTTGTAACAAACATTCCATTGGTTCATCTGTTATATTACAGAGCTTGTCATTAATGCTAAAAAATGTCTAGCTTAAAGTTTTTTAGAATGTTAACATAAAATCTGTATGTTCAGAACACTATATTTCTCTACATGACAATAAACAATTTTCAGAATCACCACCGCAATATATATTGTATTACGTGCAAAGCATTGTGGGACAAAGGGGGTTTAACACAATTGCCAAAAGTCATATGCTCGGAAGTGTGGCGCATCTATCACACAGTCACGCAGTCTGCCCCGCACCAAAGCATGTGGTAGTTACTACTTGTTAATGTGTTAAACCTCCTTTCTCCCACAATGCTTTGCACGTAATACTAAACAGATGGCGCTGTCAATTCAGAAATTCATAAATTATAGGCAAATTATTTTTTGTGGATGCTAAAGAAGAAGAAACTGAATGCTTAATCTACATGTTCAAAATAGTATTATTGGACTTCACACTGTTCTAATTTCTAATATATTTCAGTAATATTTAAACTTTATTCAAGTCTTCTTAAACTGAGGTTTTAATGAAAACTTAACAACAACTCAAAAGAGAAGAAAATATTTTTAAAAACTACCATTTACCAATTCTGCCAACAAAATAATATGATGAAAATAAAATCAAAAAAAAAAAAAAAAAAAAAACATGAAATGCACCGGATCATAATAGTAGGCCTAGCACTTAGTGTAGTATATCGACGAACCTTCCTGCCCCCGTAGAGTCCAGGGGGGTTCTGAGTTGCAAAGAGCATGAACTGGGGATGAGCCTGGACCGTCTCACGAGTCTCCGGGATGAACAGCTCCCGGTTGTCGTCCAGGACTCGGTTCAACGCCTCCAGAACGTCGGACGGCGCAAGATTCAGCTCGTCCAAGATAATCCAGTCTCCCTTGCGCATGGCCTCCACCAGAACGCCTGCAACATTATCAACCTTGTTTTACAGATCTTGAAAAGAATAGGGGTCTATAAAATTCCAACAAAGCAAATGGTAAAGAAAAGAAAAACTTCATATTTTAAGCGGTTACTACATAGAGGTAAAGAAATTTTTAACAATGGCAATCGCTGGCTCTATCATGAGCCGCATGGTATATATATATATATGGGAGGGAAGCCCCCTTACTGTCTGTGCTGACTGTGTGCCCCAGTATGAATGGTGTGTGAAGTAACCTTGCTGATGATGACAACATGCTTGCAGAATTTACTTCTTGCGTGGCCCTACCACAGGTTTGGTTATGTGTTGTGAGTTTTGGTTGCATGTAGTTAGCTGATTTTTAGTGGCCACCATCCGCCTGAAGAGTCCCAGAAGGACGAAACGCGTCGTGGATTAAGGTAACAACTTTAAATTAGCTACAGTTGTCATCAGCAGGTGAAAAGTTTTGTCGCCCCCAGCCCTTCAGGCTGGGCTTTATGTTCTCTATGCTTTCCCAACCTGTCAACCCTTCTCCAATCTAAACTAAACTAGCCATTTGGCCTTTTCCAAACTAATTGAACAACCAAGTCATTTGACACCTATCACTTTCCATCTTTCTTCACCTATGGGGTCGAGGTGGGCGAGCCTACTCTACACCCTCTGGTGGGTCCGTGTTTCCTTGTTCATAACAAGTGTGACTCCTTGTCCTGCTGGGGGGGCCTAGCAGGTGATGAACCTGTTAGACCCTACTCGTCTTTTCCTTCAACCTCTTCATCTGCAGCCAAGAGCTAATATAGCACGTGTACCTGTGCTATAGCCAAGAGCTTGCAATTTGTAGTCTTGTTTCCTTTCGTTTTCGAATCCCAGTCACAATTAGTAGGGCAGCCTCTCTCGTTGCCACGGGTCTTGGTTCAAATCCAGGGTAAGACATGGTTCTTTTGTCGCCCAAGCACCAGAGTCTAGGAGGGAAGCCCCCTCACTGGTTGTGCTGTGTTGTGACTTTCCACCCTTCCTATCTCTAACCTTTTCTCTTTGTATGAATGAAGAGGCACCCTTGCCCAGCAACAGCAGGAGGGGCAGCTTTTCTCTTGTTGCCAAGGGTCCTGGTTCGAATCCAGGGTAAGTCATGGATTTCTTGTCTCCCGAGCACCAGAGTTGGGAGGGAAGCCCCCTTACTGTCTGTGCTGACTGTGTGCCCCAGTATGAATGGTGTGTGAAGTAACCTTGCTGATGTAAATAATAATAATAAAAAATAATGTAGACTTTATGTATAATACCTTTCTTGATAAATTCAAATGCTGTTTTGATAGGTCACTCCCCCTTCAGCCACTAAAGCACCAGGATAACACAAAGACCTGGGTTACTGCAAAAGTGAAAGAATGGGGTAAAAGATGTCGGAAGGCATATGAAGATTGGACGATTTGGAGAACTCCAGACAAGGAAATACTTTACAGGGAGATAAAGAAAAAGTATAAAACTATTATTGAACTAACAAAATCACTCCACTGCAATAAGAAAATAAACACAGCAGCTAACAAGAGTGCCGCAGTCTGGAAGATAGTAAACGGTGAACTTCACGGCAATAAAGCAAAGCCTACGTCGATCCACCTTAGCCTAGAAAACAAGGTTATTTCAGAACCAACCGAAGTTGCAAATAGCTTCAATAGGTTTTTTGTAACAGCGGCAGAAAGCATAATTAAGAGTAGGACCCCCCCTCTGGTGGATCCTGGAGTACATAATTCTGGCATACAGGAGGAGGACCTGCTGGTCACTTCAACGCCTTTCCCCTGTGAACCCATTACAGGGACTGAAGTCCTCAACATTACCAGGACCCTAAGGAACACTCTCTCTGCTGGTGTGGATGAAATTCCGAACCGCGTTATCCGTAGATGTTCCAGACCGGTTGCGGATGTTCTTGCAACAATCTTTAACACATCGCTACAACTCGGGGTCTTCCCAAAGGCGATGAAGAACAGCCTTGTGGTCCCGATACACAAGAAGGGCTGCAAATCAGTGATTGGCAATTATCGCCCTATTGCCTTGGTTACAGCCTTGTCCAAAGTTTTAGAAAAGCTTGTGAAAGCTAGGATCATACAGTATTTAGAATCTAACTTGCTCTTTACTAACAGTCAACACGGTTTCCGTCAGGGCCGATCTACAACCTCAGCCTTATGTGGAGTAATAGAAAAACTAAGCGAAACCATCGACGCTGGGGACTCTGCACTGGCCGTATTCTGTGACATGTCAATATTCTGTGACATGTCAAAAGCCTTTGACTGCGTGAACCACAATAGGCTTGTTGGTAAGTTTGGAGCATTGGGCTTTCCAGACTATATTGTAAAATGGGTTGCGTCCTACCTGGAGGGTAGAGAACAGTCGGTACAAGTCAGAGATTCGGATGACGGAAGGACCAAATTGGTTAGATCATCTTGGATGAAGACCACTACCGGGGTACCACAAGGCACTGTACTTGGGCCAACATTCTTCCTTGTTTATGTGAATGATCTACAACCGTGTACTCCGAGGTGTGAAGTCTATATGTACGCAGATGACTTTACTTACGTTTGCTGGGGGAAATACATCACTGAAGTCATCAAAGCCGCGCAAAAAGAACTGGACCAGGAAGCTGCATGGCTTTACGAAAATCAGCTTGCGATGAATGCAGAGAAGACTACAACTACACTCTTTAGTCTCAACCCCAGTAATGCCAGTAATGTCAGCAAGCTGAATCTACACTTCGAGGGGCACTTGTTGCCCGAGGCTGAAACTGTAGCTTCCCTTGGACTTACCATAGCCTCAACACTTAAGTGGGACTCGCAAGCTGACAACCTTATTAAGAAGCTAAGTAAAGCCTGCTTTGCTATTAGAATTATCAGACAGCGTATTGGCCTTAGTTCTGCTAAGATTGTTTATTCTGCATATTTTGAGTCTCTTTTACGTTACGGTATTATACTATGGGGCTCCTCTAGCAAGAGAGTTTTCACCAGTATCTTCTTGATACAGAAGCGAGCGGTGCGTACTCTAGTGGGTGTTGGTAAACGGCATTCGTGCAGACTACTATTTCCCGAGCTCGGCTTACTAACCCTTGCTGGTCTTTACATTTACGAATCAGTTATACATGTTCGCAAAGATTTAGCTAACTTTAAAAAGAATTCTGACTTTCATGGGTATGATACTAGGCATCGGGGTGACCTGCATCTTGAATCAGTAAGAACTACTACAGCTGGTCTCAGGAACCCCAGAAGTTGTGGAAGGCGGCTCTACAACAACCTGCCCATGGAGTTGAAAACAATTAATACCAGTGACGACTGCTTTAAAAGCAAATTAAAAGCATTTCTTATTGATAAGGCATTTTATTCAATTGATGAGTTCTGTAGTTAAATCTGGAGTTACCACAATGTTTTATTATTCATTATTTTAGCAACATAATCATTGTGTATTTTGTAGATCATATGTTTGACAATGTATAATATCCATGAATGTACATTTATGTTATTCTCTAGGGATCTATGTACAATAAACAGCAATCAAATCAATCAAAGCGACCAAGCCAACCCTGTAGGCCCTGACGCAATCGACGAGTGAGAGATAACCAACCAAAAGTCAATATTTTAAATAGGAAATATAGCAATCAGTGGTATGGACAGAGCGAACACCTGCGGATCAACGCCAGAATCAACAAGGCCAATTCAGAACAACTTTAAATTTATTATGTGCCTCGTTGCTAGGACGGCTCCAAAGTCACCGTTTGCAAATTCCTAAGACAAGAACTGATGGACTTAAGTCCAAATCAGAAGTTAGAAAACTTCTGACTTTAGTGGGAATCGAACCCTGGACCTTCTGCATTGGAAACAGGTAGGTTACAACCACAAGACCAACGAGCCACACAAATTATTAAGTGTTGCTTTGTAATTATAGGCCTAGTCTCACTCAGGTCTTCTCACTCACCCTCCTTGAAGACCAGCCTGCCCTGCTCGTTGGCCGCGTACGACCCGATGTACTCCTGCAGATCCGTGTGCTCGTGGTTGTTGATGCGCACGCACTTGTTACCGGAAGCCTCGGCCAGGTAGGATATGAGGCTCGTCTTGCCCACCGAGGTCTCTCCCTGGATCAGCACCGGGAGGCGACCGATAGACACCACGCGCACCAGGTCGCGCAGGTTGCGACGCACCGAGGGCGTCAGGATGTACTGCGGGGGATAAAACAGTGGAAACAATTCAACATTAATAAGAAGGTTGCATTTAAAACGAAACGAATGTCACAGAAGGATCAATTCTGCAAAAGATAATATTGATTGATTGGATATTGCTTAACGTCACATATTTATGCACTTTACAAAAAGATAATAGAAAAAAAAAAATTAATTAATATAGATCCTACATAATATATTAATTGAAACAGTTTGCCACATCAATGATAGGATTATTTTCCTAACAAAATTATAGGACTAATAACTACTGTATTTAATATTCATGCAAGTATGGGGCTCAGACCCTACTGTATAATCAAAATGTTTATGCTCAAAAGGTGGGGTGAAGACATTTGTCAATAGTAGGCCCCTAGTATTTATATCCTACTCTCTAAAATTTTAAAGGTAATAAAATAAGGGTGCGGCCATTATTTGATGACAGCCTATAATCAAGTAAATAAAAATAGTAAATTAATTAATAGTTAAGACCCATTAATTAATAATTAACAATATAAGAGTTTGGCAGTAAACGAAGTGCGCTTACCTTGTCTGGGACGGTGGGCTCAGCGCGGCCCGTGGGGACCCAGTAACCCTCGAAGTTGACGTATTGCTGACCGTCGGTAGACGGTGGCTCGGGTATAGGGTTGTTTAACACACTCTTCGCCACCTTCTTGTTGATCACCGCACTGGGAGAAAAACATTGGGTGTCATTCATTATTTGTGAAGCATAGAAACAGCAGCACCAGATTAGACTTGGGCTCACAGGTTGATCAACAACCGCAGAACTGTAGAGCTAGCGCAAAGACGCTAATGCTACATAATCTAGTGGATGGAGATCTTGACTATCCCAAGTGCTGCTGGATGGATGAACTGTCAGGTGTCAATGTAGATCAGAGTAATGGTTAATTTAACACACAGCAAGTCCATGAATAATAATGCATAATGCATATGAACATATGCTAAAATGCATGTTTAAATAGATTGCAAACTACAAATTAACTAAAATGAACTGTAATTTAGATATATTTTTTTTAACCTAGCAACATTCAAAACTAACAAACTGTAAAGCTAGGCTACTTTACAGTTTGTAGTTTAAATTTGGCTAGCTAGTTAGCTTGCTTTTGCTATCACAAAAAACAAAATGCCAAAAAACTAAATAGTGTTTATTTCTCGATTTGGTTAGTCGGGAAACACTCCCGTACGTAGGTAATGGTTGAAAACTCACATGGAGATCATCTGCTCGACGATTGGATGAGAGACGTTGTCAAGTTGGGTGAGGAAACTGACGCACAGAGCTTCGTACAGAGAACGCGGCGCTGAGCCGCACTTGTTCTTGGCGGCAATACTAAGCGCTCGGCACAGCGTACGCAAGCTGGAACAATAAGCCACAGAGTTACGATGCATACTTCACAAGTTGATGTCAGCATTTTAACAAGACTACAGAACATGGTACAAACAATGTTTTGGATTTATGTACTTAGATTTATTTACCTCCTCCTTTGTGAATAAATAAATGCACTCTAATGAAATAACAATCAACGCTTGAAAACATGTTAGCCCTACTAAGTCGGATTGAGTGATAAACTAGTTGTCAATGGCATCCACTGTTGTAGCTCAGTATTTATTCTCCTATATGTTTCTTTGAACTCTCCAAAAATATTAATAGGTATTAGCAGAAAAGCAATGCAACTAGACAAACAGTACAAATCTCCGTTGCCGAGAGATGCCGAGTAACAACAAGAGAATCCATGGTTTTTAAGCAGTATATTTAATTGAATAATTTTGAGAATGACATGAAGAGATAGGGTACCAACAGCTTACTTCAAATTGAGTAGGCACGCCGCAAATGATAACATAAACACAAATAAAGTACATAGGCTAGTCAAAACGTTTTCGGTCCACGTGGCCTTCCTCAGTGAGTGCAGTCTCTCTCTCTACACTCACTGAGGAAGGTCACGTGACGAAAACGGTTTGATTATGTAGTTTATTTGTTTGTATTTGTGTTATCTTTCGCGGGGCGCCTACTCCATTCAAGGTAAGCTGTTGGCACCCTATCTCTTTATGTAATTCACATGATCCAGCCTTTTGGCATTCCTTTCAAACACATTAATTTAATAATTTAATGAATGTGAAACCCATCAATAAGATCAATATTATTAGAAACAATGATAAAAGTAAAAGTAAGATGCCAGTCTATCGAGTGTTCACTAGTTCACACACCCGAGTGTTGTGATTAGGACGTACCTGTAGTGAGGTTTGTGTCCCGTGCCGTCACTGAGGGTCTTCTTGGCCTCGCTCCTGATCCTCAGATAGAACTTGACCAGGTTATCCAGCTTGGCGTCGGGTAGCGCCAGCCCTCGGAGATAAGTGCCGACCAGCTGCATCAGGTCCAGGTGTTCCGTCAGCTCGTCCACGTAGAACTCTGTGAATCTGTCAGCGCACAGGGAGTTAGTGTTGCCAACCTCGCAAAGACAAACTGAGGGATACTCGTCTTAGAAGAAGTTGTTTCAATATTGAATGCCGTCATTTTGATGACAAAAAGTTTTGAATCAGGGATATAAAATGTCGAAAAGAAAGAGGAAGAGAAAGAAGCCTGTATTTTACTGGTCGACTATATCTATCTAGCATGATGGGATGGCATAGTAAACCAAATGTGGTCATTTGAGAAGAAAACAAAACATTTTTGTTACACGTCAAAAGAACTTGATTCTTTATTAGACGGAAGTCATGTTATTTAAAGCCATGATTCATTAAAAAATATTACTTTGGGGTAGTTTAGATTGTCAGAACAAAACTAAGACCTTTTTAATGACGCTAATGACAAGTGGACAAAAAAACAGGCAAACTTAGCCTACATATTAATTATACAAACGTCACTTAGTGCGGAGCTTTTAATTTACAACAATTTCTACTGTTCGACGATTATGAATCCTGTATTGCGTCGCGTACCTAGATCTATACTTACTTGTGTGCGAGTTCGGCGTTTCAAAACCTATGGGTTCCATTTTCAGGTCAGGAAGACTGATTGCTAAAAATGTGTTGCAAACTCACACACAAGTAAAGAACTGCGACTCGGAAAAATTATTTGTTTCACTCCTTTCTCAATAGTCCTATATTCCGACTGCCAAAGTATTATACGTTTATATTTATTTATTTAAAAACAAAAAAATGGATGGTGGAGATGCCGGTCCAGAAGTTACATACTTTCTTGGTGGAGGTGTCGGTCCAGACTTATCATCATTTTACCTATTGTGATGGTTTGATATACCTTTAAGTTGGGTTTGAGTTTGAGTTCGATACAGTTCCAAATTTTTGTGAAGTTTGAAGTTCGTTTATTTCAAATGGGAAAGTTCGAGCTAAGTTTGAAAGTAAAAAAAGTGGGTTTGCATATTCCTAAAACTTACCTGTTACGCAGTCCCACGGGCAGCTCCTTCTTCCCGACATCTGTGGCCGGGTTCATACAAGCGAACAGGCGGAACCTCGAGTGCCTGGATATCGCCTCCTTGTCTCCCCGCTCCAGCATGTGCAGCGATCCCGCAGAACCCTCCAGCAGCCCGGAGAGACACTCCAGCGTCTCGGCTGAGGCGAGGTTGATCTCATCCAGCAGGACCCACCAGCCTGGAGGAGAGACGGAGTTAGCATACGAGTGTGTGTGTGGATGTGGAGAGAGGCAGGGACGGCATGTACTTAGGTGCCGTTTCACTTAACAGCTTGGTGTACAACTAGGCAAAGATTGAAAACGCAATCAAATTAACACGAAAATGACACGATTCTAGCTAAAAATGAGCTTTGTACTTTTCGAACAAACCAACATTTTTCACCGACCATATAAATAAATAAATCCGTATTTAGAGTCTACCCACTCAGTCACATAACTGATTTTCAGTGGGGGACAGTAAACAAAAGTGACCAAGCCAACCCTGTAGGCCCCGACGCAATCGACGAGTGAACGATAACCAACCACAGATCGATATTTTTTATAGGAAATATAGCAATCAGTGGTATGGACAATGCGAACACCCGTGAATCAACGCCAGAATCAACCAGGCCGATTCAGAACAACTTTAAATTTATTATGTGCCTTGTTTCTAAGACGGCTCCAAAGTCACCGTTTACAAATTCCTAAGACAAGAACTGATGGACTTAAGTCCAAATCAGAAGATAAAAAACTTCCGACTTTAGCGGGAATCGAACCCTGGACCTTCTGCATTGGAAGCAGGTAACCACAAGACCAGCAAGCTACAACATGATAGCTGTTTTTATGCATTATGCACACTCACTAAGGTTATGCCTATCACACAGAATTTGTAAGTAAAGTCTAAAACTGTACATTTTAGTATCAACTTGCAGACTTTCAGGAAAAAATCTGTGATTTAAATGTTTTTAACAGCTATGTACGAGAAATCAATTTAGTTTTCTATCGGAAGGAAAGTAAAAACCGAACTAGACAACAATGATACAAAAGTACAGCACTCTAGATCAAGCTTTGTAATTTGTACTTGGCTTTTAATCCACATAATGTCTCATGTTGTCTGATGTACTTAATCTAAACCCAGCAAGTAAATACATTCAGAAAGAGAACTGAACTTACCCCTGCAAAGAGTCAAGCTACCCTCTCGGAGGGATTCAATAAAGTAGTATATGGAAACCTACCCTCTCGAAGGGCCTGCACGAGGCTACCCTCTATGAAGGCGAAGGCCATGGCGCTAGAGTTCTTTAGCTTGACGTCCAACTTGGTCAACTCCTCTCCCATTGCGATCCACTTTGCTTCAAGGTCGGTGTTCACTGGTTCCTCCTTCGATAGCTTCCTCACAACCACTGTCTGTATCTGTTTGAACGTCAGAGACAACGCTTGCCACCGGTGCTGGTTGAACAAGATCTACAGACACAGAGGTAAGATACAGTCAACATCATACTGTGTAAGATATTGTTTAAAACGTTCATTTTTAGATTGTGTTGTTTTTAACGGCCAGGTAAATTACCGTAAAATTACCGGTCATAGCATAGCATTTTAGGGTAAACTAAATAAAATATAATCATAGGATAATACGAGAGTGGTATATGCCTACATCATAGTATTCTTATGACTCAGACATCAACAAGATAGTAGAATTTATAATCAACAAAAGCAAGGGAACTGGGAAGCATGGCTGAACATTAGTAGTTGATTACACAAACCATTATTTTTCTATTACGCGGCACTAATACACAGCTGGAAAAGCTCATCAAAACCTGGATTCATATCGAATGTGAAGTCAACAACGGAGATAATCATTCAGCAACAGCGTGTATACAAATTACCAAATTTACCGGTAAATTTACTAGTAAATTACCCGAGTTTTAATTTTATGGTAAATCCACATCACCATTAAAGTATCAAACCTAATAATAAGTAAAACTTTGGCGGTGAGATCGCGCTGCGGACAGCGGCTTCTCGGGTCAATTATGTCGGTATATACAACGAACTGTGCGCTCCTAGCTGACGTCACACGCCTCTGGTTTCCCTCTGCCCCCCCGCACGTCATGTCCATGTACGCCTAGAACGTACGACACTGTTGCCACGATGTTGTAGTACTGTCGGCAAGTGCATACAAAGGGAATGCTCGAGTTGTCAATGCCTCGCCAGCAAGGTCAACGCAGTTGGCAAGTCTCCGATACAAAACGAACATCTCCAAATGCATTAGCTAAGACCGATACACACACGTCAACTGGATAAAGATGTTAATATATAAATGCCATAAAAAGTTGCCGAATTACTTGTCATGGTAATTAATAAAGTAATTGATGACAAATGATGTTTCACCAGTTTATTAAAATAATGTAATATACCTACTCCAAAGGTGAAGAATGTGTTCCAATTCATCCCACTGTTGTAATTAGCAGTTCGGGTAGATTAGACAAAACGTTTGTGTACTCCACCCCTGATTCCCCCAATTTCTTCAAACAAGTTCATTGTGTTTTTTTTTCAGTTCAGTTAAGTTGATAAAAAATTTAAAAAAATTATCCTGTTATGTTGTTAAGCGTTATTTTCGTCTTCATGTTAGTAAATAAAAAATAGCTTATGTCAAAGCCGATCAATGCTGTGTTATTAGGATCTATTCAAATACAAAATAATGTACAAGTCACAATGTCATTTTTAACCACACGACTTCATTATGAAAAATGACGGCCAAATTTGTCTTGATATTTTTCTATATTTTTATCCTGTTTTCCTCTTGAAAAATTCATACATCAATCTTACCGATAAAGACGAGAAATGAGTTGTATGCTTGTATGTTTCATGTAAATTAATCAAAGAAATTGTTTGAAAATTAATGTGGTATAGTATACTTTTACAGACTTGTATTGGTTGGTAAAACCATAAAGAGCCCCGGGGACTTTTGTCAGAATTGTTTGTGGACAGTCTTGAACCACCGACCTCGTGAATTCTAATATTCTTAATAGTAATAGTCTAATTAATTAGGTCTAAAAAGCCGTCATACCGACAGATGTAAAGCGCTAGACTCTATTCGGGAGGTCGTGGACTCGAATCTCGCTTCCGGCAATCCTGTCTGAAAATTCCAAAAATTACGATTCCAAAAAAACATGTCTCATGCGGGATTCGAACCACCCTCGGACCAGCGTCCAATAGTGTGGCACTGCGGACGGCTTCATCACTTCCAACAAAAAAATGCGTAACGATTTCACTATTTTTTGTTCCATAATTCCGCCGGCGCATGTGTCTAGATGTACGCGTATCGCGCTATTGAATATAAACAGTGGCTATAACAAAACGTTTATCTTCTGTATTTGCATTTAGTTTTGTATAATTATACTATGTCTTTAGATAGACCATCAAACAAAAAGCATTCATTTTATATTTTATCTGACGCCGACGGAATTGTTTGTTCTTCACAATAGGCGTTATATGTCACTGGGCGTCCACGAATCTTTATGAACCAAGTACTACTGTAACACTACGATAACAAAGAAAAATCTGAATAAAGAAGTGCGTCGTATTTTTAGATCTCGGTGATGATCGTTCTTGAGACATGAATGTCACTTGCATGAAGACATTCATCTTTTATTTAGATTCGAACGTATATCAACAGGTCAATGGTGCATGACTGCACGTGCGCAGCGGGCTTGTATAAACACTTACACAGCAACCACATGGATGCAGATTAGTCGAAATATCAAGACTTGTTCTTTATTCTAATAAACGTGATGAGCTCTCATCCCCCCCACTCACGCGGCCATAAAACTACGAATCTACGATTATGATCTTAGCTTATAGCAAATGTTTATCCACTTATTTTCTTTTTCTCCATACCATGCAGTCCTTGTTTATCAATAAGACGACTGTGAAAAAAATGAGCCGCACCTTCTTCTGTCGGTAGAGTTTAGGCATTATGTGCCTTAGTCTGAAATTACCAACTGGACGAGGAAAAAGTGTTGTAAAGTAATTCTTATCGTTTTTAGTAAACAGTTAGAACTATTTGAACAAGTGCCATTTAAAGTGTGAAATGTGTTTTTAACGTGTCATTATTATTCGTCTAGTTGATTTCCACCTGCTTTGGCTGGGAATTTTTACCTTTGACTACAAAGTTAACGTTATTACAAAGCGTTTTTCAAATTTGCTTGCATGTTTATTAACAGACAAATCACATACAATCGAAAGTAGGTTATGAATTTACGGTAAGAAAGGATAAATTATAATGACTTATTAATCTGGTGTAATCATTCGCGCCTAATCACGCGCTAAGAAAATAGTTCGGTGCTAATAATTAGTTTGAGTTATTATTTTTCAGTTTACTAAGGGCCGGTATTACAATGTCCCGATAGTGTTCCCTCTAAAGTTTATCTTCTAGATAGCTCTATTTGGTGTATTATGAGTGGCCGATAGCACTAACCTCCAGATAAAATTTAGTTAGCGGGAGGATTTTTTATCTCCTGGTTTAGGTGGCAGATAGCTACTGTCGGGTGGATCATAACCACACTTTTAATTTCAAAATGGATTCCAATCATTTTGACAGTAGCAGTAGTAGCTCTGATGATTGATTATGCGATTCTTGACACGGTCAAATTACATGAATAAATTATTCTAACCCTTAAATAGTATTTCTAGATAGAAAACAGCAAACTTTTATTAAATTATTCTTTAGGTAAACTGCAACTTATGTAGTGGTAAAAACACAAGAATATCATTGCTCATTTTGGAGTAGGGGTTAGCAAGAAGACTTTTTGAGTGAAAGGTCGCGGGTTCAAATCTCATGCAATTTTTATAAACTTTTTTACAATTTTTTACCTAATATTTCACGTTTCCTGACCACTTTACTGTATGTTGGTACAGAAATTTTAGTTCAAATGTTTATTTTACAATACAAAAAATTCTACTATTTGAATTGCTAGCAGGTTGGAGTCCATTTCACACCCATTCCTTTCATAATAAATGGCACAAAAAAATTGGTTATAGGTTTCAACGATCTGAAATATTTTTTAGGCCTTCGACCAGTCCATATAATACTCCTCGCCTACTCTAAATTAGGCTTTGGCCTGGGATAAAGGCTGTCTTGAACTTGGGGAGATGTGAATTGATAGGCTAATTAAGGCTATTGTACCACCTCTGGCCGATAATTTGAAAGTCGAAGAAACATGTCTGAAAAGTTTGCTGAATGAAAGAAGGCCTTTAAAATAACAGAAAAAAAATTGTGAATTTTTTTGGGCGGGACATAACCTCACTTTTGGAAATTATATTTAGATTTTTGGACAAAAGTGTAATATAGGTTTACAAGACTAGTTCAAAATTAAATTTTGAGAATCGGTTTTCTGGACATAGTTTCTTAACACCTTTAGCTATAACTTTAGCTATAACCACAAATTTAATTTTGAAATGTAATTGAGCATGGTGCAGATCTAGTTGCTAAATAGCAGTAGCAGCAAGCAATACTTTTGTATGCTCATTGTATAATTACCAAAAAGTATTAGGCCTACTTTGAATTTGTAAATAATATTATAGGCTTACAATAAAAAACAATGTCTGACATTATATCTTAAACTATTAATTGAACGAGTGAGCGTAGCGAACGTAGTGATTTCCATTCGACTTAAACGGCCCTAATTGTTTTTCTGCGTGCGTGCGTGTGTGTGTGTGTGTGTTGTACGTTGAAAATCAGCCGAATCGCTGAACAGATTGCGCTGAAATTTTAAACAGACATCCGGTACGAGTTTATTGAGAACTGCTAACAAAATCAGCAAGATTCATTGCGATTTAAACCTACAAGAAATGATAAACTGAAAAATAGACATCCAATGTTTAGGAATTATTTTAACGACAATGTTTTAGATTTTGAAAAGATATTTTTGTTTGTTTTTCGCCTGGCCGTGTAATGCCGTGCCCATGCAAGGTCTGTCGAATGTTGGACGTCAAGGTACCCCCAAATTCCGCTCGTAGATTGAGTAAACCTTGCAATATTTTCACGTATTTCGTACTGGCTATGTTTACCATAGTAGGCCCTATTGCCACAGATGATGGACTACACTGCGTTATATGAATTTCAAAACATGTTTAATTATTTTTTTAATACAATCTAGAAATAAAATCTTTCCCGACCAGGGGATTGAACCCACGTCTCCCACATTTCGGCTACAAGGGCGCTTTAGCCAACTAGACTAGGGAAACGCCAAAGTCGTAGTTAGACGAGTGAGCGAGTCATGTGGTGAGTACCCGGGAACATTTGCATTTAAGTTTGATAATTATATTCGTATAAATAATAGGGTATTGGTGGAAATCACTGTGCCGGAGGTTGCTGTTGTTGGCAGTCTTCAACTGAATATTCCGTGTGACTGCCGGGTCTTGCTTAATGGTAGATTGTTGGTCCGGGAGTTGTGTAAAAGTTTAGGCCATAGTTTAGGCCAAAATGCTCCACTGTAGCCTATGATAGGCTATAGGGAGGCCTAAGGTAAGGGGAAGAAAAGAAATGTTACCGGGTACTCAACACATGGCTCACTCACTCGTCCAACAACGACTTTGGCGTTTCCCTAGTTTATTATCGAATGATAGTTGACATCATGTGTGTAGGTTTGTGACAACCTTCTACAGAGTAGTTTTCACCAAAACTTTTTAAATTACCCGCCATTGCCAACAACACGAGATCACTGCTATCTATATGACATGTGAAACAGTACAAAATACATCTAGGAGACAGTGAAATCAACAACAAAGGTGTACTAACTCCCCGCTTACTATCGGGAGGTATTTAGCGGCTAGTTGTTCTTCATAATACGTCTTCGTAGTTTATCTGGGAGATAGCACTATCCCCCAGATAGCTAACCGTTACTTTTAGCGGGACATTATAATACCGGCCCTTACTAAGGTAGTGAAATAATAAAGAGCGGAACAACTTGTAGTTTTAGAAATAATGTTTTTGCGGAAAATCAATTGTATTCATTAATGCCATAGTACTTATATAACACATGCGGGAATTCAAGCGACTGTCGACCTAATGGTTTTTGAGAACTAACTCGGCTCGTCGCTGTCTGATAGCGGCCAACACGTGCGCCTACCCACCCCACCCTCCCCTCCGCGGTGCTAATCGGCTACAGATAAATGCAGAGTCTGGCGATAACTACAGACTTGCGTCATACTCATTAGTCATTACTACGACATACAGATATGCGATGTGTCTCAACAATTTTGTATGCAATTTGGTGGGCTCAATAGTACGAACAAACGCGAATTTTGAATACTGGGCAACCAAATTAGTGCGGGGCACTAGAAACTTCCGACTTTGTAATACAAACTCAACTTTGTTGAAATAAACCATACCGTCCGCGGTGGCACATACGATTGCCCTGGTCCGAAGCGTATGGCTCTACGAGGTCGTGGGCTCGAATCGTGCAAAGCCATGCTTTTTTAATCGTCCTTCATCCTCATCTATCACCACTCATCGTCTCAAATAGCCTTAGTGCATTAATTTGACAACCATACAGCTATTGGTTCGTGGTTGAATCATTCTATATATAGTATGGTCGTAAAAAGCTCTTTTGTTTGTTTGTTTCGTTTTTTATTCGGATCGAATTTATTTGAATAAATTTTCAATCACTCCTTTTGATAGAAGCATTTTTATACGAAGACTTGGCAACCATATTTACGCTGGATAGTTTTCATAGGGATGCAAACGTAAGCCAGGGATTAAAACCAACATTTGTTGCGACAGTGCGTAGGAGAACCGGGAAGGGGGGGGCAGGTGGGGGGGGGGGGGGGGGGCAAAACTAACGTAGGTTAAATATAAATCCCAGAATTTCTGTAGTAAATATACACTTACACTTATACAATTCGAAAGTCACCTGGTTAAAACGAATATATTTGCCTGTATGCTTCGTCATTACATCAAATATTAGGTTGAAATATACTAAAATGGGCCACTTCACGTTTATTTTTTTAGTTTTTAGATCGCAGATAGTTGCAGTAAAACATCGTTTACAGAGTCCGAGTGCAGTTAAAACATGACAAAATAACACTGTAGTATGGTGAAAAAAAAAATCGCCGTCGGCAAAATGGACCTCCGGCGGTTGGGGCTTCGCCCCAGACCCCAGCTCCCGCCCACAAAATCTTATGATGGATAAACTCCCCCTCCCCCCCTACATTCAAAACGCCGCCTGACCGCAGATTTGTAATGCATATAGTATACAACAAATAATAAACGGACTTGCGTCTCACAGTTTGCAGAGGTACTTGGTTCGTCATTTTGTTGGACTGGGTTTGCCTTTTTAGCACCACTTTTTATTCCCCAACTGTAGGCCTACACAAAAATAATAATATCAGATAAGAGGGGACGCTGAGTTTGGCCTAACTCAAATGCGCGCACTCAGGTGTTAATGATTTCTGCTGAACTATTGGGAATATCATTCATTATATACCAAACTTCATATGGATGTTAAAAAGTACTCTTATATTGATATCCGCAATTGTTAAGAAAAAAGCCTTATATCCATCGCGAGACATAAGTCCAAAACGTGAACTAATGGGAAATCCAAAACATGGATTCCAATTCTGGAAATTCCCACCACACCGTTTATCGCCCAAACGCCCCAAAATACCAAAACGATCAGTGAGACGTCAAGTTGTGGGTGAAGCAGAAGCGTCCACGCCAGGGTTGCAGACGCCCCCCCCCCCCCATAGATAAAAGTGAAACTAAGATACTCGTCGGCTAAATGTGTATAAACACAAACAACCCCCTGATAAAAATCTGCAGTTTTATTTAGCTTACAGTAATGCATATGATTGTATACACGGACATCTAATGTGTCTATTTATGTGTTTAATATTTTGTCTTTTGTGTATATTTATGTGTTATGAACTTGTGGAGATAAGGCAATCAACCAGTTAGGATATGTTCGTATGTGTATTACTCTGTAGTCTGGGATGTACAAAGCTGGTAATCTGACGGTCGATGTAGATTAACCACACCATTATAATATTGACGACAACCAATAATTATTACAAAGTGCCACTAAAACAAATTGTGAAAATCAAGATTTGTAATAAATACCACCAAAATGGCTTTGAAGGTATTAAAATAAAAGATATTATTTCCACAAAATTTATCATTTTTTAACGTTCACTAAATCATGTTTACCTCAAGTGGAATCAAAATAACTTCACTAAAACAAGTTTATTTTAAAAATTAACATGAAAGTAAAATTTGATTACCAATCACGACATAAGCATCAAAAATTATTTCAATTGAGGTGTTTATGCATTATATTTTCAATAGTTATATTTTTCGATGTGATTTCAAATAATTTTTAATATAATTGTAAACTGCAATACAACTAAAAAATGTGTTTCATGTTCTCGTGGCGAAGTAGATAGCATTTATTTCATTTTAGAAGAAGAAATTAGGGATACTACAGTTACTTAGTTACAGTCAGGACCATAGGGAATTGATATTTGATAAAACTTGTCTTGAGTATACGACATTCCATTGTATTGACCATTGTTTGTATTAGTAGTTTTAGGGCACTTGAACGGCATAGATTATTCGCGCTGATACACGAAACAATGGGCACCAAAATAAGACATCGCGATGAGCTTGCAAAAATTAATGTCAACATACAAAACAATATAAATACACTAACTAATATCGCACTCATTTCATTATTCTAGAGCTGGACCGATTCCACTTTTTTGCCGATGCCGATTCCGATGCCGATTCCAATTATTTAACGATTCTTCACCGATTCTTACCAATGCCGATTCTTTTTAAAAAATGGCAAGGAATAATTAATAATTCCCTATAGTTGATTTCATAGGGATGTGTGAACAGCAGAACAGCAGTGAAATGAGCAGCAATGAGAATTCCTGCTTAAATTTTGAGGGAGATTCGTGATCGAGCAAATATCGAGATTGAGCGATCAACATATAATGAAAAATGTTTAAAAATTCACCATCATTAGGTCTAGGCCCTACCTTATACCTATTATACATTTTCCGTGTGCAAGCTCAAAAACCAGGCATTTTGGAAAAGCCATCTCCAGAAGTAGGCTTAGCCTAGGCTAGGGCCTAGGTTCCCTGGCTTAGTATATCTCATAATAATAATATTACAAATATCAAATATAGCGCATTGGGATTCTTAGGATATAGGCCTAGGCCTAGCTATTTTTAATCATGTGGGGAAAACGTTTTAGGGGTAGGGGTAGGTCTAGGCCCTAAGCCTTAGGCTAGATCTAGGGCCTAGGCTAAACCAACCAACACGACATCACTTTCCGAAAAAAAAATCAGCCAAACCTGAAGACAACATCAAAATCAACATTAATAATAGTTTCTTATGATCTTAAACTGTTATAAAAAATAGGCCTTGGCCTAGGCCTACGCGTCTTGGTAAGGTCGGCCTAGGCCTGTAGGGGCCTAGGCTTACGGGATACACTTGGACCAATATCCCCATCACTTCCCGATGAAAAATCATTACAAGATCGATGAAATAAAGCGGCAATGCCACTTTCATAGCCAAACCTGAAGACAATACATCAAAATCAACATTAGTAGGCCTAGGCCCTACCGGTTTCGCCCTAGGACCCTAGCCTAGGCCTGCTTTCGGGATACATTTGGACTGTTACTGTCCGATGAAAACTCATTAGTAGATCGATAAAATTACGCGTCGATGTCATTATAATCTTTTTCACCTGCAGAAAATCCACCAGCATCAACAATAAATAACTATTTCTTGCTATCTCAAGTGTCCAGAAAATACGCGTCCAGAAAAATCCGCCATTTTAAGATTTTGCGAGTTCTGTGGAAAGTCGATTTGCGAGCAATTTCGACTATCGACCTTCGATTAATTCTTCCGCGCGCGAAATTCAAACAAAGAATCGGCATCGAAAATCTTGATCCAAGACTCGGAATCGGCGATTCTACCGATTCTACGAAGACTCGCCAAGTCTCAAGACTCGGTATCGGAATCGGTCCAGCTCTACATTATTCCATTTTAAAAGGACAAATACAATTCCCCCCCCCCCCCCCATGACCCCATGAGAGCCGCTGAAGTTGAGTTGGGCCACGTATAAATATTAAATAATCTAACCGATTACTTACTGATAAAAGTAGGATAATCCGAACATTTACATTAGACCTACTCGAATATATACCAAGTTGCACCAATTTTGATTTGCGGTCAACAGGACAATATAGTTTTATTTACGCACCGGCGACCGCCTGTCATTATTATTATTATCTTTCCAGTTGTCTCACACGACGAATAAATTCAAGGACACTCGAGCAAACTTCTGCTAATATGGTTTGGCAACAACGCGCCGCTGTCGCTACCTCCCATCCCCTTCCCTCGCTAGTGGCAGCAACAGATTCGTTCATGTAGTTCCAAGGTCTACCAGTATCGGCCGCGTTGCGCATAGATCACGATGACAAATTCAAACCGGCAGTTGCCCGCGTAAAGCGCGTATAAGTGGAGATTATTGGTTTAATTGAAAACTGCTGGTCAGAAATGCCTGCAAATTTGTTATAGGTAACCAAACTAATTGAGTTTCATGTAGGTTTTTTTCCAGCAGTGTCAAAAAAAAATTCTGGCGTGTATTGATGCGTGATGACGAACAACATTATTTGTGCCGTAATTAGACAACAATATTAATAACGTATGTTACCGAATTATAACGAGACACTGACTCAATTCAAGAGTTATTCATACAGAATCCAATGAATGTTTTCTTTTTTGAATCGGTTGAACCAATGAGCTACAATCTTATTTTGAAACTATGTGTGCGATTTCCTGTGCGCTGTCCCTGGTGGCACCTTAAATGAAAATGTATATCATGTTGTATTTTAAGTTTAGTAGGTTGCTAGACACTAAATGTGAATGGGGCTTTGCCCTTTGCTAGCAACCTATAACACATTCATGTGTAAAACAGTAAATAAATAAATGAAGAAAGGCCCGAGTGTGGCAACATCCACGATCGCTCACCCCAAACTTGCTGATAAAGTCCCCGATCTGCGTCATGGTCAGCGTCTTCCTCAGCAGCAGCTCAAAGTCCTGCATCAGCGGGTGGACGATGTACTTGATGTCGACGGGCTTGTAGCCTCCTAGCAGGTCGGCTGAGTCCGACTGCTGGTTCATGTTGATGACCACCAGGCGGTGACCAGAGCACTCGGCGAGGTACTGCACGGTCGAGGTCTTGCCGGTTCCCGTCTCGCCCACCAGGAGCACTGGCTCCCCCTTGTTGACGCAGCAGGCGATGCTCTCCAGCAGGCACGAGGCCGGACGAGTGAACGAGAAGTTGCTCTTTAGGACACTACGAGATACAGAGATAGGTTAGTTACTCAAGCACACAAGTTTTGTCTCTATTATTGAATTATTGCTATTCAAGATGATGAATGGTGATAGATGAGGGTGAAGGACAATAGACGATTTTCAAAATCACCAGCGCTCTCTATATCGCGCGCGCAAAGCATTATGGGAGAAAGGGCATTTACACGCTAAATGACATATGCTCGGGTGTGTGGAGAACTGCGTTTCCAACAATGGCGGTACAGTCAGCCACAATCCCAATCATATGGCATTTAGCATGTAAATGCCCTTTCTGCCATAATGCTTTGCAACGGAGCGCGCATGCGCAGTTAATTCTGAAAATGGTCTATTACTAAAAACCCAAGCCTTATGTGGGAGTCGAACCCACGTCCCCTTGGTGTAACATTCTTCGGACGTACACCCTAATCGAATACACTACCATGGACGGCAGTTGAGGTAACATAGGTCTACCTGTCAGCAGAGAAGTGTGCAAATGGTGTTTTAAAGGTAAAAACATTGTCAATTTGTTCTCCTTTGTAAATCAGTTTTTTAACTGAATAGGATAGACGTTAAAAAAATAAAAAAAAAAGTTTTAAAGACGTAGGCCCAAATATAGGCTAATTTTGATTGTGTTTGAAGTTTTAGTACACATTATCTGTCGCTGTTTCCCACTTTTGGCATGGTCAGCTATTGTAATTGTTGTACCATTTTATTATCCAAAAAAAAGAAAGGGGGTGATGATGTTTAAGGGCCCAAGAACTATTTAGTTATTTGCTCTAGAAAGGGGGATATAGACCAGATAGGCCTAGTTAGAAACAGTAACTCACCTTCGTAGAGATGTATCGGACACGATATCCGACTGCGCCCGACCGGTGACAAACTTCGTGTTTGACTTGGTGATGTTTGGTTTGTACGTGTGGCAGTAATAGTCAGCCTGAGCTTCAGTCAGTCCTAGGCAGCCCGCGATACGCACCGCTAGCTTTAGCTTGGTCGCTGTAAGACAATGCAAGATACATAAGCACAAGCACAATGTGTTCGGGAACAACATAATTGGGTGAACTTTTCAAAGTAGGTAAGCTAATGCTACAATTGTGGCACTTGGTTGTTGAACTTTTTCTACAAACCTTTGATAGGCTTTGCATATCTCTGGTCCTCCCGTTTTGTTTGTTAAAAGATGTTAAATGCATGTCCTTTAATGATAAACAATTTTAAATTTGAGCTAATTTATGCTATCTCTTGTAGCCAAACTTTTAAAGAGAACATTTTTAATTAAATTTTGCATTAGTTAGTACAAAAACAAGTTTTATAACATAAACTTGGTACGTTTTAATAATTAATCCGTTTTAAAAACAAGGAATATATTGAATCCTCACATAGGCTTAAACGCAGACTTGATGACTAACCATAGTTGTTGATGTTGAGACAGAAGATGTCGAGTGCATCTTGGAAGATCTTGAGTGTTGAATCTCGCGAAGACACGTCAAAGCTCTCGACGTTGCGCGCGCACCACTTGATAAGATCTCTGGTCGAAGATTGTCGGACGTTTGACGTAAGTTCGGTGGCTTCTTTCAGAACCCAGAACACGTCGACCATTCGGGCGGACACGGACTTCAGCTTGGTGAACTAAGGACGGACAAGAGCAAGATTAATAGAGATAGATTGATGTCAGATGAGAATTTGAGGCTTCCTACCCTGCTGGTGCTAATGGAAGCAAATAAAGAAATCCGAGCAACAGTTAAAGCACTATTGAAACTAACAAAAACTGAAAACCGGAAAATTGTAGGGCTGTGCGAGTACTCGATTTCTCGAGCTTCAGTTTTGAGCTCGCGCCGAGCCGAGCTTGATTTTAGGATCGATTTATTCTAGCCGAGCCGAGCTTGGCTTTATGCTCAATTTATTTGAGCCGAGCCTACAAAAACACGCAGTACACGCGCTCATTTTCATCAACACTCAACAGACAGTCTTGTCAACAAAGACTTTCGCGGAAGAATGCGGCAGCCTGAGCCAGCGATCAACAGTCGACTCGACGGTCGACGCAGTAGAATGCGAAAGGCTTAGGCGGGCCTAGGCTTAGGATGCAAACGTGTCTCTCTCTCTCTCTCTCTCATGTGGGAAAACCTATCACACTATCGCCCGCGCTGAAGCTTTCATCGCAAAATAAGCCTAGGAAAGAAAGGAGATAAGCCAAGGAATAACAATCCAATGCGTCGTGATCGTAGAAACATGATCACATCGCAAAAATTCTTCTTCCAACTAGTTCCAAACCGACCATCTTTGTTCTTGGTCAGCTGTGAGTTGAGTTGGTTGGATCGACCGAACGCGCACACAGTTCGCGCAGGTGTCACGTGTTGGCTTACAACGCGCTCTGTTGTCAACTCGAGTAACTCTTTAGCAGAGTCGACAAAGAAGTTTTCCCGGGTCTTCTTTATCGACTCTGCAGGCAGCGGGCAAGCTCCGCGGGAAAGATCGCATCGATGTAGCGCGTAAAGTAATAAACCCGTGAATTAGTCTAAAAACGGTCGCAAAAAAAAAAAAATATCCTGATCTTATAATCGGCTCCGGGTAATTTCTAGAACCGGGTACCCGATGACATCCCTAGAAAATGTGTAGCCTAACCATTTTTAATTTATTTTTTTTTTTAAAAAAAAAAAGCTCAGCTTGGCTCGGCTCGAAAATCAAGCTTTTTTTTTAATACTCGGCTCGGCTCGACTTAAAAATTCTAGGCTCGCACAGCCCTAGAAAATTGTGATCCTATCCGATTCCAAGACTGCCATGCTCCGTTGTTGTACTAAGGTGGCGCTACAAGTGTGAGAAAGTTGCATTAAATGATATGTCGAAGCCCAGCCGTACTACGGTACTACTCACCATAGTTTCCACCAGGAACACCAACTGGTCGTAGTTCAGAGAGTCTAGGTTGATCTGTACCCAATGTTTCTCCAGGAGACTCGAGCCCGCCGACTGTTGACGGTGATATCCCCCGAGCAACCTACAGAAAACAATATGTTCTCATCACTGTGCTACACAAATCAACATTGTAGATAGGCCTATATTCAATGTCGAAGGGCTTATCACAGACCTACACAAACATTTATTTTTACTGTTAAAAATTGTGTTCCAATTAGGGATGACATCAGTTAGCAAAATTGCTAGCCAGTTCCCCAAAATCAAAACCAGTTTAAAACTGGTTAAAAAAAAAAAATTGGTTGTTGTAAGTTGGGGGTGGCAAAGATGGTTGTTGTCTTTAAATTTAACGGCATGTTTACGATCGGGAAAGCGGATGACCTTGGTTGGTTGGAGATGGGCAAGAGGTAAAAGCCAATTTAATTGAGTTGATGAAAAGAAGGGCTAGGCAAATAAATCTATATTTCAATACGAAATCGATAAGTAGTAATATTTTATTACAATATAGTTTGCCTTCATATCGAAATTTACACAAGAAATACTACATTTCATACTTTTGGTGGAGGTGCCGGCCGGGTAGTCAAAATTAAATTAATCCTGGGCAGTATCCTGGCTTGGTGCAGGTGCCGGGTCTTAAAGCACAATTGTGAGGTTGTAAAAATTGTTACGCAAAGTTAGCTCTCACCGTGGAACTGTTTATGACTGTGCCAAACCGTTTTTTTTTATGAAACTGAATTTAAAATTTGAAACCGGTTTTGTTCAAACCGGATCAAAACTGGTTTTGTTCAAAACCAGTTTCCGGTTAATCGAAGTTATCCCTAGTTCTATTTTTTTTTTTTAATAATTCAAATCTAAACCCACAAACCAGTGTCCACAAAATTGTTGCAATTCAAAGATTAGGTACTTCCACGTCTATTGCAGAAAATAAAGTTTGCTTTAGGAAAACTTGGCATAGGTCTACCTATGAGACAATACTAAAAACTAATGTTTGTAGCTTTAAATTAAATTAAGAAAAGTACACTTCAGTCCTCTTTTATTTAAAAATATACCTACAGTAAATGATTTTCATGATTAATGATGTTGACGATCTATAAACCATTACTGTAGGCCTATTATACTGAATAAGCCTATCCCCCTTTTTATTATTTTAAGTATCAAAGTCCCTAAGATGTGTATAACAAGAAAAGTTAGGAGGTCCGATTATATTCAGGTTTGGCCTATATTTGGCACAATACAATACCTATCTCAAATATTTTTTTTAATGTTCATATGTAACATTGTTATACAATTTATATATCTTAATATCTATAGTAAAATAAATATTATGTACGTTACATAGCAGCAATATAAGAAGTCCACAAAATCCTAGAAACAATATGGGCCTAAATAAATAACACAATAATTCCACATACCTTTGCGTGACAAACAGCTGGAAGTTGGGCGACACCTTGACCGAGTCTCTGTATCCGGGCACCGTGAGGTTACCAGTCTCGAGCAGCGCCGTCAGTATGGTGGCCACATCTATCGCAGCAGAGTCAATGTCCTCGAGGAGAAGCCAGTGACCCTGGATCACCGCCTGAGTGAGAACGCCCGGGGTCCAGACGAACTCGCCGGGAACGTCCGTGCATTGGTACGTTCCGAGAAGCATCTTGCTATCCGTCTGGTCGCCAAGCTGCACCTTCAGGAAGTGAGGGGCTTGACGGCCTGCGGAGAAACATTCCGTGAGACTTTTGTACAGCTACGGTACCGATACTTCAATTGGCTTGTTCACTGCGACTTTTACTCACCACGCTGCGCTATTGTACTAACCCCCCACCGCCGTCTGGATGCCTGTAAAGGCGGATGTAGACGGCGGTGGTAGCTCAACTTTCGGGTGTCATGGCTGCTCATAGCTGTCAGCAGCCTACTGTTATTGCTGTCAGTTTGCATAGTTTTATGTTGAAAGCAAAATGCCCAAATTGCTGTGTGTATTCGTGTAAGGAGAAAGGAGGGCATACTGTCGTGTTTATTACTACAAATAAATACAACCACACTTAATATACTGACATGTGTCTTTATTCGGCCTCCTGCCTACGTAACCTCTCTCATGTCAACAAATCAACACTGGCTAGGCCTAAGCCCTAGGCTTTGCTGAGGCGTATCAGGCGTATGCAAGTAGGGCCTAGGCCTATACTTGATAATTTATAATACCATGATATTGATATGCCTAGGTCTACATCTAATGCTGAAGAAAAGCCTAGGCCCTAGTCCTTAATAGCCTTATTCCAAGTAGGCCTAGGAAAAACAATACGTAAACAAACAATCGAGGAAGCATACAGATTTTGACAATGCAGAGCCTGCTATACATAGTTTATTTCAAACGCCGCCACGGTCTTAGGGCAGGGTCCACTAGATACCTTACAAGCAGCTCGGAATAAGTATCAAGTGGACCCTGGTTTTGGGGGTTAGTACAGTGGCGCGATCTCCACGGAGCTTTGCGTGAACAAGCCAATTGCCTTTCGTCTTATCAAGTTATATATATAAACAACTCTGTCAGGTGACCAAGGCTGTTCAAGCCTTGTTATGTGACCTTCAACTCTACACAGCCGCCAAACTTGTTGGGGCTGCTCATCAAGTTGTAAGAAATACATATTTTGATTTAATCATAAAACAATTGGGCACATGAAACAAATGACGGAAGAGAGGATGCCCAGGAGAATGTATGAGAAAAGGATTGAAGGAGGAAGAAGAAGGGGAGACTAAGGAAGAGATGGAAGGCAACCATAGCAAGAGACCTACATACTAGAGGAGAGAGCTGGGAGGATGTAGCAGAGACACAATTGTGGGAGGATAGAAAGAAGTGGAAGAATTTGGTTGCGAAACCCAAGCTGACCATGCCAGAAGTAGGAAACGGCGATGGATAATGATGATGATGATGATAAAACAATATTGTGAACGGCTTTTAATCTGCCACCTAAGGCAGTCCGCCGTTGTACCTACAAGTCATAAATTAATCATCCCAGACTTGCAGATCATCATCAGAGCAGCAGAGAAAGAGAGGGTGGGGTTGATCAGACAATGACCAGAGACAGAATGAGATGATTTGTCAGTGACATTATCAAGTTACAATGTTATGAGGGAGACTAAAATTACGATATTGTAATCAAAAGGCCGATCACAATATTGTTTGTGAAAGATTGTCTTTGAAGATGTGTAATTGAGCGTAAGGATGGGATCCAGTTCAGCTTTTGCTAAGATAAAGGCTGCCAAATTAGTAGTAGGTAGTAAGTAACATGAAATACTGTAGTATTTAGGTCAGGCCTTCAGTTTTATATACAGTACCGTACATTCTTCTTTCATACCAATTTTTTTTTCCTTTTCTTTCCAAAATACCGTATCTCTTATTGATTGTAAATTTTAATTGAACTAATAAGTTTGATAGTTTCACATTTAAATTGCTATATCAAATGTGTTTAAAGAGATAGATTTATTATTTTGTGAATGTTTATTGTAGGCCTATATATTAATGTGTGTAGGCCTAAGTGTATTGTCTGTCCGAACCATATGCTATGATTTGCACTTGTGGAGTATGGTATTTGTACTCTGTTGTAATGTGCATTATTATGATAATTTTTTTTTTTTTTTAAATTACTGGATTCATATTGAATGCAACTTCTGCAAAATATGTTGACAATGAAATGTTACCTGTCAGTCTTGCGAGATGTTCAACAAGGGCAGTTTTCCCGCAACCGACGGGACCTTTGAGGCAGACGGCCTTGCCATTAGCGATCGCAAGAGCCAGACACGTCAGGTTGAACTCGTTGGCTGCCAGGAACCAAGACTTTTCAACCTGATCATATAGAAACAACTTTGATTAGATACCTCATTCTGTACAGCACAACACACAAATAATAAATAAATCCGTATTTAGAGTCTCCCCACTCAGTCACACAACTGATTTTCAGTGGGGGACAGTAAACCAAAGTGACCAAGCCAACCCTGAAGGCTCCGACGCAATCAACGAGTGAACAATAACCAACCAAAGATCAATATTTTTAATAGGAAATATAGCAATCAGTGGTATGGACAGTGAGAACACCCGCGGATCAATGCCAGAATCCACAAGGCCGATTCAGAACAACTTTAAATTTATTATGTGCTTCGTTGCTAGGACGGCTCCAAAGTCACCGTTTACAAATTCCTAAGACAAGAACTGATGGACTCAAGTCCAAATCAGAAGTTAAAAAACTTCTGACTTTAGCGGGAATAGAACCCTGGACCTTCTGCATTGGAAGCAGGTAGGCTAACCACAAGACCAACGAGCCTCACAATTATTGTTACAATTTCATTATTTTGTGACTTTTGCGCATTAAAGTACTTACTTTCATTAGTTGTCCTCCTTTGTATTAACTTTTTATAATTGAATAGGATTGACGTTAAATAAATAAAAAAGTAGCACAGTTGTAGAGAATGTCACATTGTCACTGCCTCAATCTATCACCATTTTATTACCATTGATTGATCGAATGAAATCTTGATTCCTCGTAGGCTGTGTGGACAAAATTGTTTTGCAACTTTATTTTTCAACTCAAATATAACCTTTAGAACAGATCTTACAACATGATTTTTCAAATAAAAAAATCATAGGCCTATACTTGTAACTTACATTGGGGATGGGGCAGATCAAAGTGCAAAACAGGTTATTTGGCATTCATAGTTAAGTCTTACTGCAGTACTCTGTAATTATTACTAGTTATTATTAACTTAATCTTATAATATTGTGTACAGGTAGGCTTATGCCTAGTTAAATATCTACTTGTTTTACTATTTAGTCTTTATCTATGGCAAATAAACAATACTGAATAGGTACTAATTAGTAATTACTTTATAATCAGTAGGCATAGCCCTAATCATCAATGAGTAAATCAATTCAATTCTGAAAATCAGGTTTAGGTCAAAACAGCTCTCACTCACACAACAGTAATTTTATTTAGTATAGGGCCTATCCACAATGCTCAACCTGGAACAGCCTTGATCTGTTTAAAATATTCAAATATTGGTCTACCGTGCCGGTACAGGTTCCTTCACAAGCATGTAGAAAATATGTAGCCTGCTATGAAAGCATATTCACCTGTTTAGGATTAAATACTGGTAGTTGTATTCCGCCGACTGAGATCACAGCCTGCGAGAGAGTTGGCAAAGTGTCCGCGTTTGCTTCGTCCACAACGGCCAAGACCTTGGACACGGGGCCAATGTGGAAGTCATCATTTCTGACGGTGAATTCGTTTATTTTGGTCGACGTGTAGTTCAACACGAAACGTTGTCGTTGGTGATCGGACATTCCTGTGACGGATGCGATGCACTGGCAAGTCAGCCTGGAAAGCATTACAAGGAAGATGAAATTTGTTACGTTTGTTAGTGTTATATTATAGTAGGCAGGCCTAGGCCTGTAACAGAAAAATACAGTACAGTGAGTAGACTGGTGGTGATTGAGTACAGTAGGCCTATGTGTCAAAGTGTTTAGAATTGTATGACACTCCTAGTCCTAGTGCTCATTTATTGGTAGGCCCCACATACTACTCTGCAATGCAGAGACAATCATGCAACATGCCATATGAAAAGTTGATCTAACGTCAAAACATCTCACCATTTCACTTCTGTATTGTTACTTTGTAGGAATGAACCCAACAGTGGGGACCAGTTTTTGGTGTGCCGGAAGTGTTCGTTTGAAGTCTTGAGAAAGTTGATGCAGCATCGTAAAATCTCTAACTGATTACGGCTTAACTCAGACTCTTGTAGTTTCTTCGAGAGCTTTGCAAGCATGGAGCGGTTCTCTTCGAAATAACGAACGGCAAACCTGGAAAGGAAATTATTAAAATAATAAAGTTAACTGTAATTAAATTTAATCTTCCGATTATTTCAAGCAATTGAATTTTAAATCAGAATTGAGCAGCCAATCTATGGATCGAATGCCTACCTGCTGGCATCCGGATGAAATGTGACCAGCTTTCCAAGGGCCAGGAATTCATTCTTCTTCTCATGCTTGTTATCATTGTGGTTAATAGCAAGCGTCAACAGTTGTAGGACTAATTGCGGAAAACATCTGGCAACGTCCAGTGCACTTTCTGGCGTCAATATCAACTTTGAGAGCAATTTCAACACACTTCTAATCTCCGCGTCTGTTAATACCTGTTGGACGAGGGAGAAATTGATATCAGAAACGATGAAAGTAGGCCTATTATAATCCCAATCTGTTGGATACTAGAGATGGAGTAGGATACTAGAAAAAACTATTTACGTTAACAAGCCAAGGCAAGAAGTTCTTCCCATTGACCATAGGCCTAAGGGTTGTTCTACAACAGGCGGCCTGTTTCCGGGCAATGTTACATAATAGCCAGCACCCGACATTCCCGTCAGCATAACAGGCTTCGTTCCTGGGCTGCTGGGCATCGACCTATTGACCGAATGGTCAAACTAATTTCTCACCAGAGTGTGAAACGGTTGACGTTTGGTCACCATTGTCTGGCTAATGTGGAAATGCGAATTTATACAACATCCACATGGCGGTGCGTTAGGTACCAGTATTGGTGTTCTGTTGGAACTCCAAACGATAATGTAAAGAATTCTGTGACCAAACCTCAATCATATGCAAACGGTGACCTAATGCTAATTTGACGGAAGTGTTATTTTGCATTTAATTTATGATTTTCCTTTTTCTAACTGAATATTATTATGTATTTAGGCTACTTGTTTTTTGGCCGCAAAAAGTAATTTCTGGACAATTTTAATCACTTTTAGTTTGCTTGAATCGGTTGGTTTTCTTTCATCTTCTGGTCACCATTTTAAAAATTTATTTTGTTGGTAAAGTTTTACCTACTTGTCACTGATTTGTTTTGTTCTTTGTTTGGTAATAAATAATTCAATGATGTCAGATGTCTGGAATTTGAGTTGATTGTTGGGTTCGTTGGAAGACCAACTTCACGCAGTATGGGCATGGGCGTGTGGCTGGTGTGTTATGAGTTGTTACGTAGGACTAGTGGATTTTTTTAAATGTTTTTTATTGGTTCCCGCACATTTATTTTTAATTTACGATGAAATATCAGTGATTTGGCAATAAAAATAAAAAACAAAAAATGGCCATTTCGTCAAACTAGCAGAGTTCCTATGCAAACAGCTGGTGGAGATTCCGGGCAAACCAGCTTGACATTGACCCAGAACCGGCATCAAAACCTATATAGGGCCTGTGCTCTTGCAGTTGGAGGGGTCCAACTTGTTAACACTGCTATATTACGGTAGGGGAAAAGTAGGTTAGGAGGAGTGGGGGGGGGCGCAAATAATAATAATAATACGTACCTAATTATTATTATTATAAAATTGAAAAAACATACGCGCTTCGCGCCCCCCACCGCACCCACTAACCTATGCTTTTCCCCTAAAATCGCAGTGTTAAAAAGTTAAACCCCCCCCCCCCCCCAACTGCAAAAGTATGATTGGATATTGCTCAACGTCTCATATTTATGCACTTTGGCTAATCGAGACGATGAGTGGTGATAGATGAGGATGAAGTATGAACAGAAGGGAGGAGGAGAAACCCAGTACCAGCACGTAGCATACTCCTTTAAAAAAGTACCAAGGGGACCAACGGCTTAACGTCCCATCCGAAAGGACGGTGTAACTTTGACAGTCATATACAAGGTTCCTCCACTAACCCGGACTGCCGAGCAGACATCAAGGAGAACGAAACCGTTACACTAGCTTTCGAACCCTCCATCTGCTCTAACCAGCGGTATACCAGGTACGCGAGTCTCAGGCCAGAGCGGTCACCCACTCTACCCATGACCACGCCCGATTCTGCTTAACTTCGGTGTTCGAGTGGGAACCGGTTAAACGAGCTCGGCTTAACCGCTGGCTGAAGCACCAATGTGGGTAGGTAATGTAGGTCTACATTGTCGAAGGGTGAATAAACACGGGCCATAAAAGTCCAACTCGCAACCTTCTCGTGGTTTGGCCCATGATTAGGGGAGTATTAATCACTCCCTGAAACTAATGGCGAGCTCTGGGTCGTCGTCGGGGAACTGTCCCCTTCCCTTTGACTACCTCCCCGACGGCGACGACAATGACAACACGGACAGATGAACAGACGAAGACGACCATGACATGGGGGAACCCCTGCCCTCCCCATGCGCTTGTGGCTGGTTCTGACCAGCACAGACTTGTCCCCCCTCGTCGCCCCTTTCGTCCCTCCCCTTGGAAAGAAGTAGGCCTATACATGGTGGTAACTCAAACTTATAGAAATTGTTTAATCTTGGAGGCGCAAATAATCTTAGCTGTTAAAGCGCCCTTAAATTACTAATACTGATACTAGGTGAATAAACTACTCTACTCTACACACAGCCCTCCCACTCTGCATGACCAATGTTCAAACATAGCTAGGCCTTGGCCTAGGCCAACATTTGGTTTTATTTATTGTATTTATATTAAGTCTCTATTTGCAACAAATAATGTAATCCACTAGTGCAAATTTAATAGAGAAGGGAGGAGGGGAAACCCGGTCGGTACCAACACGTAGCCTAGGGCCTACTCCTTTCGAAAAGTACTAAGTGGACCAACGGCTTCACGTCCCATCCGAAAGGACAGTTATAGAATCCACCACTTAACCCAGACTGCCGAGCAGACGTCGAAGAGAACGAAGCCATTACACAGCTCTCGAACCCTCCATCTGCTCTAACCAGCGGTATACGTGTGTTTCAGGCCAGAGCGGTCACCCACTCTCCCACTGACCACGCCCGAAGGTTGCTTAACTTTGGTGTTCGAGTGGGAACGGGCTAGGCGACCGCAGGTGCGGTTCTAGCCCCAAAACCATAGGGAGGCCCAACTAGTTCCGCCAGGGGGGGTCTGGAGGGGGGAACGCCCCCAGAATTGCCCCGCAGGGCGTTTTTTTATTTTCGTGTAGGCCTACGTACTTTAGAAGGTGTATTTTTGACTGTATGGAAATTCCAGAGATTTCAATAAGGGGGTATTTATGAGTAGGCCTAGGTTATATTTACTGGGCACAATATATAAATTCAGAGTTTTAATTATAATTTTGATCTCGCATACAAGAAATAGTATGTGGCTCAAAGCTCAGAAATTCTTTCAGCTTGCAAATTGGTTTAGGAAATTAAAATGTTGTGTTTTTTTTGTCTTATGGAATTAGCAACACTGTCAATAGATGAATAGAATTTATAAGGTTAACTGTAAATGGCATTTTTTTTTTTTTATGAAAACTTATCGATAACTGAGTTTGGATGTTCCATGAGCGAAAGCGCTCACAGAGATACAGCACGTCGGTACGTCACCACCGATTAATCCCGCAGCACCTCCAGTAAGATAGTTTGCGTCTTTTGGAGTCAAGGAGGTATAAGCGGTATCTCGTGATACACATGTGATTGAAATATATTTTTAAGTTACAGATACCGAGCCTAACCTGCCGCAGTGCGATTCTGTAAAAAATTTCGCTATGATAGCGATGCGATCACGTGATATGAAATCATCGTATAATTATCGTTATCGACCTGATTCTGTAAGGTAGTCGCTACGGCCGCATAGGGGCAGTGGATAGATAGCGCACCTTTTCATTCTCGTTATCATAGCGATCGCTACCGTAACGATATCGTTATATCATTTTTACAGAATCAGTCGACACGCAAAATTGTCGCTAAAGTGCCGGATAACGATCGTTATCTTCCATAACGATCTTACAGAATCAGACCGCTGGGCGACCGTGGCTAAACCGCTGGTCAATTTCGGTCAATCTCTAAAAGCCCCTGCACCTTTAAAAAAATACACAATCCGGGAGACTTTCATATTTATTGAAAAGAACAGTACAAAATACCTCAATTCATGTTATTCTTATTTCCAGACAGTGGTCTAGGGCATAATCCAATGTCGACAAAAAGCACATGGCAATTTTGTAGGTTATGTTACTTTTGACAATCTCAAGAAGAAAATTTTAATTGAAGCCTTACTTTGTCATCTTGTGTGAATGTTGAGAATTTCTGTTCAAAAACGTCTCCACTCTTAATTAATTCTGACAAACCAAATTTTAACCAGTTTTGAGACATTTCTCATACTTGTCAATATCACACGTGACGCGAACCAAATCACTGCAGCTTGCAAGGCCGGTACACCGGCGAGAAGTTAGCTACGCACTTCGCAGCCATGACGCGAAGAAACGCTGTAACCAACACATCAAACCAAAATACTCCATATTTTTAAATACACATTGGAGTTAGTTCCAAATTTGTGTACTTATCGGCATAAAAATAGAATAATATCTATCTTAAAAATTAAGAGGTCAACCGATACAATAGTTTTTATGTTGCTTTATATTATGTAATTCTCCAAAGTTAACATAACGTAGATTGTGGTTTGGCAACACGATATCTCAAAATAAACGCAGTTAACCAACGATACAAAAATTAAATTAAATTTTGAAACACATTTCACAAACCGATAATTGTATAATTATTTTCAGGAGATTTTCTTAGTCAAAAATACTTAAATTATTTTAATATTTTCTATAACGCCATTAGAAAATGATTTTAGTGATTCAAAGAGAGGGACAAAAATCTTTACTAGATTATTTAAGTTGTGAGCGTTGGTAGACTAACAACTGAGCTAAATAATTATTTGGCCACATTTGACAGCTGATCAAACTCGTGGACACCGAAGTGTCAAATCATGGATTTACAAGACAGTTTACACGTTCCAATGGCAAAGGAAAAAGCAAAAGTCGAGCTAGTGGCCTCCAGTTTTATAATACACAACTTCTCTGCAGAGTTATGTTCAAATTTGGTGTGTTTTCAAGTTCTAAAAATGGAAGATAGTATGTTTGTGTGGATTGGTTCTTTCCAGGATCCTACATTTGCTGACCTATCTCTCTCAATGAACACGAACTATGATAAGTTACCTCTCACTTTGAAGATAATGGGAAGTTCGTTCGATTCGGTTTCTTCGAATTTGTCTTTGAAATTAACAAAGAAGTTCGGCAAACCAACGTATGTCAGCTTTAACCTCACTTCAGCGGATCTATTCACAATCGAAAGCATTGAGAAACGATTACAAGAGGAAATTAAATCTCACCCAGACAAATTTCATTCTTAATGATTAACTTGTATTTAACCTAATAAGACCACACATTCTCATTGGCTCTACACAGACAACTCAAACAAAATCCAGAAACGATCCTTGCTCACTAAGGCTAGGAAACGTAATGCAAGATATTTTAGAGGACCCATGGAACTTGGAAGAGCCCACCGGACTGATGGAACCCTATGAATGTCGTCTGTTGAGTGTAATCAATTTATTTTCTCATCACGGTACCGCACCGTAACAACGGTGGTTACGTTACTATAACACTGGATGTATATGAAAGCCTGGTAATGCGGTAGGGCCTACCTAGACCTTAGGCCTAACGGTACTTCTATACCTGGGGGGGTCCAACTTTTACAAGCTATACGCCCGCCATCCTGGCGGACGTATAGACGTGGAACGGAAAGGATTTCGGGTGCGCTCTTATCGATTGTATCCTAGAACTAGCGCGGCGCACTGTAGCCAGCGAAAAGTTCGGCTAACCTAGCGAAAATAGTTGTTATTATAAGTTGGACCCCCCCAGGTATAGAAGTGCCGGCCTAACCTACATTTTTCTTTCTACTGTTAATGGTTAATTTGGGTTATAAATTTAAATTTGCGTGCCTGCTAGTAAAGTTTTATGATTCATCAGATTTTCATTGGGCCTGTTGTTGTGTCCAACACTTGCAGTAAAGAGACCTGTGCAATATGGATGTTAGGCCTAATCGTCATTGGTCAAAAAAACAAAAATTAATGTTAAGGCTAAATTCACAAAATTCTCAAATCAAATAGGCCTAGGTAGCTACCCGATGCCTTAGCCTAGGACATTTTGTATCAATAATACATTATGTACTAAACTTAATATTTTTTCTGGAAAATCAAACTAGCATCTTGACCAGAAACTAACTCAAATGTTTAATGCTCTCTAAGATCCTTGAAGCAGATTTTGTAATAATCTTAAAATAAAACATCTAGGCCTACTAATTATTTTTTAGAATGTCTTCTTCTTTTCATGTGCTGTGCCCCCAATCGGCCTACTCGGCTATCATGTGTTGTCGTGTTATCCACTAGAGACATGGATTCCCTTTGTACGTCATGCCATCTAGCATCACATCAATTTCAGACTTGCTGAAAAGATGTCGTCGATTTTGCCATTTCTACTTTGTGAAAATGTTGACCCAGCAGGTTAAACCCCATGTCAAGTCTAAACTGGGCGACCTTTATGTTCTTATATCCGAGTGGATTTGTCTTTTTTAATACAATAGCCTACTTTGACATGGCTTGTCCTTTGCATCCTCCTCCCACTTCCTCTGCACAGACTTCTTTATCTTATCTCAGATAATATTTCTGGTTATCTATTATCTGAATCTTCACATTAGATAACAGATACAAAAAATCAGAATCACTATCAGTAAATGCTAACAAGTCGTCTAAAATAGTGTTTCTTTTTTTATCATGATTTTCAGTGGGAAGATTTAGATTGGCCAAAACCTAGATTGCAATTTAATCTGTTAGCTTTTTCACATGTGGTTTTTGTAAGCAAAGAATGACCATTGTTTTCAATTGGGACTTGATGACTAGGGCCTACTAGGCCGCTTCGCGAACGCTTTTTTTAGTCGCATTGCTAGATAAGCGTTTTGTAAGTTTTTAGTATGCGTGGGATAACAATAGAATGCAAAATATCTCGAGGCCAAAAGACTTGCTTCTGTAAGCATTGTAGGCCTAGGTGATTATTGTCAAGTTTTTATAGTTATACATTTGATATTAAGGCTTTTATTAAAACCTTTATTTCTATGAATTTTGGCAAATTTTTCTTTCAAAAGGCAGTACATCACTATAATCTTAAGGTACATGTAAAATATGAACGTTGTAGCCCCATCCGTTTGGTCAGAATCGTCCCAAACATCACGAAAATATCGTATTAAAAATCTGAGAAAAATCGTAAAAGTACAATTTCTATGTGAAATGTTTCTTTAAATGTCACTAACATCATAATATATATAATTGTAAGGATTTCAAACGTTCCCATAAAGTTTCATCAAGATCGAAGTAGCTGCTTTGCCCGGTCGCGAGCCAAATATCACGAAAATATCGCATTAAAAATAAAAATAAATCGTAAAAGACAATTCATGAGAAATATTTCTTCGATTGTACCCAAAAACGTGGCAAGCCCAAGTTCAGAGATTTCAAAAGTTTCCTCCAATTTTCATCAAGATCGCATACATTCCGTTTGCCCGGTAGAGAGCGAACAGACAGAAAAACAAACAAAAAAACACCCGAGCTAATTTTTTGGGGGGTCAGTGAAATTATTGGTTTTCGCTTCGCTTATCCAAAAAGTTTGTCTTCCCCTTTGCAATGTCTTCGTTTAACTTTACCAGGGAAAAGGTTATTTTTTATTTGAACTTTTAAAATAACTTAATACGAACGTAAGCTTAGATTGTATTATTTTAGAACTTTTCAAAATTTTGCCCAGTCTTGGGCACGTTCCCCCAAAAAAGGAACTTTGAAAAGTTAAGTTACTTTTGCCTAAAAAGGAACTGAGACGTTCCTCGTTCCTTTTCAATAAAAAAGGAACTTGTAGTTCCTTTCACGTTCCTTGTACCATCACTGATTTAAACAATAATAAACGTGAAATGAGTTTATTTATCATACTCTTATTTATTAAAGTGAGTCCCAGGCCATCTGTCAAGGGGGCCGCCATTTTCGAAAAAACAAGATGTCAGATTGATATTTTCATACTGCAGTTTATGAATTCAGCTACTGGAATTCGAAGGGACTACGACGACGAAAGGAACTTATAAACAAACGTTAAATTCGTTCCAAGTTCCCACCAAAAAGTAACTTTGACGTTACAAGTTCCTGATCAAAGAAAATAAGGAACTCGTTCCCACAAAAGTTCCTGAAAAGGAACGCGTTACTAGGAACGCGTTACTACCCAAGACTGATTTTGCCTACAAGCTAACAAACATGAACTTTCTGAAAGTTCAATATTGTTAATATTTGAATAGCAAACTTAGCTTTAAAAAGGCCCATTTAAAAAAATAATATCTCAAACATTTCAGTCAAACTATCCTTCCCTGTTCCCATTGATTAAAGAAGGCATGACCTAGACTAGAACCCTAAAACGTATTACGGAAAATTGAATTGGGTCTTTAAGCCGATTTTTTTTTGTAAAAGTATCTATTATCTAGATACATTGCCAGTATATGTATCTTCATCTAGATACAATTCATGTCCATTATCTATTATCTGTATCTAGATACTTTTTTAGGAAGAGTATCAAGCTTTATCTAGATAATATTTTTGGTTATCTGGCACAACACTTAGACCATATAGGGGGTAGACGGATAGCTCGGCAATTTTCGTGAAGCCGACCGCGGCCAGTTCCAAGAACTAGATCTTGGCAAAACATTGAAGATGGTGAACTCTTGCGCTGCGTTTGGCTGTACGTCAAGAGCTGGAAAACAATGTGGATTTTCATTCCACGTGTTAGAATTTTACTCAATTCATTTTTTATAATGTAGTACACTATTGCCCTAGATAATTGTTATGATGTTATATTTTCTATAAAGCCTATTGTTTCATCCTATTGTGGCATTTCAAGTCAACATAGTCTTGAGAGAGCACATGACCTGTCATGAGCTTTTGCCTTTTTTTACTTGTATTTAATGGCTCTGTGAAGGTGATTTGGTGCATTAGATTGGTGGTTACATGCTGTAGGGTATTTGTATTTAAGAACATCCTACTGTTTATGAGGAATATTCAAATTAAGGTGAGAAATGTTACATTATGACTAAGGTACTATTTCCCGTCATATATTTGCTATATTTATGATGTGAATAAGAAGTAATAAAATACTGTAATCTTTATGCAGTTATTGTTGTCTTATCATTTTTAACAGCTTACTATTGTACATGCAAAATATCATTCCATATCCATTTTGCATTGTTATGTTGTGAACTTTTAACATGCCTAAATCCAAAATGTTGCTCTTAGGCCTCAATAAAGTGATATGGAATTATATTGTGCATGTCTGTAGCAGGCCTTTTTGAAAATTTGATAAATACTATTCGAGTTTGTTGTGTTATAATAATTATTCATACATCATCCCACAACTTTTTTTCATAAATCATAATAATACATTAATGTAATCCTTTTAAGAAAGTGCACCTTTATCAATATCCCTTCAAAAAGTGCGGACACATTTTCTTTACAGAATACAGAGCTATTGTTGAAGCTCTACTAAATCCAAATAATAACAAGAGGTGTTTTTGGAATGGGGCTAACCCAAAGTTCCTTTCCTCTCCTCCCCTCCCCCCCCCCCCCTCCCAAACCTTTTCCTTAACAATCATCTTCACTTGCAGGCCTACAATTTGCACCTTTTTACTGAATATCTTTTCAAAAGTGCAGAGCCATGTTCTTTACAGAACTATTATTTGTAGGCCCTACTAAAACCAAACTATAACTGAGTGATTTTGGAAATGGGAACATCTGATGCACCCCTACTCCCCTCCCAATCATTTTCCTCAACAAACAACATCACTTGCATAATAGGCCTACAATTTGCATCTTTACCGAATATATTAAGTGTTAACATTCCATTCTAATATTGCTTGATTCATTCAACCATTCTTCGTCAACCCATTTGTAAAGGGTTCCATATTGTCATCTTGGGTTTTTCGATAGATTTTGTATTTTTAAGACTACCTGTTTGTAGCCTGTTCGATTTCTTCTTCAGAAAAATTTAATGTTAAATGTTTATTAACCAATGTGACCACACACTATTGCAGTGGTTGTCATCTTTGAGATGTTATAAAAATGATAATAAAACAATGTTCAATCCAATTTACAAATACGATCTAGCAATGCCATAGTACAATAAAATACAATCCCTATATAAAATGCCTATTTAGTATGGGTAAATATACAATCTAAAAACCTTAAAACAATAATATTTCCCGTAAATCAAAACATGTAGTAGACATGGGGTTTTGTGATGTTGGGGTTCGATTGGTGTTTAAATGTGGCATATTCCCGACAAACACATAGAATTAAATTCTTTCGGAATAAGGATAAAATAAATTATAAACTTATTTGACGTGGTGTCCCAACAAATAAATATGCATAATGCATTGTTTTTAAACATCACATTCTCGAAAGTATTAAGAGATTCACTACTTCTAGTACGCGAATTACTGTATGTTTAAATGGCACTACGCGCTTCTTGCCCAGACCGGCTTCCCAGAATCGCTCCCTCTCTCTCACTCTCTTTGTTCTCAGCTCGGCTTCACCGCTGCAACGGCAGGTATACGCTCGCGCTCTGTCTACCCTCTATATGGTCTAAGGCACAACACTGCATGCAGATGTTATGGGACTTGACTGCCTTATAAGACAGTGCCTTCTCGGTTTGTGGCATCTTGCTCCCCTAGTACAGTATTAATAGTAAGCACCAAAATATAATGTTTCAGAAATAAATTAGAGAAAACAGTTAGGCCGCGTTCACACTAGGCCTAGGCCCTAATTGGTTTAGTTATAAGGGGATAGGACATACGTGTTAAATAGGGAATGCTCCTAAAATTTATTTTTGAAAATATATTTGTAACATGGTTACTAAAAAAAATGATTCCCAAAAAAAGTCCATTGAAAAATGTTTTACTTGGTTTTATGAGGGTGTGAACATTAATAGAAAATAAAAAATAAAAATAAATTGTATTTAGAGTCTACCCACTCAGTTATATAACTGATTTTTCTATTTAATAAATTTATTTATTTATTTATATTATTTATTTATATTTATATTTAAGCCGTGTTTCTTGCAGGATGTGTAATTGGTTTTTAACAATGCGACGCTCAACGACTTTACCGACGACCGCCTCCGGGTCAGCACCGTGTCGACCGAGAGAAAACATTTAGCAAGATTACAGACGTACAAGGTTGAGTTTACCACCGCAAGTAAACTGTTATGTAACAGTTATGTGAATATTATTTACTTTATTGTATTTTCATTTCATTATTAAATTCAGTTAATTTAAACCATGTTATCGTCGCTTCCAACTTGTCTCCTAGCAATTCAAATATTAACCGATTTCTTTTAGATGGTCAAACCATTGAAGTTATTTGAACTATCCTCCCGGCAATTACTTTAGTCTTTATTGCCCTTCCCTCCCTCCGACTATTATATTTATTAGATGAAGTTAGAGATCCTGCATTGACTCTTAAGACAATTGGGCACCAATGATACTGAAGTTATGAATATTCTGATTTTATACAAGTTGAATTCGACTCTTATATAACTCCCTATAATGAACTAGGAGCTAATGGGTTCCGCTTATTAGATGTGGATAACCGAGCTGTTCTGCCTATAAATACCCAAGTCCGAATTTTAATTACAGCAGCCGATGTATTACACTCATGAACAGTCCCAGCTCTTGGAGTAAAGGTTGATGCAACACCTGGTCGATTAAATCAAACTAGTTTCCTTCTTAGACGACCGGGGCTATTCTTCGGTCAATGTTCAGAAATTTGTGGAGCCAATCACAGATTTATACCTATTGTAATCGAAAGAGTTCCTACTAACATTTTTATTAATTGAATCTCATCTTTAAATGAGGCGTCATCAGATGACTGAAAGCAAGTAGTGGTCTCTTAAACCATTTGATAGTAGTCTAGCAACTACTTCTGGTGAAAGAATTAGTTAAAATATAACCTTAGTATGTCATACTGACCTAGGTCTATAGCCTAGATCACCACCAACGCCTAATTTTAATAAACCGACCGTAGTAAGAGTGGGTTTAACAATAACACATAACATAACAATAACAATAACTTTATTCACCTTGACTCATACATTGCATAAGTATAACTCTTTTTAGAGAAAGTGAATAGCCTAGCCTATGGAGAGTAATACATAATTGTTAACAATTTTATAAAAAATATACATTAAAATATACATTTCATAATTTCATAATATCTTTCCTTCTATTTCTATACATAATACTTATTTTTTTATTGAATTGTTTATTTATATTAAAATTATATTCATGAAAATACATAGTAGTTTCAGGAGTGTGAAGGAAAGTTGAGTGTAAAGCTATGGGGGGTATTTATATTTTCGGGCACAAGATTAAGTTAAACGTCAGCTGGATGAAGGTATTCATTGATGGTGTAGAAGCAACGCTTTATAAGAAATGATTTCAATGTATATTTAAAAGAGTCTAGGGATTGTATATTTTTAATTTCTGGGGGTATATGATTGAAGATTGTTAGACATTGGTAATGAGGTCCTTTGGAGAAACGCGTTGTATTATGAGTTGGGACATGAATTTTTGATTGCGATCGTGTATCATGGTCATGAATCGTTGAGTTTAATTTGAAGAGGTGAGGGTTTGATTTGACAAGACTGCTGCAAGTTGTATCAAAGTACTTGCTAAGGTCAAGATTTTTTGGGTGGGGAAGATATTTCTGCACGAGGTACGCCAAGAGGCTCCTACTATAATTCGAATGGCCCGTTTTTGTAATCTAAAAACTCTTATAGCTTGTGGCGAGTTTCCCCAGAAAATAAGTCCGTATGATATGTGTGAGTGGATGTGAGCATGGTATATGAGAATAAGGACGTTGTGGCTGACTAGGGCTTTAATTCTTCTGAGGAGGAAACATCCACTCTTTATCTTTGAGCAAACAGCGTCTATGTGGTCTGTCCAATCAAGAGTGTCAGTCATATGTAGACCCAGGAACTTGATGGCGTCAGAGCAGGCAATGCTCTTAGATGAGATGCGAATGAGGAGGCTTTCGGTGGGTGGAACTTGTGAGTGGAAGTTTAAATACACCGTTTTTGACGGTTGAAGAGAAAGGAGGTTTTTGTTACAGTATTGTGACATTATGGAAGTTTGTTCGTTGGACATTTGTGAGAGTGGTGCTAAAGATTTTCCTTTTTGTGCTGTGAGTATATGGCTGAAATCATCGACGTATTGTGTTAGTATACCAGTGGTGAAACATTCTGGCATATCGTTGACATAAAGGAGGAAGAAGGGTGGTCCAAGAATGGTTCCTTGTGGGACACCACTTTTCAGGATCAGCGGTTGAGAATGAAAGGGTGGTAGGTGGTTATTTTTTAGTTTGCGGATTTCGACTATTTGAGACCGGTCAGATAGGTAAGAGGAGATCCAGGAGTGGGCCTGGCCTCTGATTCCCATTGATTCTAATTTGTATAGTAGGATAGAGTGATCGATGGTGTCAAATGCTTTACTAAGATCGTAAAAAATGCCTATGGGAACGTCCCCTTTATCAAGTGCATCGTGGATAGTTGTAAGAAGTGAAAAATAGCTGTGGTAGTTGATTTGCCTTTTTGGAAACCATGTTGGGTTAGTGATATTATATTGTGCTTGGATATAAAAGAGGTTAAGCGGGCATAAAAGGCTTTTTCAAAGATTTTTGAGAAGGAAGAGAGAAGAGATATTGGGCGAAAGTTGTTTGGGTCTTTTTAGAGAACCCTTTTTCTTATAAAGTGGAATAACTTTAGCTTCTTTCAGCTTTGAAGGGAAAATACCAGTTTCAAATGATTTGTTTATTTTTAAATGATAGGGGAATGGAAATGGATTTGTAACATTTTGATAAAATTGCAGTGGGGACATCGTCTAGTCCGGAGATTGTTTGTTACCTAACGATTTAATAATTTTTTGCAATTTCTGTTGAGGTGGTGTCGAAAAAACATTGACTGAGTGATTTGAGATAAATAATAATCATATAATAAATAGAATAAATAAAGTGTTTAAATTCGGCGCGTAAACAGGCCTAACTGACTGTGACATCCATGTGACGTCACATAGAAGTATCGTTTCGTCAGTCTGCCGGTAGGGGTTCCACCGCCTGTCAAATTCATTGGTTCCTAGCAAAAACCTAGGAAAGGCAGTGGGCCCAAGATCTTGGTTACCATGGAAACCAGAGTCGATAAAGAAGGTTTCCCGGATTAGAGTCGGTAATAGATCAAACAAAGTACTTTGTTGAATAAACAAATTAAATAAATTTTATTTAGAGTCTACCCACTCAGTTATATAACTGATTTTCAGTGGGGGACTTAAAATCAAAGCGACCAAGCCAACCCTGCAGGCCCCGAAGCAATCGACGAGTGAGCGATAACCAACCAGAGATTAATATTTTTAATAGGAAATGTAGCAATCTGTAGTATGGAGAGTGCAAACACCCGCGAATCAATTTGCAATATAAATAATTTGCAGTGACAATGCATGTTATAATATGTATACATTTTTATATTACACATAATCATTTTTAGGTGTAGGCTTATGCCTCAGGCAAACTATTAGAATTAAACTGCTTGACATGGATTTGACTACATTCAATTCCAGCCGGCGGGCGTGTGGTGCAGCGCGCGCGCGGAGATCTATTCCAACTATTTTTTTTTTTTTTTTTTTACTGTCATAGTATCTACATTTTGCGAGAAGCATTTTCAGATGTACAGACAAAATACAGAAAATATAGAAAACAGTAAAACTTATAGTTATAAATTATTATATAAATAAATAGACAAGAAATATGTTCATGAATTACACTTTCATAATCTCGAGTCTAAACTAAACTTAATTATACTAGGTTCTCAACTAAATACTCGTTTATGGAGTAATAAGCTTTTGAGATAAGGAACTTTTTTACAGAGTATTTAAAACGGTCTAATGAGCCCATGTTTTTTAGTTCAGTCGGTAGTTTATTAAACAATTTTATGTGTGTGTAATCAGAGTTTGTTTGGGTTGAAAATTTTGAAAAATAATTTACATGTATGTTGTTTTTTAGACGTGTGTCGTGGGTGTGGATATTGTTATTTGTTGGAAGGGTTTTTATGTTTTTTTTTTAACTTTTAGGATTGCCTGTAGAATGAACAAACTATAGAGTGTTAAAATATTTAATTTGATGAAGAGAGGTTTACAGTGTGATCTTCGAGACTTGTTTAGCATTGACCGGATTACCTTCTTTTGAATTATAAAAACTTTCTTGGTACTGGGAGAGCAACCCCAGAATTCAATTCCATACCTTATGTGTGACTCAAAGTTAGAGTAATATACTAGTTTACCTGTTGCAATGTTTCCTACAGACTTGATTGATTTGATTGCAAAGTAGCCAGAGTCAAGTTTTTTAATTAGCACTTTGATGTGTTCGTGCCACTTGAGTTTACTGTCTATTATGAGTCCCACAAAATTTGTTGATGCCCCTACTTTGATTGAGGTATTATTTGTACTATTGTATACTGTTTTTATTTCTACCCGTGGGTCTTTGTGAAATTCAACAATTATAGATTTGGTTTCATTTAATAGCAGTTCATTATCGTTGAACCATTCTGTGGCATTAGCAATTTTTATTTCAGATATTTGTTTTAGAGTTGATATGTCATTGGCTATGGCTATTATGTTTGCATCATCGGCAAACATTTCAGAGTCTAGTATATTAAAAGGAAAGTCGTTGATAAATATTAGAAAGAATAAAGGACCTATTATTGAACCCTGAGGAACTCCAACAGAGATATTCTTATTATCGGAGAGAAACTTGATTTCAGTCCCGAATTCATTAGTGTGGGTTACCTCGACTTTTTGTTGCCTGTTACTAAGATAGGATTTAATAAGAGCTAGCGGGGTGCCTCTGATGCCGTAGTAACTGCATTTGTCCAGTAGGATGTTATGATTCATGCAGTCGAATGCTTTAGTGAGGTCACAAAAAATTCCTGCTACCGGAGTCTTTTTTTCAATACAATTAACAATCGTTTTAAGAAAACGCTCGATTGTGTTGTGGGTAGATCTATTACTTTTATATAAGGTGACCAGACGTACCGGTTTGACCGGTACAGTACCGTTTTCAGAACACTTGTACCGGTGTCCCGAGAGACTCGTAAAAATGACGTATTTGTACTGGTTTTTTAATTTTGGATGGGAAAAGTCCCGGTATTCTGTCAACTGTACCGTGGGGAAGGATAATGTTTTAATTAAAAAAACATTCCTCTGATAAATACCAACAGTAATAACATTGATATAGTTCTTCCACTCCCAAGAAGATAATTCATTTTCTCTGGGGGTGTACTTGTACTATTCAATGATTTTGGTGGAGGTGCCGGGTCGCGCTCGAGTGTGAAAACGTAAATATTGTCATCTATTCTTGGCGTTACCTTAACTCAGTATCGTAGGTATGTAGTATGTAGTAAATAAATATGCACTTACACGTATACAATTCGACAGTCACCTTGGTAAACGAATATGTTTGGGTCTATGCTTCGTCATTACATAAAAAATTAGGTTGAAATTTACTAAAATGGGCCACTTTACGTTCATTTTTTTAGTTTTTAGAACGCAGATAGTTGCAGTAAAACATAGTTTACAGAGTCCGAAAGCAGTTAAAACATGACGAAATAACTGTAGTCTGGTGAAAATTGTTTCGCCTTCGGCGAAAGGGCTTTTGGCGGCTGGAGCTTTGCCCCAGACCCCAGCTGCCGGCAGCATAATCTTCCGATGGATTTGCCCCCCTCCTTTCAAAACGTTCCTACGCGCCTGACCAACCCTGAATATCCATTATACTAACCTAATTCTTTTGATTTTATACACATTTGTGTTCTTTTGAAAAGTTCTGAACTTTTTTTTTGGCACAAATGATAACAATATGTCACTATAATGTCTGTATCAACATTTTCAAGTAATACCACTCACTACAGAAATATATATGTCATTGCCTAGCCCTAATAACATAATTCATTAAAATGATCTAGAGAGAGATTACATTTTAAATCAATTAGATGTTACTCTTTCACTTCCAGCAAATAGACAGTAAATAAAATTAATATTAAACATATTTTTAAAAAAATTATAGTCAAAGCGCATCAAATTTAAAAAAAGACAAATTACTCGGACTTGACTCGAATTAAAAAATCAGGACTTGCATACCCCTAATTTTCTCAGCCATTATTTACATTGATTTTGTTTATAGATAATGAAATATCATAAATGTAATAATCATGTAACTGAAGTACGTTTTTGTTTGATTACATAACTACACTAATTATTTTGTTGTAAAGACAAAATGTATTAAAAGTTAAATCATCCACATGTCATACAAATTCAATGCATTTTCAATCATCTTTATTATTGACAAGGACTTCATTAGTATGATGCCCTCATCAATACATTACACGCATTATTTTCTGCCGAATTTTTGTATTTTATTTTGTACAATCATTTTTAAACCACTTGTGAAAGATTTTACGACTACGAAAATGTACACATTAAAACCATTTTTAATTCATATTTTCAAGTCAGAAAGCTGTTTTCTGGGCATTTGACCAAATATACCTAGAAAAAAATGTGCCTCCTGCGGCTGGGGCTCTGCCTCAGTCCTCAGATCCCGAAATGGTCTATGGAATACCAAGTACATATTCTCACACTTGAGTTGTCCCGGTTTGTAACTCTCAAAATATGGTCACCTTACTTTTCTATGACGCCACGCAATGTCCGGAGCGTTTAAATCCCGCTTCACCACTAGCCAATTTAAAACCTTCATAAATACGCCAAAAATAGTTTTTAAAATAAATTTATATTTGTTATTAGTATTTCTTATTATATTTATGTTAATGACAATTAAGTCGCAAAATAGAGTTGAGGAGCATTCCCTATTGTTATTGTTTTAATCTTAAGAAATTTGTTGCAACAAAAACAAAATTCTTACGACGGACCAATCAGACGCCAATAATCCTTACGATGACCAATGAATAGGAGTAACTTTATAATTTCTCAAGACTAAAACACGGTTGTATGAACGCGGCCTTACCGTATTGCATTATATTGATGAGTTTGTATTTAAATAGCTGCAAGGACATGTAGTCTTACACTTAAAAATTGTGTTGTAGACCTCCATGGTGCATGAATAAAATTAACAACTGCCTTCTAAATAACACATCTAGTTTGCCAAGGTTGTGTTCTGCAAAGACGACCAGTCTGCGACCAATGAAATTTAAGCAAACATAATTTGCACCAATAACAGATGCGTTGCCGTTTTGATAGTTGTGGTCGAGACCAAGAAGCCCAGAGGTTTATGCTAGTCTTTGAGGAAAGTGCGGTTATTTCAAATTCCATCACTGAAAATCATGGAATAATGTCCACAACCAACAATGTTCCTGTAACTTTACATGGGTAAGCAATAAATCATTCATTTATTTATAGTAAATGATAAGATGTAATATTTCAACTAGATATCACAATTTTTCATTAAAACACGGCCTCGTAGAATCACGCACCATTCCGTAGTGAAGGCAATCCCCCAACAATCAGACGTCGAGTGAAACAATGAAAATAACAATCACCAGTCGAGCCCAGAATGGTCGACCGGTCTCCTTTACGGAACACAACTTAAACAGCTCGTGTTGCTATGACAACGATTGTTGTTACTTTAGTTTGTTTTGTGATTATTTGTTACATAGTTGGTTGATTGGCCATACTAGATTATGACGTATGCGCCCGTTTTTCCCGTGCATGTTTGGTGCAACTTTCAGCTAACTTTTATTAATGAAAATATCTAAATAAAAACAGAAATCTATTGACACCAGGGGTCGAAATTAACGCTCCCCCGAGGCTAGCGAAACTTTGGTCGGGATAGTAAAAATCTCATTTCACTAGCCCGACAGAGAGTACTTTTTCCAGAGTTCCCAATTGCCGTTCAAAGAATCTTTATTATTTTGCACCGATATCCTAAACGAGCTCCCAATACTTGTGTGCTACCTGGTTGGGAAAATCGTTCTAAATATGTAAACAAATTAAAAATCTTAATTTATTATAGGTACTATTAATATTTGTTTCCAGTCACTCCCTAGTTCCCACATCCACACGTCAAACCCTGCAATTTATGAGGAGTCGCTGAGGCTGGCACAGACACGAGTTTAGGTGCACAGCTTTGTTTTTTTTCTTTTTTCGGGTAAACGGTTATAGCACAGTTATCAAATTTCATACTTGTGTAAAGAGTAAATGAACGATATCCAGTACACGTATTCCTAAATTTAATTGATTTTGAATTAAAAATTTGTGTAATCACCGTAATTTACTCCATTTTGGTCAACTTTGGGAATTTATTCCAAGAGTAAAGTTTTTTTAATGCTAATTTCATACTAGATATCAAGGTCTAAATCAATGTGAACGCGCAGGTTAATTTGGCTTTATCGTAAGATAAACGGTTTGGTGGGAATTTCCAAAATTGAAATCCATGTAAGGAAATTCCCATTTTTTTGTGTTTTGGACTTATGTCTCGCAATGGATCATCATGACTGAATTTTTACAACCATTGCGGATATCAATATTAAAGTACTTTATTAACATTCATGCAAAATTTCAAATTTGGTTAAAATATTACCAACTGTTCAGCAGAAATAATCAACACCCGAGTGCGCGTATTTGAGTTGAGCCAAACATTCACGTATGATCGTTTTATATCAATATGTCCTATTTGATTGCGGGCTATAAAAATGCTCTCGGGCTAGAGGACTATTGTTGCCATTAGCCCGAAGGGCTAGCAGGCAAAAAAAGTTGATTTCGAGTTTCGACCTCTGATAAGACACATTCAGAAACAAGTCCTTATTGTAGTTGAATGATAAAATTAAGTCACCTAGGCCTATAGGGGTATTCCCCAATACAAATAGAATAGTAATCAGGTTGATTATAATAATTAATGGTATGACCATATGATATTAATGAACAATGAGTACGCACCAACCAGGTCCCTCGTACCGCCGATCCATACTTGAGCACATATTGTTGCAGCTGTAATGCTAGAGTGCATCTCCTGTGCAACTAGTACCACTTTGGTTCTTGTCTAAAAGCAGATTCTTCCACCAGATCAGCTGGAAACAACAAACAAGGAAGAAGACATCGCACCAACAAATGTAACGAGAGAAAAAAACGTAACAGAACCATGTATAGCCTAGCAAATGTTTATTTCTTTGTTTATTTATTTATTACATACCCAAAGGACATAATATACGAAGTGTACATATTATAAAGCTTACAAAACTACTGTTATACAAACACCATTTTAAAGACTGTTTTATCAACAATTTATGAACATTATTAGGATTTTCAGGCAGGAACATTAAATGAGGGATAAAGTCAATAACTTAAATATATTATCCAAGGATTTAATTTTTCAAATAAATACACAACTTGATGGATGCAATGTAAATAGTAACATTAATTTCACACAGTCACTGGTCGTCCTGGATATGATAATAAATAAATAACAATTCAATAAACATTGATCAAGCCCATGTATTAATTAAAACCTCACAATCCATGTCCAAGCTCATATTCTAACAATCTTAACATTTCAGTCAAGTACTAATTAACAGATGTACAATTACAATTCTTATTTTGTTACTTCAAACTTGTGTAACTACATTTCATTATTTTGTGTGCATATCAACCTAGTTTTATTTATTGTTCTACACTTTGATAATCAGATTTTACAACTGTTTAATGATTATGATAGACATTGAATAATTTTTAAAATAACATCTAAATGTATAGCATTGATTGACATTTTAACGAAATACTATATAGGCCTGGAATATTAATACATATATCAAAATTTTTGATCGGGACATTTCACTACCTAGATTATTAAACACTTTTTGACGTTTCAGTCAAACATTATGGGCTATCCTCAGAAAAACAAGCACTTAAAAAACTTACAAAATATCAGCCAAGACAAGATTGAAATGTCCCTATCAAATTATCAGTTGAGGTGCAGTAGATGCCCAGCTGAATATATAGGCCTTACTACCAACGCCCTCAACACACGTATGAATGGCCACAGACATGACACCAAGGCAGGCAACATTGAAAAACCAGTGGCCCTACATGCTGCATCTCACAACCTAACTTTTTAAGGAACGCGTTCCATTTTTAGTTACAGGAACTTTTAACACAAAAGTTACAAATTTATGGTAACTTTTAATAACGTTTTAGAAGTTCCTTTCACACTTTGTGATGACAAAACCCACCACTGAAAACGAATTTAGCTGATACAAATATAAAAATTAGTTGATTAAAAACAGTAGCATATCATTTTTAGGAGGCATTATCTCGATTGATGAACCTGTCATATTTGCTAGCGACGACGGGACTAAAAAATTGCGACCTAAATCCTATGTACCATAATTTATTTGATAAAGGAACTTTTAACCAGGAACTTTTATTATTTAAGGAACTCAAAAGTTCATTTTTTGTGAAGAAACTGTAACTTTTAAAAGTTCCATTTGAAGGCCAAGTAACTTAACTTTTAAAAGTTCCTTTTTTGCGGGAACTTACCCAACACTGGAGATGGGAGCTGGCTCACCAGTGGATTACCAACTCGAGGCTTCCCCCTAACCTCAACATCCGTTAGGGTGTACTCCACTGCTCCCCCCCCTCAACATCCGTTAGGGTGTACTCCACTGCTCTTCCCCCCCTCCCAGTTCTCCTGCACTCCACCCCCACCCAACAGCGCCATGCACTGGTGTGTCTTGTAAATAACTGTATATATCTGTACAAACCTAGTTTAGTTAACTCTCCGCTCTCGTCGAGTGAGCAAGGCCCTGTTTGGACGAAACAGTTTCGACGTTTTCTTGTATTATGTTTATTTATTTGTGTCTTTCTTCTACGAGACCCCTGCAGTCACCGACCAGGTAAGCTGTTGGGTTCCCTTTCCACACCCCTACTTAACATTACCAAATTATTTAAATATTAATATTTAACATTTATGCCCAAAATTAAAATTGACAAGTCATATGTTATAACCTATAAAAGTTGATAAAATAAGATTGTTGTGAAAATTATAACTTATTTTGAGTTAAGTAAATCTAAGTAAATACCAAATAATCATATAATGTAACTCTGGGGTCGGCAACAGGCGGCCCGCGGGCCGCACACGGCCCGCGGGTCTTATTTTTGTGGCCCCCCAGTAATATATGACAAAACACAAAAATTAGTATTTATTTCTCCTACTTTTAATTTTTAATTAAAATTGTGAATTTTAAACTTCAATATATTTTGTTAATATTAAATTACAATATACATCAAATAAACAGGGGAGTGGAGCAAGGTAGCTGCAAGTTTATTCCACGTATCACAAGCGAAACTTAAGCTAGAAATTATTGACTTCCAAGAGGACACGTCATTTAAATCTTTACCGCTCGACACGCCCACACAAGTATTCTGGGCAAAATACGTTTCGAACGACAAATACCCAGGACTGCGAAAGATTGCAATACACATGTGCGTAATGTTCGGATCAACATACATCTGCGAAGCATCGTTTTCAAGAATGAACAGTGTGAAAAATAAACTGTCCAAAATCACTGACAAGCACCTGGAAGACGTATTATGGATTTCCTGTACCAATCGCGTAAGAAACTAGCTCAAGAGAGAAGGATTTCTCACACTAACAAAATCACCGGACCCAAGATGACCTATGGCCCCTAACATGTCAAGCAGTACTGGTAAGTGGCCCCATACACAATCTAGTTGCCGACCCCTGATGTAACTGAACAATGAATTTTAAAGATCTACCAAAGTTAGGCACTGGTTGAAATTAAGTGGATAAAAGGTAGCCAACATTCTGTGAGCAAAAAACAACTTAACTTTAAAATATTCACATTAAAAAGCTTTAGAACATTTCTGAACTGACACATTATTGCAAAACCAGCTTTATTGCACGTGTTCAATATTTAGTTTGTTAATAATAAAGCTGTTATAATCACGTAACATGTTCTTTGGGTCTGGTTGTGTATACGTATATGGTCTATCTCTATACTGATACACCAAGGGTGTAGAGCAGTGGGAGTGTCGCTAGTTCTTGAACCTGAATAACACTACCAACAAGTAATTAAACACCGGACATGCATGTACATATACGTACAGTACAGATAAATATAGTAACCTAAATAGGTGCTACACAGGCACACTCATACCACATAATACACACAACCACACAATCACGCACAAACACAACCACACATTATGTATTATTCAATTAGTATGTATTATTATTATTTTTAATAATTATAAATTTATTTTTGTTTATTTATTGTTTAGGCTATTTATGTTAACATTCGCACACATACCACAAAAATTTGCACATACCACATTAATACGCACAAGTAATACATACATTTACACACTTACTACATTAATAACATAAATCACTTGTATGTCTATACCACCACATAAATAAATACACATACTACATAAATATGCATCCATAACACATGAACATGAACCTCATGCAGACCAATAAAACACAATTGTCTAAACAGATTCAGGTTCAAGATCAAGAGTGTGTCAAAATGAGAAAACTTATTCGGAGTTATGTAATGCATTTAAATAGTAACATGTACTCACAACAGAGTTTTATAAACGCAAAGCTAAAAACTAATATTTCTTTCATTTTGGAAGATCCATACTTTAAAACCTTGGGTAGTTTTAAAATTCATGGTTGAGCTACCACTAGCCTATGACTGCCCTCCCTTTACCCATTGAGCTACCAGTTGATTTTGCTTATTTTGCCCGTACGGATCCAGTTAAATCCGTATTACAGGGGATGGCACCCGGCCGCACCTTGCCTACGGGCCGAAATCGCAAGAATGCACAAAATTGAAGGCATAGGCCTATTGTTTTTAGTTCATATGCTTTGCTTTTCTAGTTTATATTCCCGCTAGCCCTAGGCCTAACCCTACTTGTGTCATGGTCTTATTTTATCTTGGTTAGCAGTACTCTAGTCTTCATCCACATCATTATTATCGCTTGCATCATTTGCAAGCTAATCAACAACACTTCCTGAATCTCACAATCACCGCCGTCTGGATGTATGTAAGATACAAAATAAGCTGCTTCTCCGTCTCTTGCTTTAACGTCCGTGGACGAGAGAGACTCAACCAAGTCAATTCTTTCGCACCCTTGCGTGTGTTAAGCGCGCGGGTTTGTAATTGTTACAAACACACCGAACAACGACGGAGCAAGTTCTTCAAGTACGTTGAAGTCATTAAAGGTTAAGAAACATTTAAGTTACCAAACTATCACTGCTAGTGAATGACTCAGCACCTGTGATTTAATCTCACTGAGTTCACACTAGCTCCAGTGTTTCCTCTCATCTAACGGAAACAATTTTTATTTGAATGTAAGAAGATAATAAAACTTAAGAAACCATACCCAAGAGGTCATACAGAGATATTGCTCGTCTGTTTGGAAGCCGGCGTTTCAGTTGTGCAAAGTCTTATTCGCGTCTTTTGACGCTGGAGATCGAGTAGTAGCAGTTGATGCTTCGTCCTCAGCCTTCAATGTTCTTTGTGCGGAGCAAGAGTTCTCTTGTGGTATCTTGGTCCTCCTAGAGTCCTAGACAATAACAAAAATACATGATTTATATTTAAATAAGCACACTGCCAAAATAAATACATCCCCAAATATAATTTATTATTTCCAAAGGTATTGAAAATTTCAACATTTAATCAGTGATGACTGTTGATGTATGAGAAATTGTCACATGAGAGCCGCACATTCTCTTGTTGTTAATTGAGAGAAATTGATAGTGATGATAATAGTGGAAGTTAATTGTAAATACATGCATATTAAACAGGGTAATGTAGATGATGTCTATGGTGTTCTTAGCTGTGAAAACTTAGCATGAGCCCGTTTAAATCCACAAGACTGTATACAATTAGGAAAAGGCCAATCGGCTAGTTTAGTATGATTGGAGAAGGGTTGACAGGTTGGGAAAGCATAGAGAACATAAAGAACATAAAACCCAGCCTGAAGGGCTGGGGGCGTCAAAACTTTTCACCTGCTGATGACAACTGCAGCTAATTTAAAGTTGTTTGTTAAATTTGTAGTATTGTTTCCTTTTGTTTTCGAACCCCAGTCACAATTAGTAGGGCAGCCTCTCTCGTTGCCACGGATCTTGGTTCAAATCCAGGGTAAGACATGGTTCTTTTGTCGCCCAAGCACCAGAGTCTAGAAGGGAAGCCCCCTCACTGGTTGTGCTGTGTTGTGACTTTCCACCCTTCCTTTCTCTAACCTTTTCTCTTAGAATGAATGAAGAGGCACCCTTGCCCAGCAACAGCAGGAGGGGCAGCTTTTCTCTTGTTGCCAAGGGTCCTGGTTCGAATCCAGGGTAAGTCATGGATTTCTTGTCTCCCGAGCACCAGAGTTGGGAGGGAAGCCCCCTTACTGTCTGTGCTGACTGTGTGCCCCAGTATGAATGGTGTGTGAAGTAACCTTGCTGATGATGACAACATGCATGCAGAATTTACTTCTTGCGTGGCCCTACCACAGGTTTGGTTATGCGTTGTGAGTTTTGTTTGCATGTAGTTAGCTGATTTTTAGTGGCCACCATCCGCCTGATGAGTCCCAGAAGGACAAAACGCGTCGTGGATTAAGGTAACAAACAACTTTAAACTAGCTGCAGTTGTCATCAGCAGGTGAAAAGTTTTGTTGCCCCCAGCCCTTCAGGCTGGGTTTTATGTTCTTTATGTTCTCTATGCTTTCCCAACCTGTCAACCCTTCTCCAATCATACAAGACTGTATACAAGTTAGGTTTCAATATCAGAAGAGACAAACTAAACTTCTGTTACCAGAGATGTAATACAAAGATGCCGGTGTATCTCTCCTCTCTCTGACGTACTGGTGTAAAGAAGCTGGACTTGCACGTCTCTTCATCCTCTCATGAATGCTGGAGTTGTTGCCTTCCTCAACGCCTGGCTCGAATTCTAGATTGGATTGCAGAAGCCGTCTTCAGATGTTCAGACAGAAATTCCTAGAACACGTAATATAACATATCACACACTTTTCTAGACAACACTTCCGATAAGATTAGTGATTTACTTTTCAATTGAAAATACTGGTAAGATAAAAGATCGCATCACATGCACTCCCCAAACAACTTGGAGAAGTACTTCTTTCTCATTGGTTGGTCTACGGTTCGTATACTTATTTCAATTTCTTGGTGCCTCAATAGAGAAACGTTGATGACAATCTTCTAGAAGAATGTGGTAAATGTATTGCTCACTCTGTTATTGATTATTGCTTAGTGGTTTGGGCAGTAAGACCTTCTACTGAGTATGTTGTACTCCAGAAGAGAATTGACCATCTGTTTGATTCATTTCCCTTGAGCCAAGATTTGCAGTCTGATTGTTTCACGATTGAGGAAAGGATGAAGTATAGTGTGCTGATAAATACATACAAAGTATTGAAAGATATGTTTTTAGGTATTCTATCCAATATTTTTAAAATTGTTGATCGTGATAGAAATTCTACTTTAATAAACTCATTGGAAGTTCCTAGATTAAATTCTGAAGCATTTAGAAAGTCATTTATGTACAGAGGCGTATCCTATTGGAATTCAATTTCTTATGATATATGAAGCCAGTTTACTGATCTAGGAATTGAACAATTTAAAAGTAAAATTGAAGCAATGATAATGAATCAAAGAGCAAAGAATTGATTTTTACTATTTATTTGATTGTCTGTGTGTTTGTGTAATGTTAATTTACCTTCATAAGTTCTTATTATTAATGATTTTGCTTTTCTCTTTGTTTGTTCATTATTGCTTTGACTATGATATAAACAATGTATTTTCAATTATATTTTTCTGTCTAGATTGTCTGGTTGCCACCCACTGATGGAGTTTGCAACTTGAGTTAGGTGTCCTGTATCATTGCTGTGATCAGTTTGACATGAACAATTTTAAATAATTATAAATCTGATATAATTATACATATGAGTCAAGATTTTTTGGACTAAAATGTTATCAAGATTTGAACACAAAAAAGAAGATTGAACACAAGAATAAAGATTTCGCGTTCGGTGGTTTCTTCCGAGAAAGTTTTTGATTATACTCCCTGATTTGCTGTTCCTGATTTTTGGCAAACCTCATATTCGTTTGAGTGGGATCGTCTAATAATCAGTTTTTTCTTTTCTTTTTTCTTTTTTTATGTTTTTTTTTTCTTTCTTTCCTTTTCTTTCTTTTTTCCTTTTTTTCTTTTCTTTTCTTTTCTTTTCATTCTTCACCCTTTTTTATATTATTCATTCATTAAATGCATTATAATATCATTTTTATTTGTTACCAAAATTGTTGTGTTTAATGCATTGTTGTTGTAATGCTACTATTTCAAATATTTACGAAAATGTAGTTTATTGTTGTTTCTGCATCTTTGTAATTAGATTTATTTTGTTGTCCTCCTTTGTAAATCAGTTTTTATAACTGAATAGGATAGACGTTAAATAAATAATAAATAAATAATAAATAAATAAAAACAATTATTAAAGCACACTTGAAAGTGATAAAGAGTTCTACATTTGCTGCGTGAATTGATATATTTTCCATGAAATTGACTCGCTCTCTAAGCTATTAGATAGGCACCTCTTAGCTCCCTCAGTCCTCTGTATCATGTCAAGTAGACATACAGTTAGTGATTAGAACCATATGAATGCAAAGGGAGTGCGGGAGATATTATATCCAGCTTGACCATCTGTACTATATCAGGATATTCATGTGAAGAGTACACTGCTTGTGGATTTTAACTTTTCCGATCATCATGTTTATAAAACTACGTGTAGGAGATATTAGGGGGTATGGGGATTTAATCTACAATCAAGAGTCTCGTTTGATATAATACGTACAATATAATTAATGAAGATGCTTCAAGATATTGTCACAACTCACAAGGCGCTAGGCTAGGCCTAAGCCAGTAGCCAACAGAACACAACCCTAACCCTTCTTCTCGAGTATTTGCTGATAGCCACTCCACTACACAATCTCGTGCCACGATACTATTCCACTTAATACTTATTACACTCAGATTTTAAATACCATACAGGTTAACTCCTTTTATTCTAACACTCTTCTTGTCTCTCACACTCCCCTGCTCCTACGCCATCACACCCTCCCCCCACGATCGCCTAACCACGATCTCCTTCCCGCCTTCTCCTCCCTCTCTCCAGTCTTACCTACCCTATAAAAATAACTAATACCTAACATACGTGCGTACGACACGCGGCTTAGCCTGTGGAAGCTGTATAAATATGATTTAGGTGGAACTAAAACTCTTTCACAGATCCAGATAAATATGTACTTGTATATGAAGAATGGAAGTATCCATGATTACCACAATATCTTTATAAGCTTAACACGATTTATGAAAGAGTACGGCAGAAAAGCCTGCTTAATATATTGCACTTGCACTGTAACATCCCATACTGTGTTAATGAGCGCGTGCTCGTCACTACACTACTTTCAATGTACAAGCGTGCAAGGAATCAAATAGGGTTGACTTCACTACTATATAATATGATGCCGAGAAAGATGCCGGGCTACATAATCAGAGAAATGATCCGTAACTGGCGACATGCTTTCCGTATACTCGAAGCTTCTAGCTGACAAGTTCAGGATTCAACATCCACGAAACTTGCGCCGAACTTGAACATTAAAACAAATGTACGATTCATTACGCTAAGTTCAACGTGTACTCGTCATTTGGACTATTATAGCCGTCATCGGGTGCTAAAAATCGCGCCTTTCTAAAACAATTTGGGTTCAAGACTAGCTCGAGAACCTATGTGGGTTAAAAATATTCGAGAAGTCTGAATAGGCCTAAGGTAGTTACAAATATCATTCATGGAAAATCAATTGTAATGAAATATACGAGAGTGAACAGTAGTGAGTGATACAAGGAATAGTTTTATTATTCGACTTTTCGTTTTAATTAATGAGAATTAATAATGCTAATGATGGTGTTTTTATTTATAGTGAAAATAATATACATAACAACTAACAAAATTTCTAAAACTAATTAAAATTACATTAGAAACAACCATCAGTAGTGTTGCGATGTAGGTACAGATAATATTGTACACTTGGAAGAGTTATAATGTGGCCCTAAATGTAGTGTCACAGATAGCGCAACATGGCACGAGCGGCGATGACGCTGTATTGATAGCATGTATACACAGCTCGTGCGCTCGCTCGGCTGCTTTCGCCTGGCACTGCCCGCACTCGCTAACGTAAGAGTTTGACTAGTAAAGATGCAATTTGTGAAACAAATATAGTAGTACCGAAACTTATTTCCATGATTATATTTCGTCCGAAGCCTTCACTCCTTCTACTACCTTGGATAAGTCTAATATTAGATAAAAGTTAAGTAGAGTGCTGCATACCGTACCTGAATGAGACCCGCACTGTACGATACAATGACTTGGAGAGGAAGTGGTCCAGGATACGTCCTGCTGCCTGGGAGCTGGAGTCAGGATTCTTATGTGCTGGATGTCTCTCGTGATCCTTGATGTTTGGTGCAGGGTCTGCTGCACCTGAGAGGTCAGTTCAAGTTGTCTTCAGAGATTCAGTCTCTCACTGTGTCCTAGAACATAACAGAATAACTTTTAATTTTTACAAATCAAAATGTATGAAACATTTGAGAGAGTGATAAGGAGTCACTCTATGAGCAAATATAGTGAACACTGGCATAAAAAATGTGAGATATCCAAAAATATAATATAGGCCCTACATTTATTTTTCCTCATATTTACTTTAAAGTTATGCTATATTTTTCATCAGTAAACTTAGAGGATCTTAAAAATTGTTGTGAGGTAGTTTACTATTGCGAGTTGTTGATTATGACACTTATTACGCAGCTTATTATACAATACTGATTTTTCATAATTCGTAGGCTTACTCAAGTCCATTCCAGTAGTTGAGTTGATTTCACGTTAGCAAAGTAATGTTCCATTGTAAGAAGATAAATAATCTCTCGATTTGGTTAGTCGGGAAACACTCCCGTAGGTGTAAGTGTTTTTATTTACTACAATTCAGAAATTAAAAAAGTCCGCCCCAACCGGGAATCGAATCATGGTCAATGGTCTATGGTCTAGTGCAGGATTGCCACCAAGTCAATTTTTTTATCCTTGAAAGAAACTAAAAAAATCCTGAGAAATCCTTGAAAACAGTTATTCAGCATTAGCATATTATAATATAACCGCGAAGGAATGTTACAAATTTTCAGGTTTCATGCCAAAATATGTTATGGCAGCCTGATTTTCGAGAATCTAGTCAACATTACGTGCAGAAACGCATAAGAATCGGAATTTTCTTCGAATATATTTTTAACGTTTTACTTTTACTCACCATAACTACCACTTGCGGGAAATGTTATGCAGTCACTTATGTTTATTTTTACTAGTACCTGATGTTCTTTTACTGTCTACATTGCTTTTTGTAGCTGAATTTTAAAAAAAGTATTAATTTAATGTATTTTTTAAAGACAGTAGAAAATCCTAAGATTTAGCCTAAAATCCTGTTATCCTTGAGACACTCTAAAAATCCTGAGAAAAGGATAAAATCCTTGAAAGTGGCAACCCTGGTCTAGTGGTTAAGACACCTGTCTGGAATGCGGGAGATCCGTGGTTCGATTCCCGGTTGGGGCAGACTTTTTTAATTTCTGAATTGTAGTAAATAAAAAGATAAATAATCTTAGGTTACCTGAGAGAGGTTGACGTATGCTCCAGTTTCCCCATGAAGTTGAAATATTTGTGATTCAGAATGTGTTTGCTACACATTTTGTTTGGAATTCGCTCTTGTACCTCGTGAAGGAAGACGTTATCTTGGCCTTTGCTGAAATGGTGCTAGCTGGAACCGGAAGCTAGGAGCTACATCCTTTGGTGTGTTAGTAGTGGAAGTTTGCATTCTCCGTCCGTCCGTCTCTTGTAGATCTGTACAAATAACAACATTTTGCAATTAAATAGTGAACAACTATGTAGTATATATTTTGGTACAAAGTATTTGAAATTATAAGCGGACAATATAAGTCATTATCAAAAAGTAAAATGTAGATAGGTACCTGTAACGTCAATTTGAGCAAGTGCATAACAAATGAGCTAAACTTATCTTCAAAGAAGAAACCAACCCGAACACTCGAGTGTTAAGAAGTTCACTTGTGTTCCTGCCCAAGATCCTGAAGGAGAGAAGCCCATTCTCTTACTTGTTATTATTACTGTTAATGGTGTGCTCTGGTTACATAATGATGCAATTTTCTACAAACTACATAACAAATGAATGATGTTGGTACAAGTGAAAATAAAACATGTTTTTGTTAAATTTGGTACCTCACCCCAATGGAATGCTCCCGACGGAAAGAAGGGTTAAGCGGGGGAGGGGGAGTTTTGACCACGGGTTTGGCAAACCCGATTACAAATAAAAACAGTATTTAGAGTGTAAAGAAAAGTAATCGCTTGCTATACCAGTGTGTTTACGTCTGCTTGTAGTTTCTCTTCGAAGTTCGTTTTCCGTGATGAAGGTGGTATTGAGAAAGATGTCTTCTCTGGAGAGTTCAGCCCTCTAGGAATCCCTGAAAGTATATACACTCTTTAGATTTTAGAATCTAATCCAGAGAAAAGTGCTCAAATCAAAACTAAAAAACCAACAATTTAATAAAAACAATAAAATATAATAATATCTGTCAAGGTGTCAACAATATCTTAATACATTAACTGTTCACTTGACAAAACTGTATTCAGAAAATATTATGATTTATGTTTATAAATAATTATAGCAAATATATGAATATCAAACTGAACACGAGCTTGGAATTGTTTTGATGTCACTTGGACAGTCGGTGAATGACTCTCGCAGTGCAGTAACACTAAACCCATAGGTTGGCATGCGCCAACGCAGCTAGGCGGCTATCCTAGAGTGACACACCATATTATTTAAATTTTAAAAATATATAAATTAATTTATTTAATGAAATTTCAAGATAGCCATGTTGTGAACAACATATCAAAGTATTTATAATGTACATTCAAAAAAATTATTCTGTGAATTTGTACCTCTGGTATCAATCGAAAAGACTACAAAGTGAAAAAATAAATGATTTTGTTGTACATATTGTATTTAAATTCATATATTATGTATTGAATTTAAAGTTTATATTGTACAAACACACTGACAATTTTGTTGTGAAGAGAATAAAATTAATTGCAGCCAAATCGGACTAACAGATTTTTAGATACATGCCGTTTCTTTTTCCAATGCACGTGCAGAAAAAAAACGACGTCGGCCATCTTTAAAGCGTCGCGACGCCAAAACGCTGAATCTAGATCATTAGCAACAAGACAACTATTTTTCTTTGGGGTTTTGTGAATTGAATGACATGTTGCTACTTGCCCGCTTTCCGGAGAGTGGTTTACCCATATCTTGTCTGGTACATGAAGGACTAGTTCACTGACCGGGACCAAACAAAACCAATTTTTTTTTCAACATACCGTACTGGTGCTGAGCGTGGCTCGTTGGTCTTGTGGTTAACGTATCAGCTTCCAATGCAGAAGGTCCAGGGTTCGATTCCCGTCAAAGTCAGAAGTTTTTTTTACTTCTGATTTGGACTTAACTCCATCAGTTCTTGTCTTAGGAGTTTGTAAACGATGACTTTGGAGCCGTCCTAGCAACGAAGCACATAATAAATTCAGAGTTGTTCTGAATCGGCCTTGTTGATTCTGGCGTTGATCCGCGGGTATTCGTACTGTCCATACCACCTACTATAAAAATATCAATCTTTGGTTGGTTATCGCTCACTCTTCGATTGCGTTGGGGCCTACAGGGTTGGCTTAGTCGCTTTGATTTACTGTCACCCAATGAAAATCAGTTATAAAACTGAGTGGGTAGACTCTAAATACATTTTTTTTTCATTTATTAACTCAAGTCAACTTAAGTTTCATTATCAAAGACTAAATAAACTTTTGTTACCAAAGATGTCATACAAAGATGCCGGTGTATCTCTCCTCCATCTGACCTAATGGTGTTTGGAAGCAACATCTTCATCGTCTCATGTATTTTCGCCTTCAACGAATTCTCGTTTCGTTTGCAGTAGTGCTTCCTCTTGTATTCAGGCACGAGTTCTTCTTAAGGATTACACCAGGCCGCAATGTGGAGGAGAAGCAATTCCATGTTCCTGTTCTTCCTGTATGTTGGTCAACCCTGCAACAATAAGCAAAGCAAAGCCCAGCCCAACCGGAAACAACGAACATGAAAGAAGCCACCGCACCAACCATCTCCATGCCGTCCTCGTACCGCCGATCCATACCTGAGCACATAATGTACCCATGACCAACAACTAACTCTGTGTGTTGTTGGTGTAAATAACTGAAAACTCTAACCCTGCATGTGTTGTTGTACCCTGTTGTTCCAGACATTCCCATACAACTGTCAGGGATCCTCCCCGCAGTCGGGTAACACCTACATCCCTCAGACATTCCCATACACCTGTCAGTGGAGTAAAGATTACTAACTATAGTGCAAAATGTGATACCAGCATAAAAATTTGCAATTATGTAGATTTTGTAATGAGAAATTTGAAAATAACTGGCTCCACGATGGGGTCTTATTATTTAACTATTAATTAATTAATTAATATTAATTGGTTAATTATGTGACACGAATTTCAAAGTGGCAATAAATTAGTCATGTTTGGTATTTATTAAGAGCATTTTTCACCTGTATAAAGAAAAAAAATGCATTGAAAAAATATATTGAAATATACATAAGTTATAGTTAAATATGTTGATTTTGCTGATATTTTAGTTTTTGAACCAAAATATCAACGTTAAAGTAAAATTTCTTCAAACCAATGATATCACAGTGTTCACAAAAGAGCTGGTAACTATAATTAATATATCATTTCTCAATTTTCAATAATAGTAGTTACAATATATTTAACATAAATAACAATGTGGCGTAAAGATGTCTAACTATGGTACAAAATATGATACCAACTTAAAAATTTAGCAATCTTAAAGCTTTTGTAATTAGAAATTCGAAAATAACTGGCTCCAAGCTAAGTGTTTAGTATTTAACTATTAATTGATTAATTAACATTAATTAGTTTATTTAGTCCTAAATTTTCAAAGTGAAGAAAAATTTGTAGTGTTTGGTATCAATTGATGGCATTGTTTACCAACATTAAGAAACAAAATACATTGAAAAAATATATTGAAATAAATACATGTTATAGTTAAATATGTTGATTTTGTGATTTTTTAGTTTTTGAACCAAAAGATCAACTTTAAAGAAAAATTTCTGCTAACCAATGATAACACAGTGTTCACAAAATAACTGGTTGCTATAATTACTGTATCATTTTTCAATTTTCAATAATAGTAATTACAATATATTTTACTCAAATTAACAAATTTTCCTGAATTGAAAACATTCACCCCTGCCGTGTACTCATGTCTGTAGCAATGTTAAACCTACCACTCACAGGAGGAGGAGAAGGCCTACTACCCCCAGGAGGAGGACCGTCGTTCTAACACCCTGCTGTGTACTCATGTCTGTAGCAATGTTAAACCTACCACTCCCAGGAGGAGGACCGTCGTTGTAACCCCCTGCTGTGTATCATTCGTGAAATTTAAACCTCCATCCCGGAGGGGATAGCCCTACTACTCCAAAAGGGAGGCCCGTCGTTCAACCCCTGCTGTGTACTCTTGTCTGTAGCAATGTTAAACCTACCACTCCCAGGAGGAGGATGGCCAAAAAAAACACTCCCAGGGGGAGGACCGTCGTTCTAACACCCTGGGCTGTTTCCATGTCTTACAATGTTATATCTAACACTCCGGAGGGGAAAGGCCTATACCCCAGGAAAGGACCGTCGTTCTAACACCCTGCTGTGTACTAATTCTGTAGCAATTTAAACCTTCCCACTCCGGGAGAAGGAGTAGGCCCTACTCCCGAGGGGGACCGTCGTTCTAAAACCCTGCTGGTCTCAGTTTTAGCAATGTTAAACCAAACCACTCAAGAGGAGGAGTAGCCCTACTACTCCCAGGAGGAGGATTGTCGTTTCTAACACCCTGCTGTGTACTCATTCTGTTCAATTTAAACCTTCCACTCACAGGAGGGGGTGGGCCCTACTACTCCCGGAGGGGCCCGCTTTCAACCCCTGTGTAAACTCATTCTGACAATTTTAAACCTTCCCTCATGGAGAGGGTATGCCTACTCTCCCAGGAGAAGGCCCGCCCCCGTTTCTAACACCCGGGCTGTGTCTCATGTCTGTAGCAATGTTAAACCTACCACTTCCCGGAGGAGGACCGTCGTTCTAACCCCCCCTGCTGTGTACTCATGTCTGTAGCAATGTTTTATAGGAACGTCGTTCTAACACCCTGCTGTGTACTCATGTCTGTAGCAATGTTATATTAACATCCAGGAGGGGGAGTGGGCCTACTACTCCGGAGAAGGCCGTCGTTCAAAACACCCTGCTGTTACTATGCTGAGCAATTTTAAAACCTTCCCTCCGAGGGGGATGGGCCCTACTACCCCCAGGAGGAGGACCGTCGTTCTAACCCCCTGCTGTGAAACTCTTTTTGTGCAATGTTAAAACCTACCCTCCAGGGGGGAGTGGCCTACTACTCCGGGGGGAGGCCTCGTTCAAAACCCCCTGTTTGTGTACTCATGTCGTAGCAATTTTAAAACCTTTCCCACTCACAGGAGGGGAGTAGGCCTACTACCCCCCGCAGGAGGCCGTCTTTCTAACCCCCTGGGGACTCATGTCGTAGCAATGTTAAACCTTCCACTCACAGGAGGGGGAGTAGGCCTACTACGCCCAGGAGGGGGACGCGTTCTAACACCTGCTGTGTACTCATGTCTGAAGAAATTTTAAAACCTACCACTTCCGGGAGGGGGCCTCGTTCTAACACCCGGGGCTGGTACTCTTCTTAGATGTTATATCTAACACTCCCGGAGGGGGGTGGGCCCTCTACCCCCAGGAGGAGGACCGCGTTCTAACACCCTCTGTGTATCATTCGTAGCAATGTTTATTCAACACTCACGAGGAGGAGTAGGCCTACTACTCCCAGGAGGAGGACCGTCTTTAAACCCCGTGTACTCTGTTTGTAGAAATGTTAAACTTCCACTCACGGGAGGGGGGGTAGGCCTACTACCCCCGGGGAGGAGGACCGTCGTTCTAACCCCTGCTTGTACTCATTCTGTAGCAATTTTAAATTCCACTCCAGGAGGAGAGTGGCCTACCACTCCCAGGAGGAGGACCGTCGTTCTAACCCCCTGCTGTGTACTCATGTTATAGCTTTTAAACTACCACTCACAGAGGAGGAGTCCCTCACTCCGGGAGGAGCCGTCGTTCTAACACCCTGCTGTGTACTCATGTCTGTCGCAATGTTCAACCTTCCGCTTACGGGGAGGAGGAGTAGGCCTACTACTCCCAGGAGGGGGACCGTCGTTCTAACACCCTGCTGTTACTCTGTCGTAGCAATTTTAAACCTACCACTTCCGGGGAGGGGGACCGTCGTTCAAACACCCTCTGTTCTCATGTCTGTAGCAATGTGTATTCTAACACTCACAGGAGGGGGAGTCGGCCCTTACTACTCCCAGGAGGGGGACCGTCGTTCTAACACCCTGCTGTGTCCTCATGTCTGTAGCATGTTGAAGCCTTCCACTCACATGAGGAGGATGGGCCCCTACTACTCCCAGGAGGAGGACCGTCGTTCTTACACCCTGCTTTGTTCTCATGTCTGTAGCAATGAAAAACCCTCTACTCCCGGAGGGGACCGTCGTTCTAACCCCTGCTGTGTACTTTGTATTAGCTGTTAAACCTACCACTCACAGGAGGAGGAAAGGCCTACTACTCCCAGGAGGAGGCCCGTCGTTCTAACACCCTGCGTGTACTCATGTCTGTAGCATGTTAACCTTCCACTCACAGGAGGAGGGCCGTCGTTCTAACACCCTGCTGTGTACTCATGTCTGTAGCTGTTTATCAACACTAAAGGAGGGAAACCCTACTACTCCCAGAAGGGGACCTGTTCAAACCCCTCTGTTCTCATGTCTGTAGCAATTTATTCTAACCTCCCGGGGAGGGGGAGAAGCCTACTACTCCCAGGAGAGGACCGTTTTCTTTCACCCTGCTGTGTACTCATTCTGTGAAATGTTAAACTTCCACAAAAACAGGAGGAGGAGTGCCTACTACCCCCAGGAGGGGACCGTCGTTCTAACCCCTGCTGGTGTATCATGTTTAGCAATGTTAACCTACCACTAAAAGGAGGAGGAGTAGGCCTACTACTCCCAGAGGGGACTGTCGTTTAACACCCTGCTGTGACTCATTGCTTAGCAATTTTTTAAATTTCTAACACCCCCAGGAGGGGGGAAAGCCTACTACTCCCGGGGGGGGGGACCGTCGTTCTAACACCCTGCTGTGTACTCATGTCTGTAGCAGTTATATCAAAACCACTCCCAAAGAGGAATGGGCCTACTACTCCGGGAAAAGGGACCGTCGTTCAAAACAACCTCTGTGTACTCATGTCTGAAAATTTTATATTTAACACCCCCGGAGGAGGAGAGGGCCTACTACTCCAGGAGGAGGCCGCGTTCAAAACACCCTGCTCTGAAACTCATGTCTGTAGCAATGTTATATCTAACACTCCCAGGAGGAGTAGGCCTACTACCCCGGGGGAGCCCGTCTTTCTAACACCCTCTCTCATGTTATAACACCCTCTCTCTGTTGACTCTGTTGGTAGCCTAAATTTCACAGATAAATTTTCTCTTGATTTTTAATTGTTTTTTCGGATGACCAAAAGTGTTTTCGAATATAAAAATTACACACGATGGTGTATTTTAGGTCCTGTGCCCCGCACCCCTATTAGTACGTGAGTGCCTTTGATATTACATAACTATTTCCTTTTCATTTCTGTTTTTTTCATGTAAAAAACTTTTTTTTTGGGTAAAAACGGAGTTTTCTTGCAAAGATACCCCATCAAATAAGTTTGTAACAAAGAATTAGTTTTTGTGTTAAATGCACAGCATAACCCTTGGGTTTCCACGGCCTTCATGTTTAAATTTGAAGCACCACACCCTTTTCTAATCAAATGAGTGCCTAGGGGGTATTATCAAAACGGCCAAATTCTTGAATGCATTTTATTACTTTATTTTCAATTGAGCCAATTATAAAATACATTGTCACTTTCAAAAGGGGTCATGATTCTTCACCAGGAAAATGCCATTGCTAACTCCCAAAACCCCAAAAGTTCAAAACCATCAAACACTTCCTTTGTTTTGAAATTTCAATCCCAAGAACTAAAACAGTCTGCAAAACAACAGTTTTTTTGGATATGCAACATTTAGTAACCGGTTTTCCGCTCCCAGGAAGGACCTAACCCAACCACCTGATGAAGCTCAGTCGCCGATACCCAGCTGGCAATACGGAACGCGAAGCGCCTGGGTAACCGTTGCTTAGTCAAGCGAGCGTGACGAAAGGGGCTGACCTATGAAGTTGATTTGCCGGGTGTCAAAAACCTTGTCACAAGCTGACCACAACGACGCCGCCGAACAATATAGCAAAGGGAAATGCCTGCTAATTCATGGCATAGCAAGTGGTCCGACAGGGCGTGGTAAAAACCGTCCTTAATTTTTTTGAATTTGGCGGCTAAGACAAATCCGGGTCCCCTGCGTTATGGGATATTGTTAGGTTCATCGTCTGGGACCTCTACGGCGAAATTTCGCGACGGGCGGATCGTCCGAGCGCAGGACCTAGGGCTATCATTTTCCCAAATTTGGGTACGGTACATCCCCGTGCCTAATTTGGAGAGAAAAGCGGAGACTTAAGGGTACTGATTTTCTCATCACCGAGTCTCTCACCAGTTACGGGCAAAACTCCTCACGCTCAAAATGGTGGCAGTCCCGATGGGGTATTGTTATTTAACATTAATTATTTAATTAATATAATTGCGTTAATTGTATGTGACACGAATTTCAAAGTGGCAATAAATTAGTTATGTTTAGGTATTTAGTAAGAGCATTTTTCACCTGTATAAAAGAAAAAAAAATTGCATGAAAAAATATAATTGAAATATACATAAAGTTATAGTTAAATATGTTGATTTTGCTGATATTTTAGTTTTTGAACCAAAATATCAACGTTTAAAGTAAAATTTCTTCAAACCACATGTGATATCACAGTTGTTCACAAAAGCAGCTGGTAATGTTATGAACTATATCATTTCTCAATTTTCAATACTAGTAGTACAATATATTTACACATAAATACAATGGCGTTAAAGATGTCTAACTATGTACAAAATATGATACCAACTAAAAAATTTAGCAATCTAAAGCTTTTGTAATTAGAAATTCGAAAATACTGTCTCCAAGCTAAGTGTTTATATTTAACTATTAATTGATGAATACATTAATTAGTTTATTTAGTTCCAAATTTTCAAAGTGAAGAAAAATTTGTAGTGTTGGTATCAATGGATAGGCATTGTTTACCAACATTAAGAAACAAAATACATTGAAAAAAATATATTGGAAAATAAATACATTTATAGTTAAATATGTTATTTTGTGATTTTAGTTTTTGAACCAAAAGATCACTTTAAAGAAAAATTTCTTGCTAACCAATGATAAACACAGTGTTCAAAAAGAACTGGGTGCTATAATTCACTGTATCATTTTTTCAATTTTCACTAATAGTAATTACAATATATTTTACTCAAATTAACAAATTTTCCTGAATTGAAAACATTCTCCCCTCGCCGGTGTGTACTCATGTCTGTAGCAATGTTAAACCTACCACTCACAGGAGGAGGAGTAGGCCTACTACTCCCAGGAGGAGGACCGTCGTTCTAACACCCTGCTGTGTACTCATGTCTGTAGCAATGTTAAACCTACCACTCCCAGGAGGAGGACCGTCGTTCTAACACCCTGCTGTGTACTCATGTCTGTAGCAATGTTAAACCTACCACTCACAGGAGGAGGAGTAGGCCTACTACTCCCAGGAGGAAGGACCGTCGTTCTAACACCCTGCTGTGTACTCATGTCTTTAGCCAATGTTAAACCTCACCACTTCCAGGAGGGAGGGACGTCGTTCTAACACCCTGCTGTGTACTCATGTCTGTAGCAATGTGTAATCTAACACTCACAGGAGGAGGAGTAGGCCTTACTACTCCCATCGAGGACCAAGGACCGTCGTTCTAACACCTGCTGGTATCATGTCTGTTAGCAATGTTAAACCTACCCACTCCCAGGGAGGAGGGACCGTCGTTCTAACACCCTGCTGGGACTCATGTCTGTAAGCAATGTTATATTAACACAACCCAAAAATCCAGGAGGGAGGAGGGCTCACTACTCCCAGGAGGAGGACCGTCGTTCTAACACCCTGCTGTGTACTCATGTCTGTAGCAATGTTAAACCTTCCACTCACAGGAGGAGGAGTAGGCCTACCACTCCCAGGAGGAGGACCGTCGTTCTAACACCCTGCTGTGTACTCATGTCTGTAGCAATGTTAAACCTTCCACTCCACAGGGGAGGAGTAGGCCCGCTACTACTCCCTAGGAGGGGACGTCGTTCTAACACCCTGCTGTGTGTACTCATGTCTGAAGCAATGTTTACAACCTACCACCTTCCAGGAGGAGGACGTCGTTCTCACAACCCTGCTGTTGTATTGTATCATATCTTAGCAATGTTATATCATTAACACTCCCAGGAGAAGGAGTAGACCTACTACTCCCAGGAGGAGGACCGTCGTTCTAACACCCTGCTGTTTACTTCATGTCACTGTAGATATGTTAAACCTTCACTCACAACGAGGAGGAGCCTAGGCCTACTACCCCAGCGAAGGAGGAGACCGTCTCGTTCTAACCACCATGCTGTGTATCATGTCTGAGCAATGTTAAATCCTATCACTCACACATGTGAGGAAGGACCGTCGTTTAACACCTGCTGTCAGCGTATCATGTTCCTGTCAGCAATGTATATCTAACACTCTACAGCGAGGAGGAGTAGGCCTTACTACTCCCCAGGAGGAGGACGTCGCCCGTGCCTAAACCCTTTGCTGTCTGTACTCATGCTGTAGCAATCGTTACCATCGAACACTCACAGGAGGAGGAGTAGGTTCCTACTACTCCAGGCGGAGGGACCGTCGTTCGAACACCCACGCTGTGTACCCCCGCATAGTGATCCTGTAGCACAATGATTAACATCCTTCCACACTCAAGGAGAGGGGAACTCGGCCTCACTACTCCCAGGGGATGGACCGTCGTTTACAACCACCCTGTGTGTACTCTAGTCTGTAGCAATGTTAAACCTTCCACTCACAGGAGGAGGAGTAGGCCTACTTTTACGTCCAGGAGAAAGGACCGTCGTTCTAAACACAACCCTGCTGTGTTACTCAGTCTGTGCAATGTAAAAACCTTACCACTCCAGGAGGAGGACCGTCGTTCTTACACCCTGCTGTGTACCATGTATGTAGCAAATGTCTTCATATCTTTACAACACTCCCATGGAGGAGGAGTAGGCCTACTCACTTCCAGCGAGAGCGACCCCCGTCGTTCTAACACCCTGCTCTTTCTCTGTGTATCTCATTCGGATAACTGTATGTCTAGCAATGTTTCCATTAGTCTCACCACTCCCTTCAGGAGGCAGGAGAAGCCTACTACTCCTAGGAGGAGGACCGTCTTCTACACACCCTCGCTGGTACTCATGTCTGTAGCAATGTTAAACCTACCACTTCCAGGAGGAGGACCGTCGTTCCAACACCTGCGTGTACTCATATGTGTCTGAGGTCTAAGCAATGTTAAACCTTTTCCACTCAAAGGAGGAGAGCTAGGCCTACTATCTCCAGGAGGAGGACCTCGTTCTAACACCCCTGACTGCCCTTATCTAATTGTCCTGTAGCATACTCGTATATCTACAACACACCTCTCTCCCCAGGCAGGGGATGAAGCTCTCTACCTCACTCCACATGGAGTCGTATTGGACAAGTGCACGTGTAGTCTAAACCACACCAGGCTGGTACTCAGTCACTGTGAGTTCAATGTTAAACCTTCCACTCACAGGAGGAGGACCGTCCGTTCTAACACCCTGTGTCTCTCTTTAGTAGATCACCACTGCGTTTACGACCTTGTAGCAATTGCGGTCTATATGTTCGCCTTCTTACACTCCAGGAGGAGGAGAGAATGAGTCTATATCCTACTCTACCAGTAGGCAGGACGGGCGTTCTGATACCACTAACCATGCACCTGTGCCTACTCAGTTTCTGTACGCCTACTGTTATATACTATAACACTCACAGGAGGATGGAGACTTTAGCCACATATCTACTGCCCAAGAAGCTTGAGGATCACCCGTCGTTCTAACCACAACTGCTTTGAGTTGGTGTAGATCCATTGTCAGTGTGTGCACATATTGACTTAGCAATGTATATCTAACCACTCCCTAGGAGGCAGGAGGTAAGCACTACACTACCTCCCAGGAGGAGGACCGATGTCTCTGATACCACCATGACTGTCCCTGTTACTCGGTCTGTAAGCAATGTTAAACCTTCCACTCAAAGGAGGAGGAGTAGGCCTACTACTCCCAGGAGGAGACACGTGCGTTTTCAAACCACTCCTATGCTGTGTTGAAACCAATGTGTCCTCTGGCTGTAGTAGTCAATGTTGAACACACCACTGTCTCACCACCCCAACCTCAACCCGGAGGAGGAACGTAGAGCCATACTACTCACTCAGCGAGGACGGACCGTCGTTTCTAACTTACCACTACCATGCTATGGGTCTAATCGTCTGAATAGCACATATGTTATCTACCCTTCCACTCACAGGAGGAGGAGTAGGCCTACTACTCCCAGGAGGAGGACTGTCGTTCTAACACCCTGCTGTGTACTCATATGTCTGTAGCAATGTTAAACCTACCACTCACAGGAGGAGGAGTAGGCCTACTACTCCCAGGAGGAGGACCGTGGTCTCAAACCCTGCGTGTACTCAATGTTCGTAGCCCATTTATATCTACCACTCCCAGGAGGAGGAGTAGGCCTACTACTCCCAGGAGGAGGACCGTGTTCAACCACCCTGCTCGAACTCATGTCTGTAGAATGGTTATCTAAACACTCCCCAGTAGGAGGGCGATAGGCCTACTACTCCAGGAGGAGGACCCGTCGTTATAACACCTCTCTCAGGTTATAACACCCTCTCTCGTTGACTCTCGTATGGTAGTAAAGGCCAGATAATTTCTCCTTGATGGAATTGTTTTCGTGATGACCAGCAGTGTTTGAAGAAAAATTACACACGATGGGTATTGGTTCCTGGTTGACCCGAACACCTAATTAGTCCGTGAGTGCTTGATTTACAAGTCAATATTTCCCTTTTCCTTTATTCTGTCTTTTCATGTGAAAACTTTTGTTATGATGAAAGGAGCTTGTTTTTGTCAAAGATACTCCAGTCAAAATAAGTTTGAAACAAAAGAACTTATTTCTTTGTGTTAAATGCACAGCATAACCTTTGGCTTCCACGGCCTTCATGATGAAGATTGAAGCCCCCACACCTTTGCTAATCACATGAGTGCCTAGGGGATATTATCAAATCGGCCAAATATCTTGAATGCATATTTATATACTTTTATTTTCAATTGAGCCATTATAAACTACATTTCACTTTTTAAAAGAGGATCATGAGTCTTCACCCAGCGAAGTGCCAGTTGCTAACTCCCAAACCCAAAAAGAGTTCAAGACCATCAAGCAGCTCTCTTCGTTTTGCAATTCTCAATTCGAAGAACTAAAACAGTCTGCAACACAACAGTTGTTGGATATGCAACATTAGTAACATCGGTACCGCTCCCAGGAAGGACACTAACCTAACCACCGATGATGAGAGCTCAGTCGCCGATACCTTAGCTGCAATACAGGAACTGCAGAAGCGCCTGGATAACCAGATTGCTGTAGTCAAAGCGAGCGTGACGAAAGAGCTTGACCTAGTGAAGGTTGATTTTGACCGGATGTCAAAAGCCTTGATAAACCCAAGCTGACCACAACGACGCCGCCGAACAATATAGCAGAAGGAACTGCCTGCAAATTTCAGGGCATAGCAGAGTGTCCAGACGCGGACGTGGTAAATACCGTCCTTATAACTTTGTGAATCGACGGCTATAGGAGACAACTCAGGGGTCCTCCTGCGTTATGAGGATATTGATAGGGTTCATCGTCTGGGACCTCTTCGGCGAACTTTCGCAGACGTGGCAGGATCTTCCGAGCGTCAGAGACCTAGGGCTATCATTCTCAAGTTGGCACGGTACACCCCGCGTCCCACTAATTTGGGAGAGAAAGCGGAGACTTAAGGGTACTGATTTTCTCATCACCGAGTCTTCACCAGGGTTACGGGCAAAACTCCTCACAGCTGCAAAGGGTTTGGTGGCAGGAAATCGCAACGTGTGGACCCAAGACGGTCGAATTGTCTTCATACGTCCCGACAACTCTCGTCTCTACATCATCAGAGAGCGCGACCTTCAAGCACTTCAAGCACTACAAACACCAGTACAACCAAACCTATCAATCCCAGAATAGGCACTTGTGACTGTTATGGCAAGAGAAAGGTTTATATTTAACGTTTTAATTTTTTGAATAATTTTTCTTTTTATCATGTTATGCCTACTTTGGTATCTGTTGTATTTCCATAGTTCTTACAGTGGGAATGGTTGTGTGTATGTTTTCAAAAAGTTTATTTTATTTTTTTGATAATGTGCAGGGTGAGTTAGAATTCTTGTTTTCCGAACAAGTATTTTTTTGGCATTAGATTCCCATATAGACCTAACAGATATTGTGATTTGTTTTGGTTGATCCGCTAACAAGTTTCTATTTTTAATTACAAATGGCTTCAAAACGTAAGTTAGCAAATATGAGCGTTCTAGGTGGACCCCAAAATCACCTCACCTACTGATTTGACGAATAATTTTTTGACTTTGCCACCCGTTATCAATGACCTTCACCTCTCACCTCCGCCTTCTCCGACTACTTATTGTCCGACCGGAACATTCTGAAGAACCGTTTGTCTAGACATCCTAGGGCTCTCAGGTCGTCCATTTAAATGCTTATCTATTATGTCACACTGTTTTGATCTACAAACCCAATTGTTTCCGAAAATGACATTCACGTAATTCTCATTAGTGAGTCTTGGTTAAAACCGTCTTTACATTCCAATCTGATACAGCTCGATGGATACAGGATCATTAGAAATGATCGCACTAAGAAGCGGGAGGCGGTGTATGTGCTTAAAATACGTAATGATAAAAAAAGTAAAGTTTTGTGCCAATCTCCAAGTGCATACTGTTCTCGTCCGGAATATATTATCTTGAGTTTAAAAAATTAAGAATCAATCGATACTTTTAGCAGTAGTTTATCGTCCTCCAAAAATTGGTTTCCTCACAGACTTCGAAACCTCCTTATTAAAACATATTCCTCATTATGAGCACATCATTATCATGGGTGATTTTAATACTAACTTGCTTTTAGAGAATCATCAGACACACGACAATTTAAAAACTATTTTCAAATCTTGTAATTTAACATCCTCCCCCTTTTCCCCAACCCATCCCCACTTCCACTTCTCACACTTGGATTGACATTATGTTGACGTCAAATCGGGATAGAGTTCTAAATCATGGCAGCTCTCAGTCCCAGGGATCTCTGCTCACGACTTAATTTATTGCAGTACTCAATACGGGTACCGAATCAGACATCAAAATTTCTTATGAGACGTAATATAAAATATATTGACAAAGAACAATTTCTGTTAGATTCTCTAGCCCTGCCTTGGGATAATTTCGCTAATCTTCCAACAATCGATGAAAAGCTAATGGAATTTAACTCATTATTGTTACAACTTTATGATAAGCATGCCCCCCCTTTGAGTCGTAAGAGTGACCAAACCACCTTCTCCATGGATGACAGCTGAAATAAGAGACCTCATGGCTAAAGCGTGATGGGGCCTTCAATAAATTTAAAGCAGACTCAAATGAAGAAAATCGAGATAAAATACAGAACATTAAGAAATAAAAATAACCAGATTATTCGAACCGAAAGGAAACGCTTATACCTACAGTTACTTGACCCTAAGATCCCAATGAAAAAGATGTGGCAAAGTTCTTTCACAAATGGGTATTGGGGGAAACAAAAGGTTGATTGTTTCTCCTATCGATATTCCGCTTGATGCTCTCAATACACATTTTATACACTTCCCACTATCACTGACTTAAATAAAAAGGAAGATTCATAAAAAGACATAGAAAATAATTCAATTTAAACCCACGTACGAAGAGTTTTATTTTACTCACGTGACTCCAAAACTTGCCCTTCATGCAATCAAACGAATAAATCCAATGCAGAAGGGGTTGATTTAATTTCAATTAAACTTATTCAAATATGATCAAACTTTCCCCTTTTCTAATAGAGCTATAATACATCTTTTTTAAATTTTTTATTGAATTCTCACTCATACCCAACTACTTGGAAACAGGCTCTTGGGCCACCCCCTACCTAAAAAGAAATAAACCAAAATCAGCCAATGATTATCGACCCATAAGTATTCTACCAGCACTTTCGAAGCGTTGGAATTTATTTTCCATAAACAAATTTCAGCATATCTTGCAGAAAATGACATATTAGATAAATATCAATCCGGCTTTAGATCAAATCACAGTACATGCACAGCTTTTAATTAAATTAACGGATGATATAAGGAAGAAAATGGACAGTCGACAATTGACACTCTTGACACTACTTGGGCTTTAGCAAAGCTTTTGATTCTGTTGACATGACATACTTATAACTAAACTTTAAAATCTATTAATTTCTCTACTCCTACACTTCAGTGGATGGAATCTTACCTTCGTCAAAGACATCAATGCGTAATATCCGATGGCAATCAATCAACCTGGGAAACCCCTATGTGCTGGAGTCCCGCAAGGAAGTGTCCTTGTACCTCTATTATTGTTTAATATATATTTATGATATATCATCTTCTCTAAAGTACTGCTATCATCATTTTACGCCGATGACTTGCAAATCTACTTACATGCTTCACCTTCATCAATTAACCCGGCAATACTGATGATGAATGAGGATCTAAAAAACTCTTGCTAAGTGGGATCTAACAATCTCCTTTATATAAACCCTAATAAATCACAAACCATCATATTAGGTTATCAGAAACTTCTAAACAAAATTTATTATGCAACACTTCCTAATGTATTTGAATGGCATGGCTATACCTCTACAACATAATGTTTAAAAATTTAGGACTCTTATGACGGACAATCTTTCTTGGACTGAACATATTAAACATGTTTGTCAAAAAACTTACGCCTCGCTACTTCATTAAATAGACTTTAAAAACTTTCTTCCAACTAAACTCAAAAGAATGCTTGTACAATCCCTCATATTTCCTCACTTTGACTACTGCGACGTTATTTATAATGGTATCACCAGACTGATGCTTCGCCAGGTCCCTGCCAAGTTCGTCTCTCACCTCGCTACTCTCTTCTCTGGAGGGCCCCCGTTTGGGCTACTTCCCTCCCCGTTTAAAATCTGCGTCATCGTCATGATTCCCAAAAAAGGACAGCCACCAACGAATCTCGCTAGTCACCGGCCTATTAGTCTCTTGAACGTTTTGGCAAAGTTCTTGAGAAAGTGATTCACTCCAGGCTGGTTGCTTTCGCTGACCGCCTCCACATCATCCCCGAGTCACCAGTCCGGCTTCCCAACAGGTCGCTGCACGACAGACCCCTCATCAAGCTGGTGACGGAGGTTTCATGGGCGCTAAACGATGGCCAGTGTGTGCTTGCTATTTTTCTGGACATATCACGCGCCTTTGACAAGGTTTGGCATGACGGGCTCTGTTACAAGCTGCTGCAACTAAGAGTCCCTTTTGTAATGGTGCGCTTCATCCGAGCTTTTCTCACGGGACGTCTCGCTTGTGTGCGTGTTAACGATCAAGTATCCCACTCGTTTACCCCTCTTTCTGGCGTGCCTCAAGGTTCCTGCCTCTCTCCTCTTCTCTACCTGATCTACTGCCACGATATTCCTCCTCCCTTGTCCCGTTACCTTGCCTTAGCCCTCTATGCAGACGACACGGCCTACTGGTGCAAAGGGCGCACAGCGAGAGAAGTCTTCCGCCGTCTACAGCGCCAAATTAAAGCTCTGGAAGCTTGGATGCGTCGTTGGCGTGTATTGCCGAACGCCTTAAAGACACAGCTTATCCTTTTTCACCACCGGCACAAAACGCAGAAAATGTCTCAACGACCACTCCGTCAGTCCATCTCACTTTGGGGCGCTACGGTGTACCCTAGTCGGTCTGCCAAGTACCTTGGAGTAACCTTTACAGACATTCTGAACTGGGGTGCTCATTGCCGTGACGTCATCAACCGTGCGCGGTCGAGACTAAATTTACTCGTGATGCTTCGTGGGCGACTTTCTGGATGCAGTTTCCGCACTCTACGGCACACTTATAAAACTTTCATCCGTCCCCTCTTTGAATACGCGGCCCCGGCGCTGACACCCGTCTTTGGAGGATGTCTCCAGCAATACTTCTCGCTGGAGCGAAGAATCCTTCGCCGCATCGCGCGGCTTCCTCCGATGACGCGGAATGAAGACGTGTATGCCCAAACCGGCGTCGGTGGTATCAGCGCTCGACTCGACATCCTCGCAGGGGCTTACGTGCAACGTCTTCAAGCAGGCGGCAGGAATGAGCTTCACGACCTCGTTTCGCGTCCTCGAGTCTTCAGACCTCTACCGCGATTCAAGTACCCCCATCCGCCTTTTGCCTTTCAATTTGTCTAACTTTATAAATGTCATGTTCTCTTGTTGTTTTTCATGTAATGTTTAATTTGTAACTCTGTTATCACTGTGTTAGGCTACAGAGGGCACACTTGCCCTGCATTAGCCTTCCTGCCCTCTGGGCAGGTAAAATACAATAAATTATTATAATGACTTGACTGAAGACTTATCTATTCGACTTCAACGGGCTCAAAATTCATGCGTACGTTTTATTATGGGTATTAAAAAATCTGATCATGTAACTCAAAGTTACAAAGATCTTCAATGGCTTCGCCTAAATGATCGACGTAACCTCCACTCTGTCTGTCTCGTTCATCGCGTATTATCAACTTCTTTACCGTCTTATCTTGCTACCAACTTCACGTACCTCCATTCAAATCATCTCTTTAACACTAGATCAAGGGCAGGTACTCAACTCATTTTCCCCGTTCACAGGACAAACTTACTCGATAATTCATTCACTATCAGTGCAATAAGAACTTGGAACGCTCTACCTTCAAACATTAGGGACACCCATATCAATAGTTACAATATCTTTAGGAGTAAAATTCATGAACTTTATTTCAAAAAATGCCATGGGAATACTGACAAATAACAACATGCACAATATGTTTAAACTCACAATAATAAGCTTTTTCTTGATTTTAACTTCTGTAGACAATTCACTTAATAATTATGGTATGAATGATAGTATAAATGTGTAATATGTATAGTTTATGCGCTTTAAAAATGTTATTTTATCAAATATTTTATTGTAAATCAAAATTGTTATTAACAAATTAGAAATCTGAAAATGTATTTAAATTAAAGGTTGGATGGAAGAAAAGGTTTAGCTGGCCTAATCCCGCCTGGAAAATAAAGACGATTATCTATCTATCTATCTATCTGTGTACTCATGTCTGTAGCAATGTTATATCTAACACTCCCAGGAGGAGGAGTAGGCCTACTACTCCCAGGAGGAGGACCGTCGTTCTAACACCCTGCTGTGTACTCATGTCTGTAGCAATGTTTGTTATATCTAAA